>CM057459.1:1077622500-1077932500 GCA_016271365.2 Neoceratodus forsteri
TATGGGGTAGATTACTTGGTGTGACGCACACATGGGATCAGTGTGCGTGACAGCGTGCATGGTGGTGTAGTGTCTGCTGGTGGGACAATGTGCATGGGATATTGGGTTGGTTGGTGTGACAGCATGGAGTCATGAGATGTCACAGTGTGCATGGTGGTACTGTGCCAGTGAGTGTGACAGGGTGTATGGAGATGATGGATGTAATGGACCGGTTGTGGTACGTGGTGGATGGTCCTGACAGTGTGAATGGGAGGATGGGGATGGTTGATGAACATGGCAGTGTGCATGAAGGATATGAGCTAATGAGGTGTTAGAGTGTGCAAGGGGTATAGGGTTGGTGGGTGTCAGTGCATAGGGGCATTGTGTTGTAAGCTGTGAGAGTGTACATGAGTTATGAAGTTGGTCAGTTACCACAATACTTGCAGCATGACACCGATCCACATTATTCAAGCAAATCAGGTATCCCGAGCCCCCCCACCTACTTGCAGCTTTAGGGAAAGCATCCTCAATGTATTATGGTCATAGATTACCATACCACTTCAAAGAAAAGGAAGTATACTGAGGAAATGCACCCCCATCCACACCCAACCCAAGGTCTCATTCACTGACCCACATCTCATTAAATGACAGTTCTCTCTGTCCTATGTCATTACGGGGCGCAATACATTAAGATAGACATTTATTAAAATATATATAAGTATAGGATATATCATTTATTTATCATCTGTCATCCCAGCGATAATAAAACACATCTGATCTGATCACACATCTGAAGACTGATAATAACACACATCAGCAGCAGCCAAGTTAGTGCAATCACAGCATAAATCACAGCAAAATGTTTTTATTACATAAAAAGGCTTTAATAATGAAGTTTAACTTGCCATGGTATTGTTCCTTGCAAATACCTTTAGCCATATTCTGTGAAGTGCATGAAAGCAGGGTTTTTTTAATGCAACGAATATTTTAGGAAACACTATCTACTAAACATGCATAGGCATAACAGCATTAGGCACTGTGCTTCCAGCATGTTTTGCCATCCACAACATGGCATCACACTCGATGTACTTGCACTAGGCACTGCCGAGGGGTGTTAGTCTTTCTTTCGAGTTCTGTGCTATTGGCTCCATACCCAGCAACTCTATTGGTCAACTACTCCACGAATCTCCCATTGGTCCCCTCTATGTTTAAAGTCCCTAAAATCCAAACATTGGCTACATCATTCTTTGCTCTGCTGCTCCTGAATGAAATCAGATGGGTCCCCAAACCATTTTTTTTCCTGTGCTACAGTGCTTTACTCAGCAGGCATGTCGTCATCCTTTCATTTGCTTTTTTTGTTAATTTGCCACAAAGTGCCAAAAGTACATATTATACTTTATTTAGTTTTTGTTGACCAGGTAAATGCACTAGACAAATCCTGCCTATTTTCAGGCACGATCTGGGGGAGGGGGATACAGATGAATGCCAACTGACCTTGAACCAGATTAAGCTGTTGGTGGTATTTTTAGTGAATGAGGGAAATTTGGCCAGGACACCGGGGAAATTCCCCTACTCTTTTCGATAAGTGCCATGGGATCTTTAACATCCACCGGAACTACCTCCAATCCAGGCAGATGGGACCTCAGTTTATCGTCTCATCCGAAAGACGGCACCTCAGAAGTGCAGCACCCCTCTCATGCTGCACTACAGTGTCAGTACTGGAATATTAACCCAAGTGCCAGATGTGGGAACTGAACCCACAGCCCTCTGATCTCCTGGCCTCAGAGGAGAGTGTGCTACCTACTGAGCCACTGACACTGCTAAATATCTAAACCTGATGGGGTGAGTGTACACTGGGGTACATATTATAGATCTAAACCTGATGGGGTACACTGTGTTCAGGAAGGACACGTCTGTGGGTAGGGGAGGTGGGGTGGCACTCATCATTAGGAATGGCATTGATATATGCAGGGTGGAGCGAGCAGAGGGAAATGTAGAAGCATTATAGGTTACCTTGCAGGCACCTGGGGATAGAAGGGTCAATCTGGGGGTGATTTATAGGCCACCCGTGCAGGCAGAGGAACTTGAGGAGGGCCTGGTGGCAAATGTAAGGGATCACTGTGGTCAGAGGAGGGTAAAACTGTGGTGCTGGGTGACCTAAACATGCCAAGGGTTGACTGGGACACTATGGCCTCTTCATCAGCTAAGGAGCAGTGCTTCCTGGACGTCTTCGAAGATGCATTCCTATCCCAATTGGTGACTGACCCGACAAGGGATGGCAGCATCCTGGATGTGGTGCTGTCGGATTGTGATCTGGTTAGGAACTGAGTTGTGGGGAACCCACTGGTGGGGAGCAATCATGCTACAGTTTGGTTTTCCCCTGGATCTGGGGGGAAGGGGGGAAAAAAAATTGCACTAAAATGGTGGTGGTTGACTTCAGGGGAGTGGACTTCAAGGGTATGGAGGAGATCCTCAGGGAACATTTGAAGGGGATTAGGCCGGATATGGATACAGAGCGCAGGTGGTAAATTATTAAAGGAGAACTCCTGGAAGCTACCAAGACTTGCACGAAATCTGATACAAGTTCGGTAGGGCCCGAAAGCCAAGCTGGTGGACTGGGTAGGTCCAGGAGGTGGTGAAGGAGAAAAGAGCTGCTTATAGAAGATACAAGCACTCACGAAAGGAAGAGGACAAGGAGGAGTACAATAGGCAAGCCAAAAAGATAACCAGGGTGGTGAGATTGGCCAAGACGAAGACAGAACAGAGGCTAGCACAGGGAAAAAAGGGATCTTCTCCCTCCTAAGCTGGTCTCTGGGCTTCCTTATGCCTGGGCTGTACCTCCTGATGCTGGTTGGAGGCAGGATTAAGAGCTCTGCATGCAGGCGGACAAGTAGCCCTCCACATCTCATTGTCTCCAGTTTACCTCCTGCTTTCTACAGAGTAGGTACTCTGCAAGCAGAGCTCTGTCACAAGTGGCAGAGCTGAAGACAGCAGACTGTAAGTCATATATTTCTTTCTGGGGACTTTTTCTCATCGTGGGACAACAGAGTTCTTCAAACTTAATTGGAGCTTGTTTTACACTGCTCCTGAGTGGGTTCTCGTCTCAGCCTTGCAAGCTGCACAGACGGGTCCCACTCCTCCTTGGCACCTTTTCCCGTGGTTTCTGACAGGAGGACTCATCAGGCAAGGACCAAGGCCTGATTTGAGCTCATGAGGGGGCACAAAGGGACTTATCTAATACTGAAAAAAGTGTCCCCTCACCAGTGCTAGCCTCCTCATGTTGATGGTCGACCTTTTAGCGGCTTCAGTTACCCGTCAATGGTGCCGCTCATCAACAGAGCCGCTTGTTGATGAAACCTGTCCCCATCGACAAGCGTTACAGTTCCTCGTCGATGATGCCTTCTCCCGTCGATGAGCGTTGCATTCCTTGTTGATGCTCAGGAGTAGGAGTGCCATTGTTCTGTCACCGTTGAGTGCAGCTCTGTTGGATTCAGCGCTCAACCAGAAGAAATCAAAGGATAACAGCAAGCCCCCCCCCCCATATTAACTAGGGGACTTGGGGAAAGCAGTACATAACTTGACTGCACAGCAATCAGGGCCATCCTTCCCCCCCCCCCCAGACTAAGAAGGTTTGAAGCATGTGGATCAGATCTTACACTTATAGGGAACTGCCCGGATTTCAGGGGCACAGCTGCATAAGGCCCAGGTGCTGGGAGCATGGCTTCAGACAAGCCTGCCAGGGGCAGAAAATGCCAGCGCTGTAAATCCCCACTTCTGATTACCTTTGCGGGCTCACTTTGCCTCACATGTGAGAAGGCAGTGGCTGCTCAGGGGGAGGAACCAGCAGATATATCCCCTTCTTCCACTCTGATGGACAGCCAAGACAGATCGGAGTGAGTGTCGACCTCCAGATCAGAGAGAGCAATGGCCATCCAAGAGACCCAGCACTCTGGACCCAGACCTCGTAGACAAATTAAATAGGGCTTTTGCTCTGGATCCCGCATGCTTCAACTGGCAGCCTTCAGGGTCACCAGATAAAAGACCTCATAAGAAGGCAAAGCGAAAAATGACCCCCCCTCCCCATCTTCTTCTGATCAGGGGCATGTGTCATCATATCGTTATGAGAAAAAGAAAAAGTATCGACGCAGGTACAGATCATCTGAGGAGGAATATCCCCATTCCTCATGTAACAGGAGGAAGAAGAGATCTCGTTCCCGGAGCAGATCAAGGGTCATGCACAAGGGGAAAGTGTCACAGGGACCATTCCCCGGACTCCTCAGATGACAGCTCCTCCCCCGAGGAGGGTGAGACTGTGGACTCATCATCTGATTCGGACGACTCCCCATCCAGAAACTTTGACCTGGACAACCTAGATTTTTTCATAAAAAAGGTAGTATCTGAGAGTCACCTGGGACCTACCCCAGTGGCTTCTTACCAGCTGAAACACACTTTTCAATTAACCTCGGCCTCTAAACCGGTTACAGCTTTCCCTATCCCTCCGGCCATAGAGGAATTGCTAAAAGAGGAATGGCAAGGTCCTGAACAAATGTACCCAGTCCCTCAACGGATCTCTAAACTTCTGAAGATTGACAAGAAGCAATCTGAAAAGTGATTAGACTGCCCCAGAATTGACCCCTTGATTTCTAACCTAACCAAGAAAACAGTTGTTCCAGCTGAAGGAGGGGCTTCTCTAAGGGACCCAGTAGACAGAAAGGTGGATTCCTCACTCAAAAAAGCATTCCAAGCTTCAGCAACTTCTCTCAAGGCAGCCACCGCAAACCTATTCTCCACCAGAGCTGCCCTATCCTGGGCCTCGGATTTAGCCTTTCAATTCACAGAGGATCCAGAAAAGAACTCCCCCATTATCCATCAGCTACAATTAATGGGGTTGGCCTCGGCCTATGCAGCAGATGTGTCAGAAGAGGTGGTCAGGTGTGCTGCACGGACCATGTTCTACCAAACCTTGGCTCACCACAACCTATGGCTTCAGGCCTGGTAAGTGATGCATCCTCAAAGAGCCATTTGGTGAATGCACCCTACGAAGGCAATCTCCTGTTTGGATCAGCTCTAAAGGAGGCGGTGAAGGAATCCCGTGAAACAGCTAAAGTGCACATGCCCAGTACAGAAGCCGGGGCAAAGCGGGGTCCTCGGGTTCAAGACGCAATTTTCGTGACAAGGGTTATAACAAGGGGCAAAACTCCAACTTTTCAGGGAAAAGAACATGGTTTTCCCATAACCAGCGTAATTTCAGAGGGGGTGGATCAGGTGGAGGTGGAAGCACCAGAGACACTGGAAATGGCAACAAAAAATCACAATGAGGCCACGCGGGCCCATCCTTGAGTCGGGGGCAGACTTTCAGAATTCCTTGAGGAATGGGTCCAAACCACGTCGTACAGATGGGTTCTAGACATTATCAGCAAGGGTTACCTGATAGAGTTCAAGTCCAAGCCCCCATTACCTCACGTGGTGCCCTCTCCCATCTCAAACAACTTATTCAGAAAACAGGTGACATTGCAGGCTATCACAGATCTTCTACAAGCAAGGGCTATCAAACAGGTTCCCCCCAAAGAGATCAATCGAGGGGTCTGCTCCCTATTTTTCATTGTACCCAAATGCACAGGAGGTCACAGACCAGTCCTAGATCTCAAATTCCTGAATCGCTTTATACGCAGCAGACCATTCAAAATGGAAACTGTCCTCAATCATCAAGGAATTGCAGCAAGGAGATCTTCTGGCATCCATCAACTTGCAAGATGCCTAACTCCATTTTCCTATTCACAGCCTGCACAGGCAAGATCTCAGATTCAAGGTGGGGAAGCAACACTTCCAATTCAAAACTCTTCCTTTCGGCCTTTCATCAGCCCCAAGAACTTTCTCGAAGGTACCGGTAGCGGTGGTAGCTCACCTTCAGAACCGAGGGGCTCAACTTTTACCTTACCTGGATGATATTCTCATCAAATCCCCGCAGCTCAGCTAAGCGGTACAGGCAGTGGCGGAAGTAGTCCAACGCCTCTTGGCACACGGTTTTGTCATCAACCGGAAGAAGAGTTCCCTAATCCCAAGCCAGAACCTGAACCACTTGGGGGCAGACTTCAGGACACAGGCCAACAAGGTGTCTCCCCCCCCCCCGGGACCTGCCGAAGCTCATCAACAAATTTCAAACAGCCGTTCAGCTGCTGGCCCAGTCCTTTATGCAACTAATCAGGACTCTAGTGTCACTGGCAGATTCGGTCCCATGGGCTCTAGTGCACATGCGACCCATTCAAGCACATTTACTCAGGCAGTGGTCTCAGTCCAGACACAGCCAGCACCAGCTCATCCCAATTTCTCAGCAGATAAAAACCTTCATCCGATAGTGGTCTCTGAGGGCAAATGTCATGAGGGGGCAAAAGCTAGGCCATCCACACCAAACAAGAATCACAATAGATGCAAGCCCTCAGGTGGTGGGGGGCCCACCTGGACCAGATGTCAGCCCAAGGCTAGTGGTCACTGATAGAATCAAGGTACAGCATAAACATCCTAGAGATGAGGGCAGTTCACCTAGCCCTAATACACTTCCATCAGCAAGTACGCAACCAGGATGTGTTGATTCTAACAATTAATCAATCAAAATCTTTATTTATCCAGGCGGGTACCATTGAGCAAGGCTCATTTGCAAGGTGGACCTGGTCATGAATACATCAAAGTACAGTACAGAAGCAGGTAAACAAAAAGCAATAATATATAAGGAAGAAAAAGTATATACAGTGTCTACAGTACAGTACAAGGTTGAAATAAATAATAAAAAAAACAGCATTATTTTACAATTGAAGAAGTCAGCAGATGTACAATCAGCCATAGGCATACAGGGGTTATAAGCAGAGATCTTTTGAGTGAGGCAGCCGGCAACTACACCTATAGGGGAAAGAGGCCGTGTATGGGGTGGCAGGTTAGAGAGGTAAAGAAGAGGAGGGATATATTACCGACGACTGGGTGAAAAATTTAGCTAAAACCACAGAAAGTGATGATGGCTGTCGTGTACTTGTTTATTATGATAATGACAGAGAAGGGGTAGATAATTGGGTCACTACTATGGATGGGGTGGGACTTTAGCCAGGCTGGAGTGGACAGGGAAGGGTGGGTGCAGCAAGAAGAGTTAATAGAGAAAGAGTGAGAGCCAGGGGTAGAATCACGGCAAGCGTCAGGATGGAAAATCGAACAATCATTGCCTACATCAACCATCAGGGCGGCATAAAAAGCTGAAAAATGCTTCAGGATTCTCTTCTCCTCTTTCAATGGGCAGAAAACACCTTACAAGTATAAGAGCCATGTACATACCAGGACAGGAAAATGTCACAGCAGACTGGTAAGCCGCCAAGACATCCTCCCGGGAGAATGAAAGCTGAAGGACAGAGCCCTCCAACTCCTGACAGAGTGATGGGGCAATCCCCGGGTAGATCTGTTTGCATGCCAAGGTACAGCAATTCTGTTCCCTGGCCAGAGACAAGCTAACACTAGCTCAGGACGCTTTTTCCCTTGACTGGGGTCACTTTGGACTCCTGTATGCTCCCCCCCCCCCGCATTCTGCTGCTATCCAGGGTCCTGTACAAGGTGGCCCAGGACAGGGCAGAGATGATTCTAGTCTGCCCCACGTGGCCTCGCCGCCCATGGTTCCCACTCCTCATTCAACTGTCAAAGGGATCGCTTTTAACTTTCCAGCTCAGCCCAGACCTTCTTCTTCAGGGTCTGGTTCTACATCCCAATCTGAGCAATCTGTCCTCTTGGCTTGAAGATTGAGCGGAAAACCTTAAAAGAGTTAGGCTACACAGCTCTGGTTATTGAAATGATAGCGAATTCTCGGCACCCCTCCTCGTCTAAGGTGTATTATAAAATTTGGAGAAAATTCTTGTTCTGGCTCCAATCCAAAGATATTAAGGATCATCCAATATCCCTACCAGTGCTTTTGTAATTTCTTCATGAGGGATTTGACAAAGGACTGCAACCAGCCACCTTATAAGTTCAGGTCTCTGCACTGGGGGCGCTTTTGATGGTAGACTCAGGGGACTCGCTGGGATCACACCTTCATGTCAGGAGGTTTCTAAGGGCAGCAACGTTAAAACGTCCCCCAGTCAAGCCAACCGTACCACCTTGGAGACTTAATCTGGTTCTCAAGGCCCTAACAAAAGCACCTTTTGAGCCCTTGAAGGAGATCTCCCTTATGCATCTTACAATGAAGGTGGCCTTCCTAGTAGCAATTACTTTGGCCAGGAAAATCAGCGAATTGGGGGCTCTGTCTACCAAGGAGCTGTATACCGTTTTTCATCAGGACTCTGTGGTGCTTTGTACAGATCCAGGATTTTTACCTAAGGTTATGTCTCCCTTCCATTGCAATCAAGAGCTAATTCTTCCTTCCTTCTGCTCTCACCCAAAAAATGAAAAGGAAAGGGAGTTTCATACACTCAGCCTGAGAAGAGCGATCAAGAGGTTTATTAAGAGAACAGAGACTATTCGCAAAATGTCAAGTTTGTTCATTTTAATTGCCGGCCAAAATGTGGGTAAAAAAGCTTCAAAAAAACTCTATAGCCAGATGGATTAGATCAGTAATCACTAAGGTGTATGATCAGGCTGGAGTGTCTCTACCAGGACCAGTGAGAGCCCATTCCACCAGAGCTATGACCACTTCATGGGCGAACTTCAGAGAAGCATCTCCTGCAGGCTTATGCAGAGTGTCCACTTGGTTACCCATTCACACATTTACAAAATTTTACAAACTGGATATGTCTTCAGCAGAGGCATCCTTTGGCCACCGAGTGCTACAGGCAGTGGTGGAACCCTAAGGGCACTTGACATTCTTCCCACCGGGGACATCTAGGGATGCATTGCTTTTGTATATCCCAGGCATAAGGAAGCCCAGAGACCAGCTTAGGAGAGAGAAATAAAAATTTAAATACCTGTAAATTTTCTTTCTTCGACGGCTGGTCTCCAGGCTTCAGATTCCCTCCCAGAATGTACATAGTATGCTGGCCTCACAGCCATTTATCCTTTAACTTCTTGTGTTTTTGCTTCCAAGTTCTTGTAGTATTGCCACATGGGGACTGCATTAGAAACAATTGGAGATGGCTGGATGTGGAAGGCTACTTGTCTCCCTGCATGCAGAGCTCTTAATCCTGCCTCCATCCAGCATCAGGAGGTACAGCCCAGGCATAAGGAAGCCCGGAGACCAGCCGTCAGAGAAGAAAAAATTACTCACCTTAGTAATGTTGTTTCTTCTAATGGAGTCTTGCTATATTATGACATATGCAGTGAGTCCCAACCTTCGAACTGCTCCGGAGGTGAAAGAGTTAACTTTCCATGCCAGGCATGGAACCTTGAGCGCGAGCTCGGTTGAAAACTCTGTTGTTCTTCAAACTCAAACTGTCAGATCTTTATGAGCAAAACTCACTAAGGTTCTGTGTGGAAGCCGTAAACCTACACTAGCCCACTGGCTACTAACTACAAGAACACATTTTTCTTGATCTCAAAACGAAGACTCAAGTCAGGGGATTCAAGAAAGAAATTAAAAAACATAACACCCAAACACCCTAAAAACAAATGGTGAAAAAATAAGGTGGGCATCTAAGTGCCAACACTGCACTGCCCACCCACAACCCAAAAGTAGAGGTTCTGAGAGGGGCAGGCAGGGGGGAGGTCATAATATAGCAAGACTCCATTAGAAGAAACAACATTACTAAGGTGAGTAATTTTTTCTTCAAACATGAACAGGGGTTATGCTTAACTTCTTTTTGCACTGGTCCAGCAGGGAAAGTGGTACCAATTTGCACTGTCCTCCCAAGATTTGCACTGGTCCCAAGTTATAATGGAAGTTATTGGGGGACTCCCTTTCCCCATCCCTTTCCAGTTACTCTCTGTTGCCCAGTGGCACCGCCTCTCTACCCATCCCCTTAATTTCTCACTGGTGTCCAGTGGCACCCCTGCCTCCTTTCTATTAGCACTTCCGTGGCTAATTGCCATCTAACTTGCACAACTGCAATTCAGAGAAAAAAAAAAGCAGTAGTTAAAACCCTTCCCCCACCTATCTCAGCCCCACACTCTACCCAACCATGTCCCCTTGGTGAAAAACTCCCCCACAAGGTGACAAGTATTAGTATTGCCGCGTACCACTGATTTATCTTAACAGTCTCCCTGCTGGGCCTGAATGGTAGCAATCACTTCCAGTAGGTGCTTTGTGATATAGCACAAGGGAGAGATTGCTTGCATTTCGGCCTCGTGGTGAGACTGTAATATGGAATTGGCAGTGTGCTGTTTTTTTCCTAATACCGGTCAAGTTATGGGTGAGTTTTCTGACTAAAGGGTCATGGCTGGTGAGGGTGGTGGACCCGAGATGGGTATGGGGTTGGGGGTTTATACTAGCCCTAACGGGAAAGTCAGGGTCAGTCACACTGGCCCCCAGCAGTTTACACTATGCTCAAGGCCATAAATGTTAAAATCAACCCCTGCTGTATATATAAAATGTTATATATATTTTTTGCGGATGTCACAGACTCCCCATAATCACCAAAGTAGCTTTGTATTTTTTGCTCTCCCTCCTACCCTCCACGATCACCCCCTCTCGTAGGGCTCTGTACTAGATCTTTAATTTTTTTTTTAAGTTGGCAAAATAAAGCCCCGAGCAGAGCTCTGTTCCAGGCCTTCTCACTTGCCACAATCACTCCATTTCACAGGGCTCCATTCTAAACTTTGTTTTAGTTCATACTGCATATATAAGGGCTCTGTTCCAATCTTTTTTTTTTCCTAAGTCATACTGTATATGTAAAAATGTTATATATATATATTTTCGATGGATGTTACAGACCTTCCCACCATCACCAAAGTAGCTGTTTATTTGTTCTCTCTGTCCCTCCCACCCTCCACAATCACCCACACTACTCTATTCTAGGGACCCCATTTTCAAAGAAGATGTGCGGCGCATACTGGCACAAAACAGAGATGAGCCGCGCATCTCAAAAATACGCTGAAGTGAGATATTCAAAGGGGGGGAATGAGACGCTCAAATTCAGATGGGCCATGACTCAATAATAATGCATGCAGCCCATGTAGAGAGGGCAATCCCATGAATATGCCACGTACTGGCATATCAGTGGGAACGAGCCCTGCAAGGGCTAGAAATGTGCTGCACAAAAATAGGCTGAAAAAAGGTGGCCTAAATCGGCCAGTCACCCACAGGCAGGCTGCAGAAGTGCAGACAGGTGCACAGCAGCCTGCCAGCCCTGGTAGCCTAGTGACAACCCCCTCCAATCTCAGAGACATGATGTAGATAATTAATAATTGCCTGAAAATAGGAAGGATTTGTTTAGTGCACTTACCTGGTCAACAAAAATGAAATAAATAAAAATAAGTGCCCACTCCCCGTTGCCATAGTGTAGCGTACCACCCATACTGGCCCAAGCCCCGATCGGAAAAGAAACGAATCCGACCCAGTTCCATAGTGTAGTGACCCCCCCTCCCATCCCACTCACATCAGAAAACATCCTAATCGTTTCCATGGTGTAGTGGTGACCCCTCCATGCCCAAAACCTGAGCGTGTCACAGTTTCTAGCCCGAACCCTGTTTGAAGCAGAATGACCCCCCATGCCCGATCATATCATAATCCCAGCCTGAACCCTGTTGAAGCAGAATGATCCCTCCAGCCCTGAGCCTAATGTCTGCAAAATAGCTATACCACCCAGTATTTCCATAGTGTATGGTCATCACCCCATCCCCCACCCCAAACCTAACGAAGCGGCGACTGGCTCCGCCCTCTGCACATCACCATGGCCAGCCACCGACTGAACTGTCAATGAACAGTACAATACATAGTATCACGCTCACAATGGCGTGTACTATGTACAATGGATATTCAACAGTTCGATGGGTGTGTAACATCAGTGAAACTGAGCCAGTTGTCGGCTCAATGGAATTTGGGAGGAGAATGGGGTGAGGGATGAGTAGTCACTACACTATGGGAATACTGGGGTGGTATGGCTATTTAGCAGACATTGGTGCTCAGGGCTGGGTGGGGGGATCATTCTGCTGCAAACAGGGTTCGGGCTGGGATTATGATACAATCAGGGATCGGGCATGGGAAGGGGATCATTCTGCTTAGAACAAGGTTCGGGCTGGGCTTGTGATACGATCAGGGATCAGCATGGGAAGGGGGTACCACTGGACTGCTGGGGCTGACAGGGGGACTGGACCTGTCAGGTACCATCGTGGCTGGGTGGGGGCTGGCCTGGTGCATTCAGCCAGGCACAGCCATGCAAATGAGCCCATAATGGGCATGCCTGAGGCCCCATTGTGCTATGCATGCCCAATGAGCTCATTAGCATATTCCGGCTAAATATCGCCCATGGGGATACGGCACATCCAGGTAAGCACCATGCATTCCCCCGTTGGCGGTCTTCAGCCCTGACCCCTGGATACACTACCCACACACGGTGGCCAACCACTTTGTGCAGCACATCCAGGGTCCCATATTCACACAGACTGAATGATCTGTGCCTATTGCGCATTCTGTTTGAACATGGCAACTGAGTCAGCCAGCGCATCTGTTTTGCATGACACACCATTATGCACACACATATATGTCCCCCCAAATCTTTAATTTTTTTTTTTTTTTAAGTTGGCAAAATAAAGCCATGGGTGGAGCTCTGTCCCAGACCTTCCTGCCTGCCGCAATCACCCCATCTTACTGGTCTCTGTTCTAAACTTTTTTTTAGTTAACTTGGCAAATGACTCCTAGTAGCTCTGTCCTGGACCCTCCTGCCCCTCAGAATCTTCCCTTCTTATGGGGCTTTTTTTTGTAAATTTTCCAAAAAAAAGCCCCAAGCCATGCTCTGTCCCAGACCCTCCCACCTCCACAATCACCCATCTCCTGGGGCTCTGTTCTAAATCCCCTGTTTTTTTTTTGGTTAAGATATTTCAGTAAATAAAACCTACCAGAATTATTTTTTAATTTTTTTAAAGTAGGCAAAATAAAGGCCCGAGCAGAGCTCTGTCCTGGACCCCCCACCACCACCACAATCACTGCATCTCACAGGGCTCCATACTAAATATCTTATTTTTGAGTTTGCAAAGAAAGCCCAGAGAGGAGCTCTGTACCAGACTCTCATGCCCCCACAACCACCCCATCTCACAGTGCTCCCTGGAACCAGCCTCTCTCCTTTGCTACCAGGTTGCTTCCTTGGAGGCAGTATCTCTACTTTGGCATCCTTGGAGGCAGTGTCTCTACTTAGCTACCATGCTGCTGCCTTGCAGGCAGCATCTCTCCTTTGATCACAGATTGCTGCCTTAGAGACAGCATCTCTCCTTTGGTACCAGCTTGCTGTCTCAGAGGCAGCATCTCTCCTTTGGTTGGAGGTAGCATCTGTGCATTGCTACTGGGTGGCTGCCTTGGTACTAGCATCTATGCTTTTGTATTTGCTTGCTTCTATGTAGGCATTGTCTGTTCTTTGATGCAAAGGCTGGTACCAAAAGAGACATGCTGTTACCAAGTCAGCAATCTGTTACCAGTGGGCAGATGCTGCCTCCAAGGTAGCAACCTGGTGCTAAATCTTGGAACCAGCATCTCACCTTTGCTACCAGGTTGCTTCCTTGGAGGCAGCATCTCTACTTTGGTCCCATCTTGCTGCCTTGGAGGCAGCATCTTGTCTCTTCTTTGGTGCCAGCTTCCTGTCTCAGAGTCAGTGTCTCTTCTTTGGTACCAGCTTGCTGTCTCAGGGACAGCATCTCTACTTTGGTACCAGCTTGCAGCCATGTAGGCATTGTCTCTCCTTTGGTACTAAGGCAACAACCTGGTACCAAACCTTGGAGCGAGCGCCTCAGTGTCTCTCCTTTGCTACCAGGTTGCTTCCTTGGAGGCATCATCTCTACTTTGGTACCTGGTTGCTACCTTGGAGCCAGTGTCTCCCTCTTTGTCCCATCTTACTGCCTTGGAGGCAGTGTCTCATCTCTCCTTTGGTACCAGCTTTCTGTATCAGAGTCAGTGTCTCTCCTTTGGTACCAGTTTGCTGCCATGCAGGTATCATGTAACGACAGGTATCAGTGGGTGAATCTTGATGGATACACCTCGGATGTGGAAAGGGTCACTAGCGGTGTCCCTCAGGGCTCAGTGCTGGGTCCAATTCTTTTTCAAATCTTCATTGCAGACCTAACTAACAAAACAACATGCTGGGCAGCAAAATACACAAGCAATACCAAACTAGATGGTCCATATAGAAGTTGGGCTGATATTGAACACCTCCAAAAAGATCTTGACTACGTTTCATCTTGGGTAAATAAGTGGGAAATGAATAAGTGTAGGGTGATGCACTTGGGTAAAAATAACCCAGTGCACACTTGCAATCTTGTGTGGGGTCCCCTTAAAGTCATCTAAAAACAAAAAGGATTTAGAAATTTGTGTGTCTGATGACTTGGGTACCTTGCTTCAGAAAAATGCAGCAATATCCAGAACTAACAAAGTAATCTGGGCAATAAAAAGAAACATCACATCAAGAGATAAAAATATATTGATTCTCCTCTATAGATCCTATGCACGTCCCCATATGGAGTATGCTTCACAACGTTGGTGCCTGCATAAAAAAAGCATTAGAGGTAGGTTAGAAAGGGCACAAAGAAAATATACAAAGTTTGTAGAGGGACTAGATGGTAAGAGTTATGATAAACTGTTGCAGTTACTTCTCTGGAAACATGACGTATATGTGGTGACCTATTTTTTATGTATGATGTGATGTAAGGTCTGTTTCTTTCGACCAAATTAGGGCTCTCATTCAAATTTAGCGACAGAGAAACCAGCGGGCACCCACTGCAACTCATGGGAAAAAAATTCAAACACAACAAAATGGAAATATTTTTACACATCAAGGGCAGTGAACCCATAGAATTCCTTGCCGGTAGAAGTTATCATAAGTAAAACCAGGTTGGAATTTAAAAATGAACTAGATAAATATATCTTAGCTGGTAATGTCCTTAAATACTACCCAGATTGATCTCTACAGGAGCACTTATGGAAATGCTGCCTTCTCACTCCTTATACACCATAGTATGAACCATATTATGTAGACATCATCTCTCCTTTGGTACCAGTGCAGCAACCTGGTACCCAAACCTTGAAACAAGCATCTATACTTTGCTACCAGTTAGTTTTCTTGGAGGCAGTGTCTACTTTGGTAGCAGGTTGCTGCCTTGCAGGCAGCATCTCTCTTTTGGCCCCAGCTCTCTACAATAGATAGATAGATAAAAACACAGTCAATATAGCAATCACAATCAGGTGAAGCAGGCAACAATAACAAAATCTATCTATCATTATAAAACAATAAATAATGATTCAGCAATTTAATATCTATAAATTAAAAGCCTGGTTAAACAAAAATATCTTTAAACCTTTTTTTAAAGGTTTCCACCAAGGGTGCCTCCCGAAGATGGTTAGGTAGTGAGTTCCACAGGGTAGGTGCGGCAACAGAAAATGCACAATCACCCGAGTGCTGCAACCTAACCCAGGGATCCTCAAGGAGGCAGCCCTCAGAGGAATGGAGAGTCCAGGACAGACAGTGGAGCACAAGGAGATCTTGCAGGTAGACAGTCCCCCAATGTAGGGCCTTATAGATCAGTAATCCGACCTTGAAGACAATTCTCCACCTAACTGGCAGCCAGTGCAGCCCACAGAGGACAGACATAATATGATTGAACCTCCATGCACCCATCAATAATCTTGCCGCTGCATTATGCACCAGCTGCAGCCGGCGGAGATTGCCTCCAGGTAACCCTAGGTACAGGGCAATGCAGTAGTCCAACCTGGACAGGATGAAAGCATGTACCAGGGTGGTCAGGTCCTCAGTTGGTATGAGGGCCTGGATCCGAGCGATTTCCTTAGATGGTAAAATCCGCTTTTGATGATGGCTGACACCTGAGCATCAAGTGTCAAGCCATCGTTGAGGATCACACCCAGATTCTTAACCTATATAGAGGGAGTCAGTGGGACTCCCCAAGTACTAGACCAGGGGGATCACCCAACCTCACCCCCTCACAACAACAACCCGAATCCACCACTAGCACCTCAGTCTTGTTGGGGTTGAGTCATTGCCAGTTCGGAGTCATCCAAGCCTGGGTCTCCTCCAGGCAGTTGTTAAACATGGAGGCCACCATCTGGTTACCAGGCACACATGACAGGTATAGCTGGGTATCATCGGCATAGCAATGAAAACCCAGCCCATACCGATTAATAATGTCTCCCAATGGTAGCATGTACACCATGAACAACAAGGGTGACAAGACCAACCCATGTGGGACTCCACAAAGCAGAGACTTTGGGTTAGATGAGGCTAACCCCATCGTCCCCCCTCTGTACCCTGCTTATCAAGTATGACCTGAACCATTTGATGACATTACCGGACAGGCCACACCAGTACCACAGGCAGTCGAGCAGCACCTCATGGTCCACGGTGTCAAATGCCGTCGAGTGGTCCAGGAGGACCAGGATGATATGCTCTCTCCTGTCTCTCGCCATTTGGAGAACATTAAACACCTTCATCAGGGTGGTCTCTGGGTTATCCCAGCTCGAAATCCAGACTGGAAAGATTTGTAAGTCAAGGAGGAGGTAAGATGCACCTCAAGATGAATGGGAACCACTTTTTCTATAACCTTCCCTAAGAATGGGAGGTTAGAGACCAGTCTGTAGTTGTTGAGATGCTCCGGGTCCAATGAGGGTTTCTTCAATATGGGTCTCACCAAGGCTTCTTTCAAGGCCAGTAGAAAAACCACACTCCTCAAGGAACTCCGGATGATCTCGGCCACCACAGATCCAATCAGGTCCACACATCTGACCAAAAATCGGGTTGGGCCTGGGTCCAGATCACAATGTGTTGGTTGCAGCCTCGAGACAATCTCCACCACCTCCTCTACTCCACGTGGATTGAACCCGACCCATACAGGAGGAGAGTTATGGCAAGCCTCAGGGTGAACCCCGCAGTCCCTTTGAGTTCTGCTGAAGGAGATCCCTGCTCTGACAGAGGACACTTTGTCGGCAAGAACAGAGCAAACTCCTTGCACCTTGTGCTACAGCCTGCTTCTCCCGCTCGGAGACAGGCAGGACGTAATAGCCCATCTACCATGTGGAAGAGCTGAGCTGCTCTGTTGCTTGCCGCAGCAATCTTCCTTGACAAAAAATTTGCCTTCTTTTGGGAGATTGCCCCTGATGGTTCCTATAATGCGACCTCAGGGCCAATTTGTCCTCCATCAGGCCAGCTCCCCTCCAATGTCTCTCCAACCTCCGACCCTTAATCTTCAACTCCCTGAGTTCCCCATCAAACCAGGGAGATCTCCGGCAAGTAGATAAGAGTCAGACACAAACGGGTGCGACTGAGTCAAAGGCAGAAGTGATGGCCCAATTATAGGCCTCCACTGCCTCCTCCATTCAACCGCACATGCAGCCTCCACACTCGATTGGTCCAGCACTGCCTGTAGTCCTAGTGGGGACAATCCCTGTAAAGGGCAGTACTGGACCATCTCCACAGAGGATGGACCCTTGGGGGGGCCCCAAACTTGAACCCCACAGTGCTGTGATCTGACCAAACTACCAGGTCTACACTGAGGTAATTGACCTCAAGGCCCACAGTAAATACCAGGACAAGTGTGTGGCCATGTGAGTGGGTCACTGAGGGGACACTCTGCGCCAAGCCCAGTGCCTCCATACTCTGTAGGATATCACACCCAAATGACAAGAGTCTGTCATCGACCCAGGCATTGAAGTCCCTCAGAATTAACCATCTGGGGGACTCCAACACCAGGCTGGCGACAAAGTCTCTGATCTCCCACAGAAATTCTCTCTCCATGCCCAGTGTGCGGTAGTACAGGAGGATCCTGTAACCCTCGCCAGGACCCCTCCATGCAGCAACACACTCAAATGACCTGGTAGAGCCCATAGGCAGCACTGTGCGGCCCAGGCTGGCTTTAAAACAAATGGCAACTCCCCTACCTCTGCAATCCTTCCTCGGGGTATGTATCATGGAGTACCCAGCCACCACTGCTGCCGCCAGAATGGAGGAAGCATTCTTGTTGAACCATGTCTCCATGACACAAGCCAGGTCAACCGAGGATATCAAGTCCGCCATTATGGCAGTCTTGTTCCTCATCAACCTGGCATTGCATAACACAGCCCAGGTAGGATGAAGGGAGACTGCTGGTTCAGCTATCTGTCCACTTTCCACAGTGGAGCCCTTGGGTATGGGAATCAGACAGGGCGAACCACTCTCCAATACTCATTTTGCCCCAGCGCAGCTCCTTTGCCTCACCACCCAAATCCATGACTCCCCGGCAGCCATTCGAACAGCCCCCCCCGACATCCGAGCAATCCCCAATGCCCTGCATATTCTATAGGTTTCTGCAGAAAATGAGGGGATCTCGAAGGGACAGAGGTCGCAGAGGCAGGTCGCTGAGTAGCTGCACCTTATGAGTGTTTCCCTGGCACATACTAAAATTATCCAATTAAACCAATCCAATTTATAATACTCAAGTAATCACATATACAACCAACCATAAATACAACTACACATCCAGAAAAGAAAATCACAACCCACCCTATCCCAAAATAAACTCCAAGAAAAAGAACCCCTCCAACCCCAACCTCCACCCCTCCCACCATTAAAACCCTACAGTTAGTTCAAATTTAGAGAGGGGGGATATCCAAACCTGTGAGGCAGTCTCTAGTAAACCTGATTAGGTCTTTAAAGTGCAGTAAATCCCCACCTTGAAGGCAACATCTCTCCACAGAACTCAAAAGAAAGACTAGAATAACAAGGCCCTCTTTTGAGGCATGTAACATGTGCTGCCATCTTCTGGATGGCAAAAAAGCACTGCCTCAGGGGGGTTGCCGCTAGATAACAATAGGCATAGACTGGGTATGGAGAGCATCAAAAGAAAGTTGTCATAGCCTAAAAACCTATTCCATCGGAATACTTGCCCTCCTGACTTCAGACTGCGGCCAAGGAGCACTTACAGAACTGAAACATGAGTTTGGTATGGCACAAAGCCGCATATGTTTATTCCACTCCCCAGCCCTCTCCCAAACTGCAGATGGGCCAGGTGTCTCCAGCTGCTGTGGGAGGGCACAAAGCCTGTCCAGATAATTAAACTATTCTGCCACTTAAATATGGACATAGACACTCAAAATGTGGGACACAGTATCAGACTGGGGAGTGGGGCTAGTCAAAGAGCTAGGGAGTGATCCAGTTGCAGGGCAATGGGTGGGCTAGTTCAACTGTTGATAGGGTGGTTGACTTGGGGGAAGGATCCAGCTGCAGGGTCAGTTTTTAGCTGGGGAGAGACCTGTCTGGGGGTCTGTGTGGTGATCCTGGTCTAGCCCAGTGGTGGGGAGGTGGGGGCTGGTCTGTGGATGTTACAGATGCATAGGCTGGCTGGCTTGGGGGGGGGAGGATCCAGCAGCAGGGTCCATTTTCAGCTGGGGAGAGGCTTGTCCAGGGGGCTGTGTGGTGATCCTGGTCCAGCCCGGTGGCGGAGGGGGGGTTGGTCTGTGGATGTTACAGGTCCAGAGATGGTGGTTCACTAGGGTTGGAGGCTGGTCCAGGTGTGTGGTGGTGGGTTATTCTGGCTACAGGAGTGTTTTTGTGGGTGGTCTTCTGTGGAGGAAAGGTTGGTCTGGGAGCTTGAAGGGTAATCAAGCAATAGGAAGGGTTGTTGACTGGGGAGGGCGTGAATAGTATAAGGGCTGAAAGGAAGGTCCAGCTGCATTGAGTGTGGTTGGCAGGGTGCTAGTCCAGGGCTTCTTTGAGGATGGTCCAGTGACTGGTAAGTAGGGTGGTTGGCAGTGGGGGCGATGGTCCAGAGTTGAGTGTACAAGCTACAGATAGTTTTTTGCTGAGGTAGACTTATCTGGGGGCTTGGGGGTGTGACCCAGCTGCAGGGTGTTTGCTTGGAATAGGGTCAGAAGCTCATCCAGATGCAGAGAGGCTAATTGGGAGCTGGTCTGTGGGTGTGAAGGGTTATCCCAGGGGTGTATTGCCTAATGGTGAGCACCACAGCAGTGCAGCAGATAGTGTGTTGCAGGTGCCATGTGGGTGGTTGGCAGGTGTGGTTAGGCTGTTCCTTGTGCTGGGTGGGTGTTACAGGTGCAGAGATGGTAGCTGACTGAAGTTCAGAGGCTAGTCCAGGTGTGTGGGGGTAAGGTGTTCTGGCTGCAAGAGTGTTTTTATGGGTGGTCTTCTGTGAAGGAAACATGGGAATGAGAGCTTGAAGGGTGATCCAGTAATAGGGAAGGTTGTCAACTGGGAAGAGGTTTTGATAGTCAAAGGGCTGAAAGAGAGGTCCAGCCACAGGGAGGTTGGTTGGCTTGGGGGGTTTCTAGTCCAGAGACTCTGTAAGGATGGTCCAGTAATAAGTAGGGTGATTGACTCTGGGGGTGATCATCCAGGGCTGGGGGAACCAGCTGCAAAGACAGTGGCCTCCTGAGGGAGGCTCGTCTTGGGGGGCCTTGGGGGAGTGATCCATCTGCAGTGTGTTTTCTTGGCATATGGTCCGAAGCTGGTCCAGATGCAGGGAGGCTGGTTGGGGGGATGGTCCAGCTTTATATAGGGATGGTGGGCTAGGCTCTGGTCCATGGAGGGTGGTTGGAGGAGGGGAGAGATGTAGATTCTGGTGCTGTGGAGTAGATTAAAGAGGGCACTCATCTGGGGAAGGTTGGTGCAAGGGCAGAAAGGTCTGTTCAGCTTTATGGAGCTGTATGGATGTCTGGTCTGTGGGCAGAAAAGGGGGTGGTCTGAGGTATGCAGATTCAGGGTGTGTGGAGTGATCCAGAGTGGGTGCATATCCTGGACCACCCCCCTTTCTGCCCACAGACCAGACACCCTTCCCTTGCAGCTGGAACAACCCTCTAAACAATGTTGTTTTCATGTAACATTGGAAGGATTGAGAACCATTCGATGTCGTCTCCCTGAGGGGATACCTGATACAACAGGTCCAATCCTATAAGTACCTGGGCCTGTGGTTAGATAGCTCCCTTAGGTGGGATATACACATTGATTACCTGTTAAAAAATGTGGGAAGGAGACTGAGGGCCTTATAAAGGACAAATTTAAGTTTATTACAAGAGACAAAGAAGTGCATAGCCAATTCTATGATAACACCAATTTTTGACTGCGGAGATATCCTGTACGCAAGTGGGACTTGGTGAAGTTGGACATTTGTTACGGCAGACTCGTCAGGTTCATCCTTGGTGCCCCCCCCCCCATCTGATGCATAGTTGTCAGTTATATGATAACTTGGGATGGCAAAAACTGAGTGAACGAAGGCAGGAACATTTAATTGCATTTATACATAAGGGACTGGATGGAAAATTCCCACATTATATATCCACTATCTTGGTTTGTGAAGAAAAAAAGGTTAATTAAGATCTGCACTTGGTATGGACTTGGAAATCCCAAGATGTAACTTAGAAATTGGGAGAGATTCCATTTATTATGTAGGTACATTAGCCTGGAATAGTATTCCACACAAATTAAGAATATCTACAGGGAAAAACACTTGGAAAGGGATAAAAACTCGGTTGGAAAACAAAGCATTTAAATCCAGGTTATGTTGTACAATTTAGCATAATGGATGTGTGCAACTGGAATAAGTATGTTGCTTAATGAAGCACTGTGCAGTCTCTGTCTGTCTGTTTGATTAACCTTACTTGTATTCATATATAGGCATTTTATATTATACAAGTCTATGTATTTGTAACGTACTTGAAATAATGAAACTGAAATAAGGCCTCTTCTTCTGTACTATGGACCTCATTGTAAATGAGCTTTTAACTCAATCGAGTAAATCCTGATTCATAAGATTTTTTTTTTCTGAATAAAATATTTTACTACTTACTACTACATCTCCAGAAGAGATGTCGCTAGCAATTTATTTTTTTATTGTATTGGTATGTACTAATCGATTGTGTTTAAACAGAAAGCAGACACTGTGCTGTGCCACAAGACCTGCCAACACCCCACTGCAATGCGGCACATCTATTTGTCACTAAACTGTGCAACATGCACTGCCATCACTATACTGTGTCATGTGCACTGCTGAAACATCACTGTGCCACCTGCACTTCTAGCACAGCACTATGCCACATGACCTGTCAACACTCCATTGCATTATGCCACATGTACTTCTGCCACTAAACTGTGCCATGTCTGACAGTGCTGTGCCATGTGAAATGTCAACATCCCACTGCACAGTGCCACATGTACTTCTGTCACTGTACTGTGCCACATGCACAGCTATCACTGCACTGTGTCATGTGCACTGCTGAGATATCACCATGCCACAAGCACTTCTGACACAGTACTGTGCCACATGCACTGCAAACACTGCACTGTGCCAAGTGATCTGTCAACACCCACTGTGCTGTCCCACATGTACTTCTGTCACTGAACTGTGCCACTTGCACTGCCATCACTGCACTGTGTCATGTGCACTGCTGAAACAGGACTGTGCCATGGGCACTTCTGATGCGACACTGTACTATGTACACTGCCATCACTGCACTGTCACATGCAGTGCTGACATAATTATGCCACATGCACTTCTGACAGCACTGTGCCACGTGCACTGTAGCCACTAAATTGTGCCATGTGACTTGTCAACTCCCCACTGCACAGTGCCACATGTACTTCTTTCACTGAACTGTGACATGTGCACTGTCACTGCACTGTGCCACGTGCACTGCCTCACATGCACTGACACTGCACTACAGTATGCTGCATGCACTGCCGACACTGTGCTGGGCCACGTGCACTATTTTCATTGCACAGAGCCATGTACCTTGCCAAAACAGTATTCATGTTCCTTAGCTGGCCATAGTCTGGAACTGTAGATGGAGGGGTTGCCCATGGTGACAGCAGGTGATGTCATCCAAGCATATAACACAAGACCACATGCCTCTGTGTCATACTGGCTTGAAGATTGAATTTGGTGAGTTCGCCGAGTGGGGGGACCTTTGAACTGTGCTGAATAACTGTTTGGAATGAGCAGGCCAATTTTTATACAGAACATAGGCTAACCATATACTGTACCACAGTACAGCTAAAAACCATCAATATGAGTGAAGCAAGCAGCCAAACTCCCTCCTCAGAAGAAGACAACAGCTTGTGCATGTGTTGGGGGAGGTGGGTGGGGGGATAAAGATGTAAACCAACAGAAACTGAACCAGAAGAAGCTGTTGTGTGTTATTTTAGGAAATAGGGGAAAATTGGCCAGGACAACAGGTAAATTCTTCTACAATTCTGGGGAAGTGTCATGGGCTCTTTAATGTCTACCTGAAGAACCACCATAAATAGTAGTAAGGGGATAGAAGAAGAAGAAAGCAGTTCATTTCAGGGAAGTGACTGTTGATTTTTGTTGATTTGTTGCTGTTGTTATTGTTTCTTTTGCAGTTTATTGTTTTTTCAGTTGGTACCAGGTTGCTTTCTGGATTCATTTGAAAAGTTACCTGTTTGGAGGATTTTGTAGGTGCAGCTGAGGAAGGAAGAGTTCCAAACCAGTATTTGGAGACATAATTTTCATCAGACCAGGTTTTGTCTGTACCTACGTACCTTCCACTTACTCCATACAATGAATTTATTTCCCTATGGTTCATGTATTAGTTGCATTCATTCTCGTATTAATAAAACACAAACATAAAACAATACACATAGGTTGTAAGTTCTGTAACATTAGAAACATCCCATATAGTATTTTGTTTTGCTATTTCATTCTTTTTCAAAGAAATGACTCTACGCAATTCTAAAAGCTTATACCCATGCGCAGTATCCATTTCCAACTCTAGTAAAAGACGTGTTGTATTACACATCAATACAGACTCCTATATTTTTACTTAATAATATCTATATTCTCTATTAATGTCTTTATAAGAAAATAATTTGTACTCAATCAGATATAATGAAAACCACATGCTACTGGCACTGTTCCTGAGCACTGTATGAACCAAATCCGATGAGGCCAGAATAGAACCACTAGTATTAGGGTGGCATGTTCCGCCTGCAGCTTAAGCAGAACCCTTTGTATGAGAAGGATTGGAAGAAAGGTGTACAAGGAGCATCCCTTTACAGTAGAGGCAAAGCAAGGCAAACTTTATTTATAAAGCACCCGTTCCTGAAGGCTTAGGGCATGGTACATAATTTAACAGTTCAAAAATGACACAGAAACAAATAGGTCATAGCAAGAATTATTAAAGCTCAGCTAATAAAATACTTAAAATAAAAACTGGCTAATATTAGTTAGCTGGGGAATGCCTGCTCAAATACATATATTTTTAGTGATGTTTTAAAGGCCTCAACCATGGAAGGGACACTGCGTCTCACCAAAAACTCCAGACCTTGAAGCGAGCGAGCAAAAGCGTGGCAGTTTTTCACTGTGTTGGGATACAAAAAGGTTGAACTCTGGATGACTCCACCTTGCAAAGAGGTTGTTTACCACAGAGGTCCATATTTCCCACTCGTGCTTAGCCTGTCTGCCAAGACATTTTGGACATCGGGGAGAAATATGGCCAATAGCTGAAGACCATGAGACATCACCCAGCACTACACGCTCACGGTTTTCCTGCACAGGAGATAAGAGTGGGTGCCACCTTGCTTGTTTATGTAGTGCATGACAGTGATATTTTCTGTCCGAATTAGTGAGAAACTGGGGCTGAGATACTCTTGAAATTTCTAGAGACCAAACAGAACAGTTTGCATCTCCAGAACATTGTTATGGAGATCGGACTCCAGATCAGTCCATGGACCCCGGGTCTGATAGGACCTCAGATGGGCACCCCAGCCAGATCCAAAAGCATCCACTGTGAGGATCTGCATGGGAATTGGGGAAAAGAACAGAATGCCCTGTAACAGGTGCAGGCAGACATCCACCATATTAGAGCATGGCAGAAAGGGGACATAATGAGAACCATTTGTGCAGATGGGGTAGGCCCTGTTGATGGCACAGCCATTATCATCAGTGGGGGCAATGGCAGCAGTTGGTGAAATAGGTCAGAGACTGTCACCAGTACAACCTGGGAGTCAACTGCACCCTGTAAAAGGTTTGACTACCGTCAGCGCCGAGGCAGAACCCAATGAAGTGGGCTGCACACCATCCATAGTAGGTATGGTAGCAACGGAGCCACACCCCAACCTTGGTGTCTCATGGACCATCAGGAGGGTTGTAGATATCACCACTGAGCAGCCCATGATGAGGATTTAACCTCCTTCAATGGAGACCACAACCTCACTGGCAAAGCAGGATCCTTGTCCTTACACTTGTACTAATGGCTGGAAGAGGAGGACTTCAATGACTTTTCCTTGTGGTTGTCCTTCAGCCTTGACCGCGCTGATGGAAGAGTCGCTAAACACAGGGAAGACTTCCTGGCAGCAGTTGTCAAGCGAGAGGTAAAAGCAGACTTGGAACCCACAGCCTTGGTGGCAGTTTTCATGGCCTTGATGGCAATGGAGGTCTCAAGAGCCTTCTTTCAGGGACGGGAGGAGCTTGCTGCAGATAAAGACAGACGCACTGAGTTTGAGCTCCATTTGGGGTCTCAAAATAATATCTTTCTGACCCTTTTGATTGCCTATCATTCCAATATGAGTTCTCAATTTAAACCATCTAAAGCAGAAAAAAACAAATTAAAGAAAAAGGAGACTCTCTGCCGTATGGATGATTTTGTGCTGCAACCTGTTCTGGGGTTGTTTGCAGTCGGAGTTCATGGTGGGTCCGCAGCTGATTCTAGCTTTGAGAATACCAAGCCCCCACATCGTTGAACAGATTTACTGCAAGTAAATTGCTATAAAGTTAAAGAAGCGGATTATGCTGCAAAAGCAGATGAAGCAACATTAATGGCAGTTTTAAGCAATCAGCAAACTACAAAGTGAAAATAAAATCAAAAGTTTGATTTATTGATGCCTAACATGGCAGTTATTAACTAGCAAGTGGACTCAAGGAAAAGATTGTCACATATGAAAAAGGCTTGCTACAGACTTGCAATGCAATTACATCTTTAAATGCTGCATGGGAAGTCACAGTTTGTGAGCAGGTCACATTAAGCAGGAAAATGGAACAAACTGATAATATGCTGCGTGACAGAAATATACATGGTTTAGGTCTACCTGCATCCTTTTGTGGAAACCAGCATTGTTCAAGTCATGGAAAACGTCTTACATGAACTATTTGAGCAAGAACTTAAACTGGTCAAAGCTTTTCATAGTCCTATCCATCAGAATGCTAAATAAGTGACTGATGTGGCTTCAAATGGTGTTAAACAGGTGGACGCTACAATAATTGCTACCCTGTCTTCAGTAACAAATTTTTCACCAGAATGCAAAAAATATTTGTCTTCTCAATTCCTCTGTATGGATCTTCCTTTGGCCAAAGAGTTTTCAAATACAAGGCTATTGATTATAATAATTTGTCTGAATCTGTACTGGAGTGTGTAAAACTGGCTTTATTTAAAACACAATCGTATGGCCGGCCTGCCAGTGCAGCGGCAAGGCATCCCCATGCGATGCTAACATCCTGGATTAATGAACGGACACAGGAGTCATGGGGCCAGCTGGGCAGAAAAGGATTGAGCACCCAAGGGGCAGTTCTTCTCTGGGGAGGGGGGTGAGTGTCCGGCGTGTCAGCGGCCCCTGGCGGAGGCCGTGGGACCCAGAACAACCAGCGCCAGGTTACGTCAGCGGTGGGACAGACGACAGACATCACTGCATGTCCCACCTCCAGGGGAACAATGAGCATCCAAAAAATCCAGGTCCCCAGGCATGATGCTCTGCTCTGCCACTGTCTCCACTGCCTCGACTGTCCACCGGGGGGGAGGTCCTGCTCCCGTGGACCCACCCTGGAAGGTAAGTCAGACCAACCCAAGGGGGGGGTAAGCCTGGGCATGATGGGGCGGTGTGCGTGGCAGAGGCTGAGCTCCCAAAAATTGGAATTGAGGGCCAGGGACAAAAAAAAAAAAAAGAACCCCAAAAAACAATTGCATATAGGTCCAGACTGCTTGCGTTTTAAGTAATGCTGTAAATTTGTGTGTTCTATGATTTTATTGTTATTTAGGAATACTGGTTGCTGTGAAAAATGGCAGTTTTGCCAATCCGCTTACCAGTTAAAACAGTAAAAAATGAAATAAAATGCTAAGGAATTTGTGTTTAAAATCACAAGAAAGAAAACAACAGTTACATACTTACCGTAACAGTAGATCTTTGAGAGGATCTCTTTCACCAGGCCACCTCTATGGAACTTATAGTCACCAGGCACTAGGACCACATGAAAACTTTTGCAAGCAGTCAGCCAGGGGCCACCCACGATGATGTCAGAGTCCACATAAATATGGGTGGCTTGGCCCCTCCTCTCTTCAGTTCCCCGCTGGAGATCATGCTCAGAGGACCAACCTGTAGGGAACCAGGGGAGAACCCAGCACTCCACAAACCAGTAATGGCAGAGGGCTGGAAAAGGTAACAATGGAGACAGGAGCCCAAAGACCCAGTGATGCAGGCCCAAAAATGGGAGAAGGAGAGTGGGATGGTGTGTCCTGATGAAAGATTATCTCGAAGATCTACTGTTACGGTAAGTACGTAACTGTTCTGTCTTCTTTAAGGATCTCTCTTTCATCAGGCCACACCTATGGAATGAGTATCAAGCAGTACCAAAAACTAACAGTCTGGGTGGCCCAAGCCTACAGGCTTAAGAAAGTAGGCCTTGTAATACAGCTAGGTCAAAGGCAGCTCATCAACGAGAAACAATGTCTGGACTGTAGTGTTAGTGAAGGTGTGGAAAGTACTGCAGGTAGCAGCTGGACAGATTTCTGCAGTTGAGACATTTCTAAAACAAAGGTGGCCATGCCTCTAGGGGAATGACCCTGAACCATACCAGGAAGTTCCTTACCGTACCTCCTGTGACGAAATGTAATACAGATTGCTAGCCACTCAGACAAGCACTGTTTAAAAACTGGGGTGAGGGGTGACCTCTCTCCCAGGGGCAAACAAAACAAAAAGCTATGAGGACTTCCTGCGGTCCTTGGCACAGTGTGTATACCACCCGAGGATTCTATGCACATCTTAAGTGTGGAGCAATGCTTCCCCTGGATTGGCATGCTCGGAGTAATACACTGGCAGGCGAATGGTTTGATTTAAAGTAAACTCATACACCACCTTTGGTAGAAACTCAGGATTAGTATGCCAAGACATCCTGTCTGTGTGGAAAATCAAATAAGGAGGCTCACATATTAGAGCCTGTAGCTCTGAAATCCTTTGAGCAGCAGTGACTGCAAACAAAAACAACACTTTCCAAGAGAGAAAGCGCAGGCCAGAAGTCATGGTCAGCTCAAAAGGAGCCAAAGTGAGCCTTTCCAAAACAAAATTCAGGTCCCAAGCTGGGACTGGATTTCAGATAGGAGGCTTTAAATGTAGAATGCCTTTCAAGAATGTACGGGCTACCTCCAGCTGAGCCACTGTACGACCATCTATAGGCACATGGAAAGCTGAAATGGCAGCCAGGTGCACTTTGATTGAGGAATACTGTAGGCCTGAATCCAATAAGGACAGTAGGTACTCTGCAACCTGATTAACTGGACAGGTGAGCAGTTCCAGGTGGTGAGAAGTGGCCCATAAAGCAAACTGCTTCCACTTCATGGAGTACGTAGAGCTGGTGGATGGTCTTCTAGCACCAGCCAGAACATCTGCCACTTTTTAGGAAACCCCTAAATGGGTTATGGCTGTGTCTTCAGGAGCTATGCATGCAGATGAAGATATTTCACGTCTGGATGGACCAGGGTTCCCTGTTCCTGTGACAGTAGACCCTTGTCCAGGGGCAGAGGTACTGGGGGTTCCACTGCCAGCTATTTCAGCATTGGGAACCAGATTTCTCTAGGCCATAGGGGAGCAATGAATATCAGAGTTGTATCCTCCATTTTCAGTTTGTGTAGTACACTGAATTAGAGGAAAGGGAGGGAAGGCATACAGAATCCTCCCTTTCCAAGTGAGGGAAAACGTGTCTCACCACAAAACCCCAGGCCGTGGAGCAAGGGAGCAGAAAATCAGCAATTTTGAATTGTGTGGGGATGCAAAAAGGTCCAGCTTGGGACAACTCCATCTTTCGAACAGGTCACCGACCATGGAGGTCAACAGTTTCCAACTGTGCATCCTGGACTGGGACTGGCTGTACTTGTCTGCCAAAATACTGTGGATGCCCGGAACATGTACTGCTGATAGTTTTAGACCATGTTCCAGAGCCCAATGCCAAACCCTCATGACTTCCCTGCACATTGGGTAAGAATGAGTGCCTCCTTGTTTGCTGATGTAGTGCATCACACTGACTGTCTTTCTGTATTAACAGAGGACCTGGGGACAAGTGGTTCTGGAAGGCCTGGAATTCATACAGAGCAGCTTTCATTTCTAGAAAACTGAAGAAGGTGCTCTACACTGGAGTCCATATGCCTTGTGTCTAATAAGGTGCCAAATGCTCCCCGGCCCACCCAGCTCCAAAGCATCTGTGGTGAAGATCTGAAGTGGGGAGGGGATCAGGAACGGAACCCCCTTCAGCAGGTTGCTGGGTTCCATCTACCACTTGAGCACTTTGTGCACAGGGGACGTGACTAGAACCAGTTGTTCTAGGTCATCCATGAGCTGATCACACTGGACTCTTAGGTCCACTGGAGAATTTGCATATGCAGTCTTGCCAGTAGTACTGTGACAATGGCCATGGCCATGAGTCCCAGAAGGCAAGAAAATATCCGCACTGAGACATAATAACTGTCGTGCACTAACTGTACTTGGGCATTCAGATGGTTAGCCATGTCCAAAGGCAGGAAATCTGAGCCCTGGGCCGTGTCCAGGACCGCCCCTATGTACTGCAGTTGCTGGCAGGGTGTCAACACTGATTTTGGTATGTTGACTGTCACCTCCAGAGCATCAAACAGCTGTCTGGTTCAAGCTAAGGTTATCAAGAGCTGGTCCCCAGAGTGGGCCTTTGATAGCCAATTGTCCTGGTAAGGGAACACATACAGGCCTTCCCTGTGAAGGGTTGCCACCACCACTGCTAAGCATTTCATAAAGACCTGTGTCACAGAAGACAAGCCAAAGGGCAACACTCTGAATTTGTAATGTTCCCCTTTAAACAGGAACTCAAATATTTTCTTCGAGGTTTCTGGATTTTGATATGGAGGTACACATTGTTCATATCCAGGGAGCATACATCTGCCATGCTTTAACCTGTATTTGAATTTGCCTGCTAGTTACCATGTCTTTTTATTGTAATTTTATTGTGTTGCAATTTTCTCTTTCTACTTGTAATTTTATCTTCCTACTTGTATAATGTCTCTTAACATCTCAGCGCTTATTGATGTCTCCATATGCTTTGCACCCTATACTTTTGTACTTGGTGTATTCCTGTGCCATTCTCCATGGTCTGGCTCATGCCTGAAAACAGTTCTTGGACCAGTGCACCTACCTGGTTATCAAATAAATAAATACCCAATTCCCTGTTTGCAGTAACGGAAGGAGAGCCTGCAGAGTAACCATTGGAAACTTCTTGTATTCTGTGAAGAAGTTAAGATCCCGTAGATCCTGAACAGGCCTCAGGTCTTCTGTCCACTTTGGGACAAGGAAGTACCAGGAATAAAACCTGGTGTTCCTCTATTCTAGAAGAACTGATTTTATGGCCCATTTCTGAAGCACAGTATGTATTTTCTCCTGCAACAGTGGCAGGTGCCCTGGAGGATATATTGTGACAAGCGGGGGATGATCTGGAGGGTTGACCAGAAGTTTCAGAGCATGCCCCTTTTCAATAATCTCCAGAACCCATGCATCTGAAGTTACTTCCCTCCACTGGTTTAAATGAAGGGAAAGATGACCCCTTACAACCACCCCTGAAGGTAAAAGAGGTTGGGGGTAGATAAGGAGTCAGGCTGAGCCAGTGGGGGTGGCCCACCACCTCTAGGGGCTCTTGAGTGGGCAGCTAGGGTAGTACCAGGAACTGGCAAGACCCCTGCTCCTTTGCCCCTGTCTTGCTATCTGGGGGCTGGGTGCTTTCTAACAACAGCTGGATGAAAAGTATCCCTACTCCTACCCCTGGCATGAGTAAGGCAGATGGAATGTACAGATTTAAAAGTTTTAACTGAGGCCTGGAGATCTTTCAAAGTCTCTTGGACCTCACAGTCAAACAATTTGTGCCCTCTGAATGGGGCATTAAGAATGGTTTGCTGCACATCATTAGCAAAACCAGCTACCCTGAGCCATGAGTATCTCTCGAGACAGATGCCAGAAGTTGCAGCTCCAGCAGAAGCATCTGATACATCACAAGCTGTGTGGAGCAAATGCCTGCCCACATAAGCCCCAGCAGTAAGAGCTTTATAGCAACATAGAATTCGATGGCAGATAAGGACCGCTTAGCCCACCTAGTCTTCCCATTTTCCCTACTTGCTGTAACACCGTAGACCCTATTTGATCTTAGGCTTAGCCCTCCCTTCTCTAATGACTAAGGTTCCCTTATGTCTATCCCATGCATTTTTGAATTCTGCTACAGTTTTTGCCCCCACCACCTCTGCTGGAAGGCTGTTCCAGGCATTCACTCTTTCTGTGAAGAAGTACTTCCTTACGTTTCCCCTGATTCTAACCCCCCAAGCTTCATAGCACGTGGAGGTGGAAGACTAGGTTTGCTGGCCAAGGCACCTAGCTTCACCTGAGCTCTTTTCTTTTAGGTTGCTTGAAAGGACAGAGCAAAGAAACTTACCAGAGCAAGGAAAATGATTAAGGCTTCTTTTGGCTAGGCAGATTTACTGTGTTATTTTTATTTTGTACTCACAGGGATTGTTACTATTTGTTGCTAACATTTTATTGCTTTATTTTTCTCTGATTCAAATTGTTGTTCCTTGGTATTCCTTCTACTGCATTATTACAGGGTGTGCCTACAGGTGTGTGCTTACAGATTACTGCTGTAATCTTCCAATTCAAATTGTCTTTTGCAAGGTATATCTTCTGTTACTGTTTTATTTTTCTTTATAGCAAAGTGTTTCTTACAGGGTATATCGTCTGTGAAATTATTACAGGTGGTGCTTTACAGGTTTCACAGTTTTATCTATCATTAGGATAAGCTAACAGGGCTACTGAATTTGTTGCTGGTTTATTGTTTCTGCTCTTATCTCCTTGTTTCTTTTGTTCGTGGTTCTTTTTCGGCAGGGGTAGGGCCCAGCCACCCACCCCCAACCCACACTACACTGCTTTTATAGGGTAGCACAGTCATGACATTTCCTGTAGCAAAGCAGGAAGAGCGGATCAGAGGGGTATCCACGCAGTGACCTCATTTACAGGGGCACTAGTAATTTAACTTGTCATAACAAGTTATACAAAAACAAACAAACAAAACACAAAATCAAACTTTTGCATTAATTTTCTTCCTTTTAATTACTCTGACCAGGATATAAACCCAGCAACTTATCTGGAATGGATATCATTAACTGTAGGTACTGCAGAACACTTTTCAGAAGGGCAGTTTTACAAGATTTAGGACACTGTCCTACATGCTCGGCCTTTGCAGATCCAAGGGCTCAGCTCCAGGCAACATGGGCAGACACTGCACGCTTCAAATTGCATATTCAAGAGGAAATATAAGACCCGCCCACCATTTCCCCAACATCCAACAGAAGCACCTCGACTGCAGAGGGTAGTTGGTCAGGGAGATTGGCAGGTGGTTAGGAGGGGGAAACTGGGTGCCCCATCACTCAGTGCTCTCCAACATATCACCTCCACAAACCATATAAAAACTACAAACAGGTATCTGCCTCTATCTCTGAAATCAAACAAAGGGGCAGAGGACACTGCAGAGCAGGACAATGCAGCACAGGAGCTAGCACAACAAAACTCGCCCAAAACAGGAACCAAAACAAAAAAATCGAAAAGGAAATCAAAGAAACTTCTGATCATGGGAGACTTCATGATTCGGGGAGTTGATATCTATCTCCAGACAGGGGTAATGGTCAGATGTCTCCCAGGTACATCAGCATGGAGAGACACTGACCGCATTGCTAAAATTGTTTAGGAAACAGGAGAAAACATTGACGTCCTGGTATACATAGGGACTAATGATCTTGCCAGTCGGTCAGTTGTGGAGACCAAGGAACACCTGACCAGGATGGGTGACAAACTATCATCCATTTCATCCAGCATCTCCTTCTTTGAGATCCTGCCAGTCTGGGAGAGTGGGGAAGATGGACGGAAGGTCAGAGAAGGGGAGATAGGGGAACTAAACATGTGACTCAAGGGCTGGTGCCAGGAAAAAGGACACAAATTTGTAGGGAACTGGCAACAGTTTTGGGAGTGAAGGTTCTTTAAATTCGATGGACTGCAACTGACTAAAGAAGGAGTCAGTGCATTGGGGCAGAAGTGTGATGTCTTTGCAGAATATTTAAACTGGCAAATGGGAGAGGAGTGCAGCACCCCATACATCGAATGGGAAAAACACCCCTTCCCCCTCAGCTAGTGGTCAAACAGGAGTTCAGCATGTTTGTAGTTCATTTGCATCACCAGGTAAGGAAAAAGGTTCAGCTCCACATACAACGCACAGGGGAAATGCCAGACCTTGCCCAACAACTAACACACCGAAATCTGGCCAATGGAAAATCACTATACACAAATGCTGCATGTCTGGGAAACAAGATCTCAGACCTGCAAGCAATAATGACAGAGGCTAAACTGGACATAGTAGCCATTAGTGAGACATGGTTTACCAGTAACCACACTTGGAAGACTTCAGTAACTGGCTATGTACTGTTCAGAAGAGACTGAGGTGCAAAAAGGGGGGTGGGTGGCCCTTTATGTCAATGAAAATATCAAAGCTACAGAAATTCAGAATACACATAAGAAGCCAGAAGAACTATAGGTCACCCTGGAAACAGGAAATGGGACAGCCATATTTACGGGGGTTGTGTACAGGCCTCCAGATCAGGGGGAGGACACAGACACATTACTGTCAGAAGATATACAAAACACGACAGCTAAAGGGGAGGTTCTGATAATGGGAGACTTCAACATGCCAGATACAGACTGGTCAATACCAGCAGGAACATCTGCCAGACCTAGACACATGGTGGATTCCTGCAGGGGAGGGCCTCAAACAACTGGTACAACAACCCACAAGAGACAGGGCTATCCTAGATCAAGTACTGACTAACAGGGAAAGGATCACAGATCTCCAGGTAGAAGGTCACCTGGGGGCCAGTGACCATCACATGGTATGGTTCAATTTGGCCACTAGAACTAAATCATCCCATTCCAAGGCAAAATATGGGACTTCAGAGGAGCTGACTTTGATAAGATGGCCAACAGAGTTAAGCTAGCCCTGGCAAAAAGAAACACAGGTGAGGGGGTACAGGCAAAGTGGGCAAGCATTAAGGATGCAATACTTGAAGCAACATCCCATTGTGTTAGAGAGAAAAGGAAGTGCAAAAGACGGAAACCACTTTGGTTCTCAAAAACAGTAGTAGAAAAGGTCAGAGCCAAAAGGCTGGCCTTCAGGAAATATAAGGGAACGCAGCAGGATGAAGATAGGGGGGCATACCAAACTTCCTTAAGGGAAGCAGGGAAGGCAGTAAGGCAGGCAAAACCCAAACCGAGGAAACACTAGCACAAACAGTAAAAGAAGGTGACAAGACTTTCTAAAGATACATTAGTGAAAGAAGAAAGTCCAGAGGGGGTATTGCTAAGCTCAATGGAGAAAAGGGGACGTGAGGAGAAGGACCCAGTAAAAGCAGCTCTCCTAAATAGATACTTTTGCTCAGTATTTACTGAAGAGAAGGTAGGGCAGGGCCCACAGCTCAGCACCATGGACACAGGGTGGAGGGCGGACTGAGGTGAGCACTACTCCCTTCACAAAAGCAGGGTCCTACAAGAGCTCGCTAAGCTCAGGGTGGATAAGGCAATGGGACCTGATGGCATACATCCCAGGGTACTTAAGAAGCTAAGGGTGGAACTAGCAGAGTCATTAGCAGAACTGTTTGGTGAGTCTCTGAGCACAGGAGAGGTCCCAGAAGACTGGAGAAGGGCCATGTGACCCCGCTCCACAAGAATGGTAGCAGGGAGGAGGCAGGGAACTACAGACCAGTCAGTCTTACCTCAGTATTTGGCAAGATTATGGAGGCACTCCTTAAGGAAAGGATAGTGCAACACCTGGAATCTATAGGGGCACAGGATCTAAGACAGCATGGGTTTACAAAAGGAAGGTCCTGTCAAACTAATCTCATAGATTTTTTTGACTGGGTAACCAGAGTGGTGGACCAAGGGGGAGCAGCTGATGTCGCCTACCTTGACTTCAGCAAAGCTTCTGACACTGTTCCACATAGAAGATTGATAAATAAGCTGGGTAGGCTCGGGGTGGGTCAGATGTTGGTTAACTGGGTGGCAAACTGGTTGACGGGCAGAAAACAGAGAGTGGTGGTAAATGGTATACAGTCAGAAGAGATGCAAGTCACAAGTGGGGTACCTCAGGGATCAGTCCTGGGGCCAGTCCTCTTCAATATCTTCATTAGTGACTTTGCAGATGGACTAGAGGGTAAGGCTTGTCTGTTTGCAGATGACACCAAGATCTGCAACAGAGTAGATGATCCAGATGGGGTGGACAGAATTAGAAGAGATCTGGATAAACTACGAAAATGGTCAGAAGAGTGGCAACTGGGATTTAATGCAAAGAAGTGCAAGATCATGCACATAGGGAAGAGAAACCCTGAAGCCACCTATAGGCTGGGAGGGGAGTTGCTGGCAGTCACAAAGGAAGAAAGAGACTTGGGCATTATCATCACTGATGACCTGAAATCACCCAAGCAGACCTCTAAAGCAGTAAGTAAGGCTAGGGTGATGTTTGGGTGTATTAGTAGGGGTATCACAAGTCGTAAGAGGGAGGTAATAATCCCGCTTTACAAGACACTGGTTAGGCCCCATCTGGAGTACTGCATGCAGTACTGGAGGCCACACCTTCACAAGGACACTAACCAAATTGAGGCAGTCCAGAGAATGGCAACCAAAATGGTGCAGGGGCTGCATCAGAAGACATATGAAGACAGATTAATGGTGCTCAATAGGTATACCCTTGAGCAAAGGAGGGAGAGAGGTGATATGATCGAGACATTTAAACACCTTAAGGGCATAAACAAGGTGAAAGAGTCTAACATGTTTAAATATAAGAAAAATAGCAGGACAAGAGGACACAGCATGAGATTACAGGGAGGCCAATTAAGGGGAAATGTGAGGAAAGAAAAAATTACTCACCTTAGTAATGTTGTTTCTTCTAATGGAGTCTTGCTATATTATGACATATGCAGTGAGTCCCAACCTTTGAACTGCTCCGGAGGTGAAAGAGTTAACTTTCCATGCCAGGCATGGAACGCTGAGCTCGAGCTCGGTTGAAACTCTGTATGTTGTTCTTCAAACTCAAACCGTCAGATCTTTACGAGCTAAACTCACTGAGGTCCTGTGTGGAAGCTGTAAACCTACACTAGCCAACTGGCTACTAAACAAAAGAACACATTTTTTGGTCCCAAAACAAAGACTCAAGTCAGGAGACCCAAAAAATGAAAACATAACACCAAGACACCCCAAAAGGAGGGTGAAAACAACAAGGTGGGCATCTACTAAGTGCCAACACTGCTGCCACCCACATCCCAAAACAGAGGTTCTGAGAGGGACAGGCGGGGAGGTCATAATAGCAGACTCCATTAGAAGAAACATTACTAAGGTGAGTAATTTTTCTTCAAACAACATGAAAGTCTTGCTATATTATGACTATATGCAACTACACAGCAGTACCACATGGAGGAGGGACAGAACCTACTTAGGAAATAGGCTCTGAAGCACAGCTGTGTAACCGAGCATCACTCCTAGCCTGGATGTCCAGGGAGTAATGCTTGGTAAAAGTGTGTACTGTTTTCCAGGTAGCTGCTTGACATATCTCTAGAATAGGGATGTCCCTGGCAGCAGCCAGGAAGCAGCTGTACCTCTGGTAGAGTGAGCCCTCAGGTCTGAGGGAGAAACCTTACCCAGCTTTCATAACAGAATTGGATACAGAGACAATCCACGCAATGGATCTTTAGTGGCAGATTTCCTTTACCAACCTCACCATAAGTGAGGAACAGTTGGAGGAGTCAAACCTGTGACCCTTAGTGCGCTCTATGTAGTAACTAAGGGCTCTCTTCACATCTAAGCTGTGCAGCCTCCTCTGCCAGAGGAGGAATGGTCAGTGAAGTACACTGGAAGAGAGATAGATTGATTAAGGTGGAAATCTGAAACCACCTTAGGCAAGAACTTCCTGTTAGTCCTGAGGACCACCTTATCTCTATGAAAGGAGATAAAATCAGGCTCCACTGACAAAGCTTTTAATTCACTTATCGTCTGGCAGAAGTGATGGCTACCAGAAACACAGTCTTCCAAGTCAAGTACTTAAGCTCTGCTGAAGACAAGGGCTCAAAGGGGGGTTGCATAAGCTGAGCAATGCAAACATTAAGATCCCAGGCAGGGGCAGGGTCCCTTAATGGAGGGTTGGTGTGAAGCAATCCCTTAAAAAACTTGGAGAATACAGGATGAGCTGAAAGAGAAGAGGGTTTACCTGCTGAAATAAAAGACACAGCTGCCAAATGTACTTTTAGGGTAGCTGGTCTCAGCCCCAAGGTATTTAAATGGACCATATAATCCAGGACTGTGGGTAAATCAGCAGATTCTGGGGAAATATGCTTCTCAGAGCACCATATGGAAAAAAACTTCCATTTGGAATTATAGGTAGCCCTGGTGGAAGGTTTCCTAGAAGCCTTCAGTATATCCATTACACCTTGGGAGAGGTGTAGATCAGCAAACTCTAACTCTTCAAGAGCCAGGCCTTGAGATTGAGAGATTTGAGGTTCGGTACAAACCTTCCCTGAGCACAGGTTAACAGGTTGTGATTCCTGGGAAGACACAGGGAAGATGGACTGCTAAGGACAGTAGGAGTGGATACCAGGGTTGTCTGGCCCAATCTGGAGCAATCAGGATCATCTTGCAGGATTGAGATCTGATTTTGACTAACACTTTGAACAGGAGAGGGAAGGGGGAAAAAACATAGAGAAACTTCCCTTCCCAATTGAGAACTAAGGCATCCAGAGGGACTGAGCCCAACACTGGGGGTCTGCAGCAAAAAAGGGGAAGTTGGTGATTGTCTGGGGCTGCAAAAAGATCTATCTGCGGGGTGCCCCATCTGGCAAATATTACCTCCAGGATCAGGGGGTCCAGTGACCATTCGTGATGGCCCTGGGAAATCCTGCTAAGAGCATCTGCCAGGACATTGTCCTTGTCTGGGAGGTGAACTGCCCTAAGGGAGGTGTTCAGGGAATAAGCCAGAGACCACAACTTCACTGCTTCGGTGCACAAGGCCGTAGACCGAGTGCCTCCTTGCTTGTTGATGTACCACATTGTGGTGGTGTTGTCTGTTCGGACCTGTACAACTTTGTTCTGAACAGATTTGGAAAACACTTGAAGTGCTAGAAAAACTGCTCTGAGTTCCAACAGATTGATGTGGAGCAGAGATTCCTGAGGGGACCACAATCCCTGGGTAGTGAGGTCGCCCATGTGAGCTTCCCACCCCAAGAGGGATGCATCTGTAGTAAGGATTAAGGAGTGAGACTGAGTGACAAAGGGAACCCCTTGTCTCAGATTGCTCTGATCCTGCCACCACTGTAGGGCTTGGATCAGGGTTCGAGTTACTGGGATCAATTTGGTTAGAGGGTCTTTCCTTTGAGACCAAAAGGCTCTCAAATGGAACTGAATGTCCCTCATCTGAAATCTTGCTCCCTGCACTGCTGCTGTAGAAGCAGCCATGTGCCCCAGGAGCTGTAGAAAATGCCTCGCTGGTCGAGAGACCTGCAGGGTGAATGAGGAGGCCAGAGAGACCAGGGTCCTTGCCCTGTCCAAAGGAAGGAAGGCTCTGGCTTTCTCTGTGTTTAGCTCTGCGCCTATGAGGCGAGGAGCTGGACAGGCTCTAGAACTGACTTTGAAAGATTCAGAAGGAAACCTAGAGGGTGAGCAGTTGCTGAGTTATCTGTAGATGTAACTTGACTTGGTCTGGAGACTGGCCTACTATGAGCCAGTTGTCCAGGTAAGGAAGATGGCAATTTTGCCTTCTTAGGGAAGCAACTGCTACTGCCAGGCATTTGTGAATACCCTTGGAGCAGAGGTGAGGCCAAAGGGCATTGCTCTGAACTGGTAGTGGCCTGAGGGCAGCTCGAACCTGAGGTACTTTCGATGGGAGCTTCTGATGAGAATATGGAAGTAGGCATCCTTAAGGTCCAGGGACGCTAGCCAGTCCCCTGGCCTTAGAGAGGGTAGAATAATTCCCAGAGTCACCATTTTGAATTTTGGTTTTAAAAGGTGCTTGTTTAAATATCTGTGATCCAGGATGGGCCGCCATTCTCCTGTCTTTTCTGGGGTAAGGAAGTACCTGGAGTACAATCCTTTGCCCTGGTGTATGGGTGGAACCCTTTCCACAGCTCTGAGAGCCAGGAGAGAAGAGACCTCTGCCTCTAGGGCAAGTGCCGCTGGTGGATTTGCAGGTGGAAAGGATCTGGTTCTCATCTTTGGAAATTTTTGAAGCTGAGAAACAGTCCCACTTACTACTTCCAGGACCCACTTGTCTGATGTCAGAGCTTCCAGTCCTGGCCAAAGTAAGCCAGCCTGCCCCTACAGGTAGCTGAGAATCAGCCCTGGCAACCCTATCAGGGTGCCTGCTTGGCAGGGCTTTGGGCTGAGGGTGGAAGCAGGCCTGCTTGTACCCGTCTGCCTCTCCTCTAAAGAACCCCTCTGGGCATAAGCAGAAGAGGAGGCCTGGGCTTGGTAAAAAGGCATATGAAAAGGCCTGCCCCTGCCCCTGGAAAGCTGCCTTTCAGGAGTGGCCTGCCTTTCTTTGGCCTGTGCACTCCTATAGGTGGTCCTATACTCATCCATTTTCTTCATGTAATTCTCTGTCTGCTCCCAAACAGAGAATTACCCACAACAGGAAAATCCATGGCCTTAGTCTGGGTATCCTGTGACAGGCTAGTACATCTGAGCCAAGCCATTCTGCGAAGTGCCACAGATGTAGCCATGACTCTTGATGACACATCATTAGAGTCCACTGCAGCATGGAATTGCACCTTGGATGCCTCAATACCATCAGCAGCCACCTGCTCCAGCTCCTTGGCAAGCTGGCCAGGACCTGTTTGCTAGAACCATAACAGTATCCCATCTGGATTTCTGATATCTAGCAACATAAGCCATATAATTTGCCTGTCTGAGTCCAAGGATGCTGCCATGTACTGTTTCTTTGCCATGGCATCAATCCTCCTGAAGTCCTTGTCAGGGGGGTGTGAAGCCAAGGGAATATTTGCATTGTCACAGGCTGCAGCCTGCACTACCCCAACATGGCTGCATTGTTGTGTAAGGAACTCCATATCAGAGCCTAACAATGTGTACCTCTTGTCCATTCTCTTATCCACAGGAGGTATAGTGTGAGGAGTTTTTAGAATTTTAACTGTTTCCCGGAAGATTTATGCAAAGGAATAGACAGTCTCCTAGACTCTGGGATATCCATCATTTCCACAGTCAGGCTCCTCTAGATCATCCACAGCTTCCTCCATAGGGAGCTGGAGGGTTTCAGCCACTTTTTTATAAAACATAAAATGAGAAGGGGACTCAGAAAGCCTAGGAGGAGACACTCCTGAAGGTCTGTCTGGGAGATGTCCGGTCAATGGGCACATCCAGACTTTCAAATCCACATTCACTCTCCTCATACTCCTCTTCCCCTCCTCCGGTTCATAATATTCCTCTAAATCAAAATCTTGAACGGTGGAACCGGCAGAATCATCAACACCTGATGGTCCCGGTTCAGTAGGAGAGGAAAGCGACTGGACAATTTTAATCGCTGGCTATTTCTTCAGCGGTTGGAGAGGAAAGTTTTGGCTCCACACCAGCTGGTTTCCTAGTCCTTTTTGCTGGAACCGACTCCTCAGAGTCGGATCTCCTTTTGGCCGAGGAAGTCTCGCCGTGGTCAGAGGGCACTCCCTCCGGTTCATTTGGAACCGAACCGGGCTGGCCATCCGGTTCAGTGGACTTTTTGGCCTGCCTTTCCCTGAGCCTACCAACTCTCTTTTCCAGGGTAACTGCAGGAAAATTTTTACAAATCTGGCAGTCTGCATTGAGGTGGTTAAACCCCAGACAATAAACACAGGTGGTGTGGGGGTCAGTCTTGGCAAAGACTTCCCCACAGACACTGCAGTGTTGAAACCCAGTGGGCCTGGTTTTTCTTTTGGGTTTCTCAGACATAGTGCCAGCCTAACCAAACTTACCCGTTTATGGCAGTCCACCAGGTAAGACCCTCTTATCGGTTCCCAACCATGTCACGGGTCGTGGAAAGAACTGTAATAAAATCCGTTTTTTTTTAGAACTGATAAGAACCGGTAACCACACACTAAATGACAGATTAATATATTTTAAACAACCTGAGCGGTTCAAACCGAACCGATAAACCATTTACAAGTTCCACACAGAATAGAAATTAATGTAAAACCTATCTAGTACTCACAAGACCACAGACAGAGTCTGAACCGACCGGTTGCGGTTTAAATTCGGTCGAAAACCGAGAAAAACAATACTTTAACCGACAAAATGAACCGAGCAGAAGAAGAAATCTCCGGAGCGACTGTTCAGTGAGGCGGAGTAAAGAATCTGACGGTTTGAGTTTGAAGAACAACAGACAGAGTTTCAACCGAGCTCAAGCTCAGCGTTCCATGCCTGGCATGGAAAGTTAACTCTTTCACCTCCGCAGCAGTTCGAAGGTTGGGACTCACTGCATATGTCATAATATAGCAAGACTTCATGTTGTTTGAATTCTTTTTCACAGAAAGGGTGGTGGATGCATGGAACGGCCTACCTCAGGAAGTGGTGGTTATGAATACAGTGCAGGGCTTCAAACAGGCATGGGATAGGCATAAGGGAGCAATACAGATGAGTATGAATAGATTGGCCACTGACAGAGCAAAGGCCGATGGCACATTTATGAGGTAGAAAAAGAATTGGGCAGACGGGATGGGCCTTGTGGTCCTTATCTGCCGTCAACTTCTATGTTTCTATGACTTTCTGTGGTACACTCAGTCATTATGCTTTCAGTACTTCTACCAAACTGCAAGGACATAGGTAATCATTAAGATAGTGTATATGAGTGCCACTATAATGCCGGGTGGGGGTGGGGGCAGCCCATAATAAGAAAATCCCCAAGACCAAGTGGGATGGAATCAATAGTGAATGGAGAAAGAAGGGAATAAAGGGAGAACCCATTTGTCTAAAACATCTATTTTTTATATATTTGTATCTGGCAAGACCAGGTGGGACCTGTCAAGTTTACCTAAAATCGTACCTGTCTTCTAGGGAACTATATCAGGTCTCTGCTGGGAAATATACAATAGCCAATCATTCTGTCTGTTCAGTAGTTGAGGTAATTTATTTCGTACTTTGGCAGTCATATTTTCTATTTGGTAAATGCTGTAGCTACTTGCAGCCATAATCTAGTCAAGGCATTCTTGGCTGCCATCAGCATAATGCTCAATAGGTATATTTTGTGTTTTTGTTTGAAATGAGGCAGGAAGTGTAAGAGGATCACTATTTCAGGTGCCAGGGGACCTACCTCCGGGAAGATACTGGCAATATCTAGCCAGGCTGTCTGACAGTATGAGGCTAGCACTGGGCATGACCAGATGTGGGTATGGGATGAGACCCTGCACCCACACTGTCTCCAGCATGATGTGTCCCTGCTTAAATGACACTTTGCAGTAATTTGTGGGGTGCAAAAGTATCTGGATACTATTTTCCAGCCATATTTATGCCAACTATATAAACCAGTTATTTTATGTTGCCATTGCCAAATGTGCTGCCAATCCTTAGGATTAAGATCTAATGAAAGTTCCTCTTCCCAGTTTGAGTGTACTATGTCCAATAATGGCGTTGGGAAGTTGGCAAGGGTGCAGTAACATCTGGAAATGAGATGAGCTGGGGAGTCCCAATGCTGGATCTGTATCATTAAGTGAAAACTGGAGCCATTTCCTGGGGATTTACCATGAGGCCTAAAATCAGTGTTTCAGGAAGTGTTGAATCTGAAGATATCGAAAATAATCAGAACAGGTAAGTGTATGCTCCATTTGTAACTGTGAAAAAGTCTTAAAGACTCCTTGTTGATAAAAATGGTAACGATTTATAAGGTCATACCTAAACCAGGTTCTAAAGTGGTGATCCATCTTAGCAGACAAAAAACACGGACCCAGGGCTGGAATCCCCACCCACCACATCCCCCTAAGGTTCACAGATCTATTCAAAAAAAACTTTCCAATGCTGTAGCACATTTGACGTATACTAAGATGCCTCCTGTATGGGGTCTGCTCGATGCAGCTGAAACACCACTGAGGCGTCAAGCGGGTATGAGGATATGAACTGTTTGATATGGACCCACAAGGGAGTCTTACTCTGAGGTGGAGCCAGTGAGTGATGTGAGTAAACAGTGTTACAAGGGCATAATTTAGAAAATTAGGAAGGGTCAATCCTCCTCTAGTCTTAGGAAGTTGCAACTTCTTATATGCAATCCGTGGTCGCTGTCCCAGCCAAAGGAAAGAAAAGACAAGTCTGTCCCACCTACCAAACTCTCCTTTAGGAGGAATATATGGAATATTTTGCAGCAAGTATAGTAGGCGAGGTAATATATTCATTTGCATGGTTTGCAACCGGTTTATTAGAGGAACAGGCAAATGAGACCATGTCTGCAAGTCAAGCTTTATTTGAGCTAAAAGAGGAGTATAATTTTAAGAAACTGTCATGGAGGGGTCTGGGGTTAAATAAATGCCTAAATATTTGATAGTCGTCCAGTTCCATTTATATGGATACCGTTGCCATAATGAAGGGTGGGAATACAATGCATCAAGACCTCTGTTTTTTGTGGGTTTATTTTATATCCAGTAACCATTTCAACAGTATGAAGTCTAGTCTCTAAGGCTCTCGGGGAAGAATCATGATTGGTAATATACAACAGATCATCAGTGTAATATGCTAGTTTGTGGACCTGGTCCCCAACTTGACAACCCTGCACCTGGAGAAGACTGCCGCAAAAAATTGAGCTATGGGTTCCGCATACAAAACAAATAAATATGGAGATAGTGGGCATCCCTGCCTAGTGCCTCTTTGTAATTGAAATCTGGGAGAGCATGAGCCATTAACTTTTAGAGAGGCTTCTGGGTTAGAGTAAATACCATGAATGTTCTTCAGAAATTCCTGGGGAAAGCCGACTTTCAATAATGTATGATGTAAATATGTCCAAGCGACTATCAAAACCTTTTGAGCATCCAGGCTGAGGATCATTAAGGGGGAATTTGTGGAGCAGGCATGATTAATTAAGTAAAGTGTTCTTTTAATATTATCTGTAGTTTGACCAAATTTAATAAAGCCAGACTGGTCAGGGTGCATTATCGAGGGGAGAATAGAGTCCAGACGGTGAGCAATTATACTGGTATATATCGTGTAATCTTGGTTTAACACAGAAATGGGTCGATACGAGTCACACAGATGTGGTGGCTTATTGGGTTTTAAAATGGCAGAGAGTGTTGCTTGCCACCAAGATATAGGGTATGTGGCAGTTTTGTGGCTATTCTGAAGGGTTCCTAATAAGGGAGACTTTCTAGAGTCGAAGAAACTTTTACAAAATTTGGGACCAAAACCATGAGGTCCAGGGCTCTTTCCCTATTTGAGGTTTTTGATGGTAACTTTCATTTACATCTCTGAGATGGGGCGCAGGACAGCTGCCTTTTGGGAGAGTTCTAATGTGGGAAGTTGTAGTCCCTTCAAAAACCCATTAATAATCTCTGGGGTAGGTGGAGAAGTCTCCATATATAGTTGGGAATACTTGCCTGTGAGATTTGCAAAAGTAGCTGTTGCCATTTGACCGGTTTGAGGGTCTTTAATCTTGAGAATGGTTGCCATCTGGGTTTGTTGTCTTAGCCTGTATGCTAATAATTTTGAGGCCTGGGCACCTCCCTCTTAGTATCTTTGGTGAAGCCACACTAAGGCTCATTCCGTTTTATCCGTTTAGGATTTTCTGATTTTGGTCTGCGTTTTCTTAATCTGATGAGATAGAGTTTGCATGTGGGCTAACTGCAGGAAACGCAACTGTTCCTGCGCTCCTGGGTTTGTTGCTTCTTATAAGTGGAGTAAGCAATAATATGGCCCCATAAGACCGTTTTTAAGTTGTTCCATAAAAGTTGGGGAGCGACATCTCCAGAGGTACTATCCTTTAATATGTCAGGGATAAATTCCTTTATCCATGTAAGGAATACCTGATCCCTCAGGAGAGAGGTACTGAGCCGCCATTGGGTGTTTTTGCATTCTAATTTACTAACTAGCTCTACAAGAAATAGGGGCATGATCCGATAAGTATATGTTACCTATGTCCGCTTTGTGTATTAATTCTAAATGTTCCTTGCTGACACAGAAATAATCTAATCTAGGAGTAGTTTGTACACATAAGAATAAAAAGTGACTTGCCTGGTGCACGGGTGGGAGTACCTCCAGACATCAATCAATCCTGTTTCACAAATCAGTCGGCAGAGGTGTTTTTGGCCAGATGAGGAAACTGATGCATGTGGTGCCGAGGTGTCCAGAGAGGTATTTTGTAAGCAATTCAAGTCTCCTCCAATTATGAAGGCACCTTGTTTGTGTGCCACAATAATGTCCATCGATTGTTGGACAGAAGAGGCATCTGTACCAGGAGGTACATATAGATTACAAATAGTCAACTTTTGCCCGTGGATGGTGCCTGAAACTAAGGTCAGGTGCCCCTCCTTATCTACACACTGATCTGTTTGGATAAACTGGATAATTTTAGAAAGTATAACTGCCACTCCTCTACATCTACCATGTCTGTACGACGAGTCAACCACCTGAGAGAACCCAAATTTAACCAGTTTTTGGTGTTCAGCAGTGGACAGGTGAGTCTCTTATGGAAGTAATATACCTGGCCAGAGTTTTTTTAAGAGCAGATAAAGTGTGGTGCCTTTTAACAGGTCCAGTCAAGCCATTTACATTGTGTGATATAATTTAAAATCTAGACATCCTAACTATACAGGAGCTGCAGAAATATTATTGGCCCCCCCCCCTCAAAAAAAATATGGTCCAGGTCCAGAGAACAATCCCCCTCCGGCAACAGAATAAAATCAAACCAAATCCTCACACTACAGTTCAGTGTACACAGGTATTTATAATGTTGGGAAAAGCAAGCAACATGCAACATAATACCACTAATGTTAACAAAAACCAAAAAAGTAAAACGTGTAAACCTAAAAATTCAAAACTAAAGGAGACCGCCAACAAGGCCCCCCTTTTGAAAAGAAGACCAACTGGGCCTCTCGAGCCAGAACAATGACATGAGTGGTGAGACCGGTGCATAACCCCACTGGGTTCTGCCTGACCCATAAATTGGCCACTGGACTTCCACGAATAGAAACACAGAATTTGACGGCAGATAAGGACCGCTTGGCCCACCTAGTCTGTCCATTTCTCTACCTAACGGATAAGTTGCAGATCCTAGTTAACCAACAGCCTACTTCCTCCTACTCGCCACTAGAATTGCCTTATGTCTGTCCCATGCATTCTTGAATTCCCCCAGTTTTTGACTCTACGACCTCCTCAGGAAGGCTGTTCCATGTATCCACAACCCTCTCTGTGAAGAAATACTTCCTCACATTACCTTTGAGCCATCCCCCCTCTATCTTAAAATTGTGCCTCCTTGTTTTTGCACATTTCTTTTTCTGAAAGATGCTACCCTCTTGGACTTTGCTGATTCCCTTGAGGTAATTGAAAGTTTCTATCATGTCCCCACTCTCCCTCCTTTCCTCGAGGCTATACATCTTTAGTTCCTTCAGTCTTTCTTCATATGTCTTCTGATACAGACCCTGCATCATTTTGGTTGCCCTCCTCTGGACAGCCTCCACCCTGTCTATGTCTTTGCGGAGATTGGGTCTCCAGAACTGTACACAGTACTCCAGATGTGGTCTTACTAACTGTCTGTACAGAGCCAACAACTTCCTGTTTTCTACTGGTGATGCCTCTCCCTATGCAGCCCAGTATCCCCCAGCCCTCCTTACTGCCTTCTCATATTGCTGGCCTACCTTTAGGTCGTCTGATATGACTACAGGTCTCTCTCCATTTTTGTTGTCAGAATCTCACACCCCCCCATTACGTACTCTTCCCCTGGGTTTTTGTTTCCCAGGTGCATTACTTTGCACTTCTTTGCATTGAATCTAAGCTGCCATACATTTGACCATTCCTCCAACCTTGCCAAGTCCCTTTTTATCCTTTCCACCCCACCTTGTGTATCAACCCTGTTGCAGATGTTTGTGTCATCTGCAAAGAGACATACTTTCCCTTCCAGTCCCTCTGCAATGTCACTTATAAAGACATTAAAAAGGACGGCCCCAGTACTGAACCCTGCAGTACCCCACTAGTAACCTTCCTTTCTTCACTGTGGACTCCATTTACTATTACCCGCTGTGTCCTGTTGTCCAACCAGTGTTTAACCCAGGCTACCACAGTAGGACCCACTCCCAGGCTAGCTAATTTGTTTATTAATCTTTTGTGCGGGACTGTGTCAAATGCCTTGTGAAAGTCTAGGTAGGCCGTGTCCACAGCCCCTCCCTGGTCTACTGCTTTGGTCACCCAGTCAAAGAAATCAATTAGATTTGTCTGACATGACCTTCCCGCTATGAATCCATGCTGCCTTGGGTCCTGTGCCCCACTGGCCTCTAGGTACTCAAAAATTCTTTCCTTCAGAAGTGATTCCATCATTTTCCCTACCACAGAGGTCAAACTGACAGGTCTGTAGTTTCCTGCCTCTGTCTTGCCCCCACTTTTGTGAAGGGAAATCACATCCGCCCTCCTCCAGTCTTCAGGTACCACCCCATCCTCCCATGATTTATTAAAAAGGGTAGTTAGTGGTGTTACTAGTTCTTCCCTTAGTTCTTTTAAAATTCTGGAGGTGAATCCAATTAGGCCCCATTGCTTTATCCACCTTCATTTTTAAGAGTTCTTTCAGAACCCTTTCTTCTGTGAAAGGACTAATATCAACCCCGCTATCCGGAGTGCTTCTATTGACCGGATTAGGCATTTCCCTCTGCTTTTCCATTGTGAATACTGAGCAGAAGTATTCGTTCAGTATCCCTGCTTTTTCACTGTCACTTTCTGCCCAACCACCTTCCTCTTTGTTCAGCTTCAGTATCCCTGCCTTAGTCTTTCTTTGCTCCCTAATGTACCTATAAAAGGTTATATCCCCCTTCTTAACAGAGTTGGCTATCTTTTCCTCGGCTTGGGCCTTTGCTATTCTGACTACCTTACCTGCTTCTTTCTGCTTTAACTGGTACAGTTCTCTGTCCTGCTCCTTCTGTGTTTCCTTATACTTCCTGAATGCTATCTTTTTTCCCTTACCTTCCCCACCACTTCTTTTGAGAACCATAGTGGTTTTTTCTTTCATTTTGATTTGTTTATTTGCTTCACACAAAGACTTGCTGCCTCTGTGATGGCTGTTTTGATGTTTCCCCATTGTTGCTCCACCCCACCTTCTTGCCTGTTTGCTAGTGCTTTTCTGAGGCACTCTCCCGTTTTGACAAAATCAGCCCTCCTGAAGTCCAGTATCGTCACTTTTGTGTGGCTTGACTCTACAGCTAAGTTTATTGTGAACCACATTGTTTGGTGGTTGCTTGTTCCCAGATGGCTACCCACTTCAAGATCAGAGATCCTCTCTTCATCCCCATTTGAGAGTACCAGGTCTAAGATTGCTCTCCCCCGAGTGGGTTCCAAAACTAGCTGTCTGAGGCATGCCCCCTGTAGGGCATCGAGAATGGCCCTGCTCTTGGATGTGGCTGCAGCAAAGGTGCTCCAGTCAACATCTGGCATATTCAGGTCCCCCATCAGCAATATCTCCCCTTTCTCTGCCATCCCAAGAATGCCTTCCATCATTTCCTTGTCCATTCCCTCCCCATGAAATGAAGGTCTGTATACAGCACGTGCGGATTGTGGAGACATTTCCAGTCTCCAGGGTGACCCACAGTGCCTCCTCTCCTCCCTGTTTACCCTTTAGTTCTGTTGCTTTTAACCCTTCCTTTACATAGAGAGCTACTCTTCCTCCTCCTCTTCCTCCCTCCCTGTCCCTCCTGTAGATTGTGTACCCTGGTATGTTGACATCCCAGTCATGGTTCTCTGTGTACCATGTTTCTGTGACTGCCGCAATATCCAGACATCCCTCTTCCATCAAGGCCACCATTTCAGGGAGCTTTTTACCTAGACTACGGGCATTGGTAGTTTTAGTGAGCTCCCCGGGTTGGGTTGTCATCATGTCTGCCTAGTGAGGAAATCGATTCCTAGTGGTAGTCAAGCTCCTGTAAGGCTCCAGTAGCCTCAAAGATGGGGTAGGGTTACCAGGAAGAGGGAATTAAATCAGGAGTGGGGCATAGAGGGAAACAGTAAAGTAAAAGGGAAAAAAGGTCATTTCAACCAGTCTGCTCAAAGCCCGTAAATCCCTCCTTCCTCTGGGCTTTAGTAAAATAGTAAAAAGGGAACAGAAAATATCTAGGGCACAATCCCACAGATTAACAGGACAAGTATGAGCTCAGATCGTGCTCAAAATCTAATACATGTATCTAAGTAGAAGCCTGGTCTATTATACTGAATACTGGAAATACCAGACAACCCAATATCACCTGCAACATACTTGATGGTAAATTGCTATTATTAAAATGAGCAAAAACAAATATATTCTGAAACGGAGGGGAAAAGGATAGCAAAGAAAAAGAAAGTATCCCCAATTCCTCTCTGCAAGTATCCGCTACACTCATAAATCCTTGAGGTTATCAAGTTAATTTTTTATTACTGAAATTTCTCTTTGGAGTGATGTTCATATGTCCCAGTGCTTCCCTTTAATGCAGCTGGACTTCCTGAAACCCATACAGCATGATGTTCCAGTAATTTAGTAGCCCAGCCAGTTAACGCAATACTCAGATTGCACAAACATTTTACATCTCAACCAACAGTTCCAGCGCAATAAGTGAGGATTCACTTTCAATGTTAAATAAAATTATGCAGAATATGTTAAATTGTCATGGTAGTTCCCTGGCTGATCCACTGTAGGGATCTTGACAATTCTCCCCAAGTGTCACATCAATTTATATGGCTGTCTAGTCCAGCATTCACAGAGAAATGCCGTAGCAGTTTTATTAGTGGCCTAGAACTCTGGGTAAGGCCCTCCACTCAGCCAGCACAAGTCAAGGGCGTGAAAGGTCATTCCAGTCCTGGGTGGGTGCATGGAACAGGGCCATCCACAGGCCCGTCTGCTCAGGGCATGCCTGCCCCCATCTCTCGTCTCCCCCCCTCCCCCCACAGGTCAAAGGACGTCAAAAGCAGAAACCCCCTTTTGAAACCCCAGCAGTGGAATCCCAATCCCCATGTTCAGATCGAGAGAGCCTTAGCATTGCCACTCCATCCTCCAGGGCAAGTGTAGAGCAGTCAAAAGGGCACATACACAAACATAGCCAAAAACATTAGTGTAAGCAACTCAATATGGCTGTCTAGGGGAACAGTGCTGAGGTCAGTTAAACTTAAAATATCAGGCTTATGCAATAGAAACATAGAAACATAGAAGTTGACGGCAGATAAGGACCGCAAGGCCCATCCAGTCTGCCCATTTCTTTTTCTACCTTATAAATGTGCCATCGGCCTTTGCTCTGTCAGTGACCTATCTATTCATAGTCATTTGTATTGCTCCCTTATGCCTATCCATGCCTGTTTGAAGCCCTGCACTGTATTCATAGCCACCACTTCTTGTGGTAAGCCATTCCATGCATCTACCACCCTTTCTGTGAAAAAATTTCCTCACATTCCCCTTAATCGGCCTCCCTCTAATCTCATGCTGTGTCCTCTTGTCCTGCTATTTTTCTTATATTTAAACATGTTAGACTCTTTCACCTTGTTTATGCCTTAAGGTGTTTAAATGTCTCGATCATATCACCTCTCTCCCTCCTTTGCTCAAGGGTATACATATTGAGCTCCGTTAATCTGTCCTCATATGTCTTCTGATGCAGTCCCTGCACCATTTTGGTTGCCCTTCTCTGGACTGCCTCAATTTGGTTAATGTCCTTGTGAAGGTGTGGCCTCCAATACTGCAGTACTCCAGATGGGGCCTAACCAATGTCTTGTACAGAGGTTATTACCTCCCTCTTACGACTTGTGATACCCCTACTAATACACTAACACCCCCTAGCCTTACCTACTGCTTTAGAGGTCTGCTTGGATGATTTTAGGTCATCAGTGATGATGATGCCAAGTCTCTTTCTTCCTTTGTGACTGCTAGCACCTCCCAGCCTATAGAGTGGCTTCAGGGTTTCTCTTCCCTATGTGCATGATTTTGCACTTCTTTGCATTAAATCCCAGTTGCCACTCTTCTGACCATTCTGCTAGTTATCCAGATCTCTTCTCATTCTGCCCACCCCATCTGGATCATCTACTCTGTTGCAGATCTTGGTGTCATCTGCAAACAGACAAGCCTTACCCTCTAGTCCATCTGCGAGGTCACTAATGAAGATGTTGAATAGGACTGGCCCCAGGACTGATCCTGAGGTACCCACTTGTGACTTGCATCTCTTCTGACTGTATACCATTTACCACCACTCTCTGTTTTCTGCCAGTCAACCAGTTTGCCACCCAGTTGACCAACTTCTGACCCACCCGAGCCTACCTAGCTTATTTATCAATCTTCTATGTGGAACAGTGTCAAAGCTTTGCTGAAGTCAAGGTAGGCGACATCAACTGCTCCCCTTGGTCCACCACTCTGGTTACCCAGTCAAAGAAATCTATGAGATTAGTTTGACAGGACCTTCCTTTGTAAACCCATGCTGTCTTGGATCCTGTGCCCCTATGGTTCCAGGTGTTGCACTATCCTTTCCTTAAGAGTGCCTCCATAATCTTGCCCACTACTGAAGTAAGACTGACTGGTCTGTGGTTCCCGCCTCCTCCCTGCTACCACTCTTGTGGGCGGGATCACATAAACCCTTCTCCAGTCTTCTGGGACCTCTCCTGTGCTCAGAGACTCACTAAACAATTCTGCTAATGGCTCTAGTTCCTCCTTTAGCTCCTTAAGTACCCTGGGATGTATGCCATCAGGTCCCATTGCCTTATCCACCTGAGCTTGCAAGCTCTTGTAGGACCCTTTCTTTGTGAGGAGTAGTGCTCACCTCCCTCCCCTGTGTCCATGATGCTGAGCTGTGGGCCCTGCCCTACCTTGTCTTCAGTAAATACTGAGCAAAGTATCTATTTAGGATAGATGCCTTTACAGGGTCCTCCTCCTCACATGCTCCCTTTTCTCCATTAAACAGCAATACCCCCCTCTGGACTTTCTCCTTTCACTAATGTATCTATAGAAAGTCTTGTCACCTTCTTTACTGTTAGTGCTAGTGTTTCCTCAGTTTGGGACTTTGCCTGCCTTACTGCCTTCCGCTTCCCTGGGCAGTTTGGTATGCCTCCCTATCTTCATCCGCTGTGTTCCTTATATTTCCTGAAGGCCAGCCTTTTGGCTCTGACCTTTTCTGCTACTGTATTTGAGAACCAAAGTGGTTTCCTTCTTCTTTGCACTTCCTTTTCTGTCTAACACAATGGGATGTTGCTTCAAGTATTGTATCCTTAATGCTTGCCCACTTTGCCTGTACCTCCTCACTTGTGTTTCTTTTTGCCAGGGCTAGCTTAACTCTGTTGGCCATCTTATCAAAGTCAGCTCCTCTGAAGTCCCATATTTTTGCCTTGGAATGGGATGATTTAGATGTAGTAGCCAAATTGAACCATACCATGTGATGGTCACTGGCCCCAGGTGACCTTCTACCTGGAGATCTGTGATCCCTTCTTTGTTAGTCAGTACTAGATCTAGGATAGCCCTGTCTCTTGTGGGTTGCTGTACCAGTTGTTTGAGGCCCTCCTCTGCAGGGAATCCACTATGAGTCTAGTTCTGGCAGATGTTCCTGCTGGTATTGACCAATCTGTATCTGGCATGTTGAAGTCTCCCATTATCAGAACCTCCCTTTAGCTGTCATGTTTTGTATATCTTCTAACAGTAATGTGTCTATGTCCTCCCTCTGGTCTGGGGGCCTGTAGACAACCCCAGTTCTTATGGCTGTCCCATTTCCTGTTTCCAGGGTGACCCACAGTTCTTCTGGCTCCTTATGTGTATTCTGAATTTCTGTAGCTTTGATATTTTCATTAACATACAGGGCCACTCCTCCCCCTTTTTGCACCTCGGTCTCTTCTGAACAATACATAGCCAGGTACTGAAGTCTTCCAAGTGTGGTTACTGGTAAACCACGTCTCACTAATTGCTACTATGTCCAGTTTAGCCTCTGACATTATGCCTGCAGGTCTAGGATCTTATTTCCCAGGCTGTGAGCATTTGTGTACATGATTTCCATTGGCCAGATTTTGGTGTGTTAGTTGTTGGGTGAAGTTTGGCATTACCCTGTGCATCGTATGGGAGACAAACCTTTTTCTTACCTGGTGATGCAAATGAGCGGCAAACCACCTTGAATTCCTGTTTGACCACTAGCTGAGGGGAGGGTGTTCTTCATTCGACGTATGGGTGCTGCACCCCTCTCCCCATTGCTAGTTAAATATTCTGCAAAGGCGTCAAACTTCTGCCCCAATGCACTGACTCCCTCTTTAGTCAGATGCAGTCCATCAAAGTTAAAGAACTTTCGCTCCCAGAACTGTTGCCAGTTCCTACAAATCTGTGTCCTTTTCCTGGCACCAGTCCTTGAGTCACGTGTTTAGCTCCCCTATCTCCCTTCTCTGACCTTCCGTCCATCTGCTCCCTTCTCAGACTGGCAGGATCTCAGAGAAGGAGATGCGGACGAAATAGATGATAGTTTGTCACCCAGCTTAGTCAGGTGTTCCTTGGTCTCCACAACTGACCGGCTGGCGAGATCATAGTCCTATTGTACTAAGACATCAATGTTTTCTCCTGCTTTGTGAACAATTTTAGCAATGCGGTCAGTGTCTCTCCATGCTGATGTACCTGGGAGACATCTGACCATCACCTAGCTGGAGATGGGTATCAACTCCCCAATCATGGAGTCTCCTATGATCAGAAGTTTTTGATTTCCTTTGTGCTTGTTTAGTTTTGGTTCCTGATTTGGCGAGTATTGTTGTGCTAGCTCCTGTGCCATGATGTCCTGCTCTGCAGTGTCTTCTGCCTCTTTATTTGATTTCAGAGATAGAGGCAGATACCTGTTTATGTAGTGTTTATATGGTTTTGGAGGTAATGTGTTGGAGAGCAGAGAGTGATGGGGCACCTGATTTGCTCCTCCTAACCACCTGCCAACCTCCTGGACCAACTACCCTCTGCGGTCGAGGTTTTTCTGTTGGATGCTGGGAAATGGAGGGTGGTTCTTATAATGTATTTCTCTTCAATATGAAATTTGAGGCGTGCAATCTCTGCCCATGCTGCCCGGAGCTGAGACCTAAGATCTCCAAAGGCCCAGCATGTAGGACAGTGTCCTAAATCCTGTAAGACTGTCCTTCTGAAAATTGTTCCACAGTACCTGCAGTTAATGAAATCCATTCCAAATAAGTTGCTGGGTTTGTAACCTAGTCAGAGTAATTAGAAGGAAAAAAAAAGGAAAAAATGCAAGTAATGGTTTAATTGTGCTTTGTTTAACTTGTTATAACAAGTTAAATTACTAGTGCCCTGTAAATGAGATCAACTTGTGGGCCCACTGATCCGCCCCTTCCTGCTCTGCCACAGGAAATGTCACAACTGTGGTACCCTATAAAGAGGTGTGGCGGGAGTGGTTGGGGATGGGGGTGGGTGGCTGGGCCCTTCCTGCCTAAAAGAAGAACCACGGACGAAAGAACAAGGAGGTAAGAGCACAAACAATCAGTCAACAACAAATGCAGTAACCCTGAAAGCTTATCCTAATGTTAGATAAAACTGTAAAACCTGTAAAGCACCACCTGTAATAATTTCAGAAAAGATATACCCTGTAAGAAACACTTTGCTCCAGAGAAAATAAAGCAGTAACAGAAGATGTACCTTGCAAAGACAATTTGAATCAGAAGATTACAGCAGTAATCTGTTAGCACACACCTGTAGGCACACCTTGTAATAATGCAGAAGAAGGTATACCAGCAACAACAATTTGAATCAGAGAAAAATAAAGCAATGAAATGTTAGCAACAAACAGTAGCAATCCCTGTGAGTAAAAAATAAAAACACCACCACACAGTAAATCTGCTTAGCCAAACTAAGTCTTAATCCTTCTCCTTTGCTCTGGTAAGTTTCTCTACTCTGCCTGTCAAGCAGTCTTAGAAGGAAAGAGCTCAGGTGAAGCTAGGTGCCTTGGCCAGCAAACCAAGTCTTCTACCAATAAAACCCAGACCTCAATCTTAAATGTTTTTATGTAGTAAGCTGCGTACATTTAAGTGAGCAAATTTCCCTCCCCTTGTTTGTGGAGTGGGAGTAGCTGAGACTGGGCCAGGGCTAGGTTCAACATCTCCTGATATTATCAAAAGCATCACAGACACAAATAAAATAGAAGTAAATGGTAAAACATTCATCCCTGACTGTGGGTCACCCTGGCAAAAAGGAAAGGGGATGTTATTCACACAGGGGTGATGTAAAGGCCCCCTGCTCTGGAGGAGGAAGTAGATGAGTTAACAGAAGAAATTCAGAATAGGGCTCAAAAGGGGGAGGTACTGCTAGTTGGAGACTTCAATCTACCAGGCATAGACTGGAGCCTGCATATGCCGACAACTACTAGGTGCAGGGGCATACTCAGCTTTCTGCTAGATGCCTCTTTCAGGCAGCTAGCAAAGGAAACCACCCGCTGTGGGGCAACGCTGGACCTGGTATTGACAAATGGGGATAGCACTGCTGATGTCAGGGTGGGTGACCACCTGGGAACCAGTGACCACCGTACAGTATGGTTTACCATAAAGACTAAGGTATAAGTAATAACACCAGGGTAGAGTTCTAGATTTCAGGACGGCCAACTCTGAGGAAATGGGGAAATCCCTCAAGGATTCCCTGGTCAGGATAGGGGAACTTGAGGGAGTGGAGAACCAGTGGGCTAAAATTAAGGAGGATATCAATAGGGATACAAGTCTCTGTATCAGGCAGATTAGCAATGGTAAAAGGAAAAAGAGACCTCTTTGGATCTTACTTCAAGAGAGTTCCTTCAGTAGGTCATCACAAATAGGCCTGACGTCGGGCCGCACAGCAGACTTTTCTAGCAATCCCTGACGGGGGACCATCCACCCATCACATGACCGATGTCAGCGTGACGGTATACAGTGGGCGGTCACCACGCCTACCCTCCAGTTCTTTCCTGCCGTCGCCTCGTGCTAGTCGCTTCGCAGACTTCCATCAGCGATCGTTGGAAAGTTGTTTTTCGCGTGGTTTTCAACTCGCTATTTTCTTCTCAAAAAATTACGCTTATTTCATGTCTTCTCCGAAGGCCCAGCCACCGTTGAAGCACCCATTTGAGGAGAAACTTCAGGCAGATAAGTCGGTCTCGGCTCCTCCGGTGACAGCTACCTACAACTAGTAAGCGGCCTCCGGCTCCTCAGAACCGTCCATTGGGCGTTAAGTCGATTCCCCACCTGGGGCAGTCGCCCGGCCCTCGGTCGCTAAGTCGGCGGGGATCCTCCCCGGGCGCCCGACCACCCGCTAAGTTGGCCGTCCCGATTACCGCACGGGCTCGGTTCCCCCGTCGGGGCCTAACGGCGCTTCAACCGACATCCGGCGGGACCAAAGGGAGACAGCCCCACTCCCTCCTGTTCTTCCCTCGCATTCCACCATGGATACGTCCCGCGAGGCCGATGGGGACGCTGGTGAACCTGCCGATTTCGGGGGTTCCTCCCCGCACTCCCCTGCTGGGGACCAGGGTCAGAAGGCTCCTCCTCGGCTGGAAGGCCTTTCCTTGGAGGCCCCTCCTCAGCCTGCATGTGGACTGCTGGCACCTCCAACGCTGCCAGTACCTACAACAGTCCCGACACCGGGACTGCTGGCACCTCCAATGCCGCCGGTCCCTACAACAATCCTGATGCCGGGACCGGTGGTCAGGCCTATTCCGTCGGCCCTGATGCCAGACAAGACTCCTACATCTGACACTTTGTCCAGTGCCAACGCTGGCCCCTCAGACACCAGATCGGGTGGTGCTGGTACAAATGTCGGTCCCGATGACATGGACTGTTCCAACGCCAGATCCTTACTCAATTTATACAACTGCAGGTCCGACATGGATTCCCCCGACGTCAGGGCTGACGATGGGGTTTTATAACTGTCCCCTTACTGTCCCCCATTACTCCCACAGGTATCCTGGGGATCCTTACCCGGAGGCTCCCACTCCTGGATGGAGTCCAATGGGACAGTTTTACCAGGGTTATCATCCCTATACCCATTACACGTGCCTGCATGGATATTACCCTCCTCCAGTCGCTGTTCCCCCTCCACCTCCTCCTCCTCCCCCCAGCCTCAACCAGCTCCACCTCCACCCCCTCCAGCTATGCCGGATTTCAAGTCCTTCTTACAGTCTTGGTGGCAGGGAGCGAGGTCGGAGTTGGTTTTGGACCTGGTAGCGAGGCTCCCACCTCCGCCACTTCCTAGGTCTACTTCCCTGAGCAGTTTGGGTCAGATTGTCCACCTCTCGGGGAAGTCTCGACTAGACATTCCCCTTTCTCGTTTCAAACGCCGTCCAGTTGAGGAGGTCGGCGATGACAGTTCTGATGGGAGAGAGGACTCTTCAGAGGAGGAAATTGTGGAGGAACCAGAGTTGAGAGGCAAGTCCTCATCGAAATCGCCACCTAAGGATCCTTCCTTCTCGGATCTCATGAGGGTCCTCAGAGACTATTTTGATTGGGAGTCGGAGGAACAGGACCCGATGAGGCAGCGACTTGCGGAGCACCTCTACTTAGAGTCCCTGTCCCCTATCCCAGTTCCTCCGTGGATGACCCCACACCAAGACCTCAAAACCATCATCTGGCAGATGCCTCACTCAATCCCGGCTGTCCCCAAGTGGGCAGACAGGCTTTGCCGGGTGCCTAAGGATGCTCCTTTTTTGAAGACCCATCCAAAGGCAGACTCCGTGGTCATTTCAGCGGCTCATGATCGCTCTGCTACACCCAAGCACTACTCCTCCAGATAAGGACTCGAGGCAGATGGACCAGTTTGGCAAGAAAATCTACTCTTCTGCCACATGCGCGCTTCGCTCCCTCAGTTACGTGGCCCATACGGTGTCCCACCAAAAAGCGACTATGGCCAGGTTAGAGATGAAGGTCCAGTCTATGGATCCTTCATCTCTCAAGGAGGAACTTTCCAAGGATCTCCACCTCTCCAAGATCTCTTGGAGGCATGCTTTACGGGACACCTACGATTCAGTCGATTCTGTGGCGCATACCTCGGTGACTGACGTTGCCGAGACGGCACTCCTGGCTCCGTCTCTCGGGCCTCGCTAACGAGGTTCAGTTTGCAATTCAGGACGCCCCATTCTGGGGCTCAGTCCTTTTTGGGGGCAACACCAAGGACATCATTGCAGAGCTACAGGACAAAGGTGTTGCCCTTAGATCTGTTCAGTCTATGTACCGATCAGGTGCTCCGCAGCTACGACAGCAGCAGCCCTTTCAGAGGAGGACCTAGAGACAGGATAAATCCGCTCAGGCACGTTGCCAAGGTAGGCGGAAGGCCACGGGTACTGTCACCCCTCCTGCCTCCAAGAATCTGCGACGTTCAAGGGGTCCTCCCCCTGACTGCCCCGCCACTTCTCGACTCCCCGGCTCCACTGCCTCCTCAGCCTCTCGGCGAGGAGCAAGTGGAGGGAGGTTCAGTCTCCACATGCAGGAGTGGAGGGCAATTACCTCCGATGAGGTGGGTCCTGCAACTAGTGGCCTTAGGTCACACCATAGAGTTACTGGAGCTTCCTCCAGGAAATCCTCCATTGAAGTCCTCATACACTCAGGATCAGGCTATCCTCGTTCAAGAGGAGATAAATTTGCTCTTGCTAAAACAAGCAATCGAGCGAGTCCCCTCAGGGCAAACAGGAAAAGGCTTCTACTCCCATTTTTCCCTGGTTCCAAAAAAGACCAGGGACTTCCGACCCATTCTAGATCTCAGTCAGCTGAACTATTATGTCGAGTACAAGAAGTTTCACATGCTGACGCTCCAGAGCCTTCTTCTGCTTCTGTTGGAAAATCATTGGCTCTGCACCCTGGATATGCAGGATGCCTACCTACATATCCCTATTTCCCCCAGCCACTGCCGGTTCCTGCGTTTCCTGTTCCAGGGGGAGCACTTTCAGTTCTGAGCACTTCCCTTTGGGCTGTCTTCAGCACCTCGGGTTTTTACCAAGTGCCTAGTGGTGGTTGTGATGTTCTTACCCCACAGGGGGACTGCAGTGTTCCCTTTCCTGGACGATTGGCTCCTAGTGGCCCCATCCAGGGATGCATTGACGGAGGCTCTGTCATTTACCCTGGACCTGTTCAATCAACTCGGGATCACTGTCAACGAGCCCAAGTCATACCTTATCCTGACCCAGAAACTGCAGTTTATTGGGGCGGTCCTCAACACGGTCCAGTGCAGAGCTTTCCTTCCTCTGGACAGAGTGGGGGCTCTGGTCCACCAGGCCTCAAAGTTGTCATCTTGCAGGACCATCCTGGCCCAGGAAGTCCTTCGCCTATTAGGCCTCATGGCAGCTTCCATTTGTACCATTCCCCTAGCCAGGCTCCACATGAGGATCACTCAGTGGTCCCTGAGGGTGCAATGGGACCAGCTTCTGGATGATCTGGACCATCTGGTCCTCATCTCTTCAGTGGTTTGGAAGGATCTTCTTTGATGGATGAATCCACACAATCTTTCCTTGGGGCTTCCGTTTCAAAGCCCAGCACCCGTCGCCACTCTCACCACGGATGCCTCGAACATGGGGTGGGGTGCACACCTGGGGGAACATCAAGCCCAGGGACTTTGGTCCAGCTTGGAGCTTTCTCTTCACATCAATGTTCTGGAGCTCAGGGTGGTCCTGTATGCCTTACAGGCCTTTCAACCCCTGCTGCCCGAGGTAACACTGCTGATCCAAACGGACAATATGTCAGTGGTTTGGTACATCAAGAAACAAGGAGGTACCCTGGTCGTACCCTCTTTGTAGGGAGGCGACCAGGGTGTGGAACTGGGCAGTCCAGCACCACTTGTCCCTAGTGGCTGTGCACGTACTGGGAGTTCTAAACCTCCTGGCAGACAGTCTCAGCAGATCGTGGACCCCTGCTCATAAGTGGGAACTTCATCAGGAAGTGGAGGAATCCATCTTCCAAAATTGGGGGTGGCCGGAACTCGACCTAGTTGTCTCTCAATTCAATGCAAAACTTCCCAAGCTTTGCTCGCATGTTCCAGAGCCAGGTGCTTTCTGGAGTGACGCATTATCTCTATCCTGGACAGGGAAATTTTTGTACGCCTTCCCTCCATTTCCCATTCTGCAGAGAGTTCTCCTCAAACTACAGGTGGAGAAGGCCAAGATGATTCTCATCACTCCTCTTTGGCCGAGACAGATTTGATTCCCACTGCTTCAACAGCTATCCAGGGAACCACCAGTTCCACCTCCATTGACACACGACCTCCTTACTCAGGATCAAGGCCATCTGGTTCATCCGGGGCTCAGAACCCTACATCTGCATGCATGGCTCCTGCAGACGCAGCCATCACTCACTTTGGGGTATCCTCTCAAGTGGCACAGGTCCTGGCCAAAGCCAGAAAGCCTTCCACCCATTCCACTTAAGCCTTAAAGTGGAAGGGATTTTCCATCTGGATGACAGTGAAGGGCTGGAACCCCTTTTATTGCTCGGCCCCACAAGTCATGGAATACCTCCTTCACCTATTGGACTCAAGTCTAGCCTACTCCTCTCTGAAAGTGCACCTCTCCGCTATCTCGGCGTACCACAAGCTGGTGGATGATAAACCCGTGGCCCAGTTGGATATCTCAAAGACCTTTTTGAAAGGGATTCTCCATCTGAAACCCCCCATCTGCAGCCCAACACCACCATGAGACTTGAATTTCATCCTGAAAAAGCTCACCTTACCTCCTTTCGAGCCAGCAATGAGTTGTGACCTATGCTTCCTCTCTTGGAAGGCACCATTTCTGGTTTCTATTACTTCATCTGGAAGAATTTCAAAGCTTCATGTGCTGGTTTGTAAGGAGCCTTACCTGATTTTTCACCAGGACAGGGCGGTTCTCAGAACACACCCAAGGCTCCTTCCAAAGGTGGTGTCGGAAGCCACTCTGAACCAATCAGTAGAGCTTCCAGTATATTATCCAGCTCCTGTTAACAGGGGTGAGGCACTCCTCCATACGATGGACGTCCATCAGATTCTCCGGTGTTATACACACCGAACTAAAGATTTTCGCTCTTGCGATCAATTGTTTGTCTCCTTCGCACAACAAACACGAGGTAAACCGGTTTACAAGCAGTGCCTTTCCAAATGGTTGGGTAACTGCATTAGATTGTGTTATCAAAAGTATGATAAACCCCTCCCGGGCTCTATCAGGTGTCATTCTACTAGGGGCATGGCCGCTTCTGCAGCTTTCCTTCGTAATGTTTCTGCAGCGGACATTTGTGCTGCCGTTACTTGGAGTTCTGTCCATACCTTTACCAAGCATTATAGTTTGGACATTGCTTCTAGGCAGAGAGCTGGCTTTGCCCTAGCTGTCCTAGGTTGGGTTCTTTTGGACCTCAGTCTTTTCCATTGATCTTGTTTTGCCCCCTTCCCAGTTTCTCTCGGTCTCTCCTTAGAGGGACTGCTTTGGACTCAGTCCTATTTGTGATGACCTACTGAAGGAACCCTCTTAAAGTAAGATAGTACAGTTACGTAGGAACTTACCGTAACAGTAGATCTTCGAGAGAGGTTCCTTCAGAAGGTCATCATTTTCCCTCCCTCCTTCCCCGTATTTTATGTTTTACAGGGTCTCCAAATCCTGTTTGCTCCTGTTGTTAGGCCTCTTCCTGGCTAGTGGTGGGCGAAGTGGAATCAATCTGCTCCACCGAGTGATTCGCGAGCAAAGGCAGATCAGCGAGTGCTCCGAATGTGCGGCGAGTACTTTGCGTTATAATGAGGAATGCGAAGTGCATTGAAAACAGCTACTTCGCATTACCCCGCCTCCACTGGTCACTTCTCTTTCAATTTTTAAGGCAAAGAACATTGGTGGCAGTTCACTTCGCCTTGTTTTTGAGCTCCGAAGGAGGATTTTGCAGTGATTCATGGGAGTTCAGGTCACATGGGCTCTATATTGATCTGCACAGCCTCAGTTCGAAGTAGTATGAGTAGGAAGGAGTAGGAGACAGTGTGCTCTGATAGCTGTCTGTAGGAATCTTTTAAAAGCTGTTCAAAAGCATTTTGCTTTTGGAGATCAACTGTAGTTCATCGATAGTAGAAACCCTCCTGTGCTCACATCATTGAGCATTTTGTTTGTGTGTGGATTTTGAATGTAAATTTACAACATTGAGTGTGTGTGGTGAAAGACAGTGAAGTGTGCTGTGTGGGGGAGGGGCGTATCTGTGTGTAGGTAGATTTAAGTTGGAGAACTAGTAATTTCTTTGTGTTTTGGCAATATTTTTGTTATATAACTTACTGTACACGTGGTAAAGTTGTCAGTGATAGTACAAATTTTCTTGCTGCTTGTTGTGTGAATGTGGTGCAGCATTTCATAAGGTCAGGTTGTTTAAATTACAAATTTACATTACGTGGCACTGAGTACACTGAACTTTTGCATTTGCATTGCATTCCTCGTTCAGCATTGTACACAAAGTGTTCTGTGTTGTGTGTGCAGTGTTGCGTGCATCAAATATAATACACCGTTTAAAATTTGTGACACAGATCAGTGTAAGTGCAACTAAGCGCAGCAGTGTAAACCTGCTATCCACTGCAGCTGCCCGATTTTGTACTGCGATCGTGTTCTATGTTAGTGTTGCTGCTTGAAGTGCTGTAAAAATCAGCACTGGCTGTATTCAGTGCCCTCCCCCACCTTGAAAAGATATTTTTTACCAGACTGGATTGTTTTTGTGACCCCATCAGCACCACTGGTTACTGAAGTTGTTTTAATTCCATGACAGTGTCACAACACAGTAGTCCCCTTATCTGTTGCTGAAGCCACAGTTGTTTATTTTGCTTCACATCCAGTTAGCGATAGTAGTGAGTTGCGACCCTCCAGTCAGAAAGTGATCGTATCAAAATCTGAATTTGGTAATAATATTTGTGGTTGATCCCCCAAAATGCCTGCAAAGAGATGTGCAAGTAAACCTGTTTCTGGCCATGGCAACATTGGCAGTAAGAGGATCTGTGGGCGAGGTAGTAGCACGTGGACGGAGAAGTGCATTGGTGATGTGAGGAAATGTATTTCTCCTGCAATGTTTTTTACAGCCCAGTCAGTAGCTTCACTGATCGTTGGAGGAGATGATGTTTTCCCAGCCGATAGTGTTAGTGTTACTGGTGTTAGTGGTGGTGGTGGAGGTAGTATTAGCATTGTTGCATCAAGTTCTAATTCCGACCAGTGTATCGTATCCAAACATACTGAGTGTGAAGCAATGCAGTGAGTGACAGCGTAGATGATATCATACTTCCCAGTAACATCCCATTAACTGAACCTGATTCTGATGATCATGTCAACGATAGCATACAATGTGATATTCCATTCACCGTGGCACTTAACGTCACTCATTTTCCATGAAACAGTGATTCACAGTGTGGTGAAAAAATATTACGTGATGGTGGTGTAGATGCTGATGATGATGATGTTGCTGTTGTTGCAACATGCAGTCCATATGTTAGCATCCAAGCAGAAGATGTGGATGTGTGACAGTGACGTTGATGAATATGATTTAATTGACCCCAGTTGGGAACTGGAGAAAAAGAAATTAAAAGTGGCTGTGTCTGAAATTTCTGAATCTGTCTGCAGGAATCCCCCCCTGTAAAAACTTGTGATGTACCGGTTTTAGTGGATGATGATGACGACCCAGTACTCAATATGATAGGTAGTCGTGGTGGTCAGTTGCAGTCCAGGTGTGCAGCGCCAGAAACATCACGTCCCCCCACTTCAGTGCTTAAAATAACAGACTTAAATAAGCCACATCATCATGGACATGTTAAAAGCAGAGCATCACAGTCCCTTGTTTGGGATTTTTTTGTTCAAGATGCAAATGATGATTCAGTTGCAATCTGCCAGGTTTGCCATGTGCGTGTGAGTCGAGGTAAAAAGGGGAGCCATCTTGGGACAGGAGGACAGCATATGCATCTTAAGAATAGGCACTTGGCTCTGTGGACCCGGCACAAGCTGGCAGCTAATACCAGACTTGGGTGTTCACCTGCATCACCGGCAGCAACCATAGTCAGCATGTTATCCCCTTCCACGACTGTTAAGCCCAGTAGGAAATTAAACTTGTGCAGTAGTGCGGCAATAAGAGCAGAGGATTACTACAGGCATGATGATGATGATGAGGTGGAGGACCATAATGACTTTGAAATGTCCAGTGCTGGTGAGAGTAGCAGTTTTTGTGATGGTGGTGGTGAATGCAGTATGTCTAGTGCAAGTGGTACATCAACCCCGGTTGGCAAATCCGGAAAAATAACAATTTCTGGGTTTGTCATCATCACCTGTGCAACCGTCTTCATCAAATGTCCACACTCCACCCCCTGCCAATGCCATTCATCACAGAGCCCAACCATTTGTGACCAACACACACCCTGTAAAACGTTTAAGTCAGCCCACATTACAGAGTGTTTTTGCGCATAAGATGAAGTACCCCCCCAATCATACAGTGTCACGTGAACTTAATGCTGCTGCAACGGAAATGCTAGCAATTGATCTTTTGCCCTTCTCCTTTGTGGAGAATTTTGGGTTCCGGCGGTTTGCTGCCCGTGCCTGTCCAAAATGGGAAGTCCCATCCAGGACATACTTTTCTACCCGTGCTGTTCCCGAGTTGTTCCGCACTGTCTCAGACTCAGTAAGACATGCCCTTCAACATTCCTCCTCTCCATTCATCCATTTAAGTATGGATATGTGGACAAGTGGCAAAACAGCAGGGAGTTCATATCTGTGTATAACTGCACACTGGGTGCAGGTGCCGGAGGTTGTTTGTGATGCTGCTAGTGTGAAAATTCAGTGCAGGAAGGTGGATTGTCACGGTGGCAATCTTCCTGGAATTCGCCAGCATGCAACAATTGCTATGCGCAGTGTGACCTGTTCACACACTGGTGAGAACATGTTGGACATGGTACTGACTGAAATTGACAGATGGCTAAACCCTCTGTCCCTGAGAGCTGGATTCATAGCAAGCGACAATGGGTCAAATGTGGTGAAATGCATCATGAATGGTGTTTTTTTTTTTTCATGTTCCATGCATGGTCCACTGTTTAAATCTTGTGGTTCAGGAGTTTCTGCAGCACCCTGACATAGAGGAAATGCTGACTATTGCACAACATATCTGCTCTCACTTTTCAAGATCTGGAAAGGTCCGTGACCAACTGCGGCAGTTGCAGATACAAAACAGCCTGCCTCAGCACCGCTTGAGCTGGAAGTTGTCACCCGATGGAACTCCATGTTATACATGGTTGTACCGAACAATACAAAGCCATCACAGAATATCTTGTTATGCACACTAGCCGTGACAGTTCTGGGGCCTCCATGTCTATGACGACTGAACAGTGGCGCCTCATGGACTCTGTAATAACAATTTTGTGGCCTTTTGAACATGCCACACAGGCAGTGAGTGGCAAGTTTGCCTCCATTAACAAATTAATTCCACTGCTGCGGGTGCTGAGGCAGACATTGGTGAATGTACAGCATAGCTTTGATGTTTCCAGAGATGGTGGTAGCAGTATGTTGCTGCAACACATGCTGACAGTATTCAACCAGAATCGTCACATTGTGAGCATTCAGCGTAGTGACAACTTTGCCATGGTAACAATGCTGGACCCACGATACAAACATGGAATTGCATCAGTACTGGAGGGAGGGCCTGAAAAGGTAAAAAATATCAGTGGTCAATTGGTTTGCTTAGTTCATGGGGCACAGAAGTCACGTGCCAAGGTTTGCAAACCTCAGCAGCATAATCCAGCTGAAGGTGTAGCTGGAGGACCAGCAAGCATATCATGCCAGGGCAAGGGGACTGTAGTTCCTGGTGGTCTGTCATCCAAAGTGGTTTGCGTCAACCCGCTTTGGGAAGTGGGTATTTGTGACATCAATGATTCCGGGGAACAAGCTGATGCATCAACAATTGGACTCAGTGCGGCACAGAGAATGGTTGAGTCATATTTGTCTGAAAACGGGCATCTGACAATAAGTGAAGATCCTCTTTTGTACTGGAGTGGAAAGATCAGTGAATGGCCAGAGCTGACTGCAGTGGCACTGAAGTACCTCACATGCCCACCCTCCAGTGTAAGTGTTGAGAGGGTATTCAGCTCAGCAGGTGCAATAGTCAGGGATTGTCGGACAAACCTGTCTCCTGCAAATGTTAGTTTGCTAACATTCATTAAAATGAATGAGAGGCACATACCAGCACAGACTGCAACCTCGGTATTCGTACCCCAGCCTAGTCATGGTGGTCTTGCTGATGTGGAAATGGAGCATCCTGGTGGCACTGGCAGTGGCTGCCTGAAATGGCCCACCACTGATGTAGATTATGACACAATGGAGAAAGAATTTCCCAGTGGTACAGACTTCAGACATCGATGACTGTGAGGGCAGTTTTCTTTATGAGGATGATGATGTGATTAATGTTGGCAGGTTTTAACTGTAGTATTTAAAAGGCGGTGTGCCCCCCCCACCCCAGACCACCACCACCGGGACTGATGTTATCAAAGTCTGCTGCCACCATGATTCTGTCTGTCCACCCCGGACCACCACCACCGGGACTGATCCAAAAAAGTTTGTCAACATGATCAGGCACACCCCTCCCTGACCCGAGCTTGGCACACATGCAACATGCACCATCATTAAGAACCGGACTCCAGAAGAATGCTGATGAAATCTGTGAAGAAATAAAAAAATAAACCATTACAGACAAAACTGAAAATATGATTCCCCCCCCCAAAAAAAGAAATACTTACCTTCATGTGCTTGAGAATTATCCAGTTCCATTTAAGTGCAAAAAATTCTCATTGAGCACTGGACGGTGCACAGCAACAGTTCGGAGATGGAGTCACCTGTGTGTGATGCAGAACAATAGCATGACTACATGTCCATGTCAAGTTCAACCCTCCTCATCATCACCTACAAAATACACAACCATATATCTATATAGATTATATATATATATCTCTACTCACCAAGGCTACTATTACTGTACATCCAAAGAGCACCTTTCAATCCAGTTGAGATGATCACTTTTCACTTCTCTGCACACAAGGAGGATGCATTATGGGCCTGCAGAAAAAATCTGGGGACTCTGTGCCACTGTTGTGCGCATGACTGAGTGCGCCATAAATTCTGGGGGACTTTGTATGTGCTGAAACAGTCTCATTTCACTGTGTTACCACTTGTCAATTTTCTGGACACAAGACAGATGCCTTTTGTGGATGCAGAAAAATGAGGCACCAAAACAGCGCACACACACAAAACACACAGACACTTAACAGAAGGAAGGGGCCCAAGAATACAAAGTGTAACGCATACTGAAGACAACAAAAAAAGGGCATAATTACATACAAGGGTCAGGGATGGTGGAGGAATACATTTTATGGCACAAGGAAGGTGGGGGGGGGAGAGAGACATGGCATGAGGAAACAAAACTAATGTGGGATCCTATGGTGATCCAGCAGCAGTTCCAGCATGGACATAATTTGAAGCTGATGTCCCTCTATGTGATCCAGCTGCTGCTCCACAGCACTCATCCTCTCGCTGTTCTCCTCAACAGCACTCCAGAGAACTACCAAGTCAGACAGCGTTACACGAACTTCTCTGGCGTCCACTCCTTCGACAGGCTGACCTGTTGGTGGTGGTGGTGGTGGGGATTGGGGTGCTGGTGGAGCAACAGGTGCTGCTGTGACCCTCCTCTTCTTAGGGATGTCGCGCCCGCTATGCACAGTGGCACCCTCTGCCACGGAACGACCAGCAGGTGCAGACATGGTCCGTTCTGTGGCAGCCTGCCACTCCAACTTGTGATTAAGCATATGGGTGTGCTGGCCCCCAGTCTCCAGGTGACTCCCCCGGGGGCCACGGCACACCTCCACCGCACAGAGGCAACACTTAACCACACTGCTGTCCGCCCTGACACAGTCAAAAAACTGCCAAACAACGGAGGTGCGGGGAGGACCAGGCACAGGCAGGGGAGGGCCAGATGAACTGGCAGTAGGCTGCTCACACTGCTTAACAGTTCTGATGGTGGGATCCACATCTGGGCCTGGGGGAACAGGCACATCCTGCTCCAAAGGACTTTGTGCTGGACTTGGTGGTGGTGGTGGTGGTGGTTGAACTGCCTCAGAGTCAGAAGTCGGTGCTGGTCCTGCTTCCGGGGGTTGGACACTCAGAAGTTTCGAGCGGTCCAACACAAATGGGCGTCCATGCCCCCTCTTGGCATCTTGCAGTGTAATGACCATTACTACCACACTCTCCCAGAGCTGCCCCGCCCCAGACATTCCCTCACCCTGCTCCATCTCACGACACAAGCACGACACACACACAGTCACACACACACACACACACACACACACACACACACACACACGCAGACAAACAACTAAGTAGGTAAGAAAAATAAAATTTACAGAAAGAACAAATTAAGTAAGAAACAGTACAGAAAAGAAAAAAATATAGCTTTTAAAAAAGCTGTTGGTTTAAGTATTAAATTTTAACTCTCTCTGCAATCAAAAAAAACACTCCTCTCTCTCTAGTACACACACACTCCTCTCTCTCAGTCTGCACAGGAGAAAGTGAAACTGTCTGTGTGACTCCCTTCCTTCCTGCCTGGCTAGAGAGCATGTGACTTACAGTACTGTAAGCCATGTGATTTGTAGGGGGCTGCCAAGTCTGAAACACCAAGTGGATCACTTAGAATCATAATGAGGAACGCAAAGTCCATTTAAAACAATGACTCCATGCCGCCGCATTCTCATTATGCCAACGAAGTGTCCGCCACGTGCACCACTAGCCAATTTTAAATTCGCTGCATCTCTATTCCTGGTCTGGTGGAGAATTGGAGGGCGGGCATGGGGACTGCCCACTATATACCGAAACGCTGACGTCAGTCACGTGACGTCGGGTGGGTGGTCCCCCGTCAGGGATTGTTAGAAAAGTCTGCTGTGCGGCCCGGCGTCAGTCCTATTTGTGATGACCTACTGAAGGAACCTCTCTTGAAGATCTACTGTTACGGTAGGTTCCTATGTAACTGTACTTTCTCAAGGGAGGTAGCGGAAACTGTAAAGGAAAAAAAGCAGGCATTTTTGAGATATAAAATTTCTCAGAAGGAGGAGGACAGAGACATCAGGAAAAACAAAAGGAGGTGGGGAGGGCAGTCAGGAAGGCGAAAACACAAACAGAAGAAAAGATTGTCAAAGCACTGAAGAAGGGGGATAAGTCATTCTTCAGATACACAGGAGGCAAAAGAAAGACCAAAAGAGAGATAACTAGGCTGAAGGGGGAAGAGGGGGTATGTGTGGAAAAGAAAAATTAAAAAGCAGACAGGCTAAACAGACACTTCTGCTCAGTATTTATGATGTAAGAATCAGGTAATGGACCAGGGGAACTATTACGTTTAAGAGTGGATAAGGCAATGGGCCTGGGTGAAGTACACCCCACAGTGCTGAGGGAACTTAGGGAGGACCTGGCCACACCTCTGACGGCCCTTTTTAACCTGTCTCTGGAAACAGGGGTGGTTTCAGGAGACTGGAGGAGGACTGACGTAGTCCCACTGCACAAAAGTGGAAGCAGACAGGAGGCAGGGAATTACAGACCTATCAGCCTGACCTCGATAGTGGGCAAGCTTATGGAGACACTGCTGAAAGAGAGGTCGGTGGAGTATCTGGAGGCCAAGGGGATGCAGGACTCAAGGCAACATGGGTACACAGGGGGACATCCTGCCAGACTAACCTAATTCGAGTTCTTTGACTGGCTGACCAGGGTAGTGGATCGGGGGGTGGTAGATGTGGCCTACCTGAACTTCAGCAAGGCCTTCCACTCAGTCCCCCACATAACACTAGTGAACAAATTAAATGTTTTATTTATTTTTTGTTGACCGGGTAAGTGCACTAGACAAATCCTGCCTATTTTCAGGCACGACCCGGGGGAGGGGGATACAGATGAATGCCAACTGACCTTGAACCAGATTAAGCCGTTGGTGGTATTTTAGTGAATGAGGGAAATTTGGCCAGGACACCGGGGAAATTCCCCTACTCTTTTCGATAAGTGCCATGGGATCTTTAACATCCACCTGAACTACCGCTAATCCAGGCAGACGGGACCTCAGTTTAACGTCTCATCCGAAAGACGGCACCTCAGAAGTGCAGCACCCCTCTCATGCTGCACTACAGTGTCAGTACTGGGATACTGACCCAAGTGCCAGATGTGGGAACTGAACCCACAGCCCTCTGATCTCCCAGCCTCAGAGGCGAGTGTGCTACCTGCTGAGCCACTGATACTGATAAAAAATAGCCTTGGGGTGTGACCAAAGGCTGTTAACATGGGCGAGAAACTGGCTGGAAGGTAGAAGTCAGAGGGTGGTGGTAAATGGTGTGCACTCGGGGAAGGCAATGTGACCAGTGGGGTGCCACAGGGGTCAGTGCTGGGTCTAGTACTCTTCAATGTATTTTATCTGTGATATCGTGGAAGGGCTGGTAGGGAAGGTGGGTTTGTTTGCAGACGATATCAACATTTGCAACAGGGTGGACAAATGAGGGAGGATCTTAGCAAACTGGAGTAATGTAAATGTATGTAAAATGTATTTATATAAGGAGCCCTTACAAAATTCCAACAATATTTAAAATACATAGCATTAATAAAACATATATAGCATACATCAGGTATCAAGGAATGCTTGACAAAACAAAAGGTGTTTAGGGATTATTTAAAGCTTTCTACAGTCAGGCTATCTCGTATCGGACGAGGTACAGAATTCCACAGGGTAGGTGCCATAAAGGCAAAAGAGTAGTGATCAAGGGTCTGGCAACAGGGCTTTAATGCAAAAAGGTGTGAGATCATGCACCTGGGTCACAGGAATCCAGCAGCTAAGTACCATTGGGGGGCGGGGGGAGACTGACAATTACAAGACAGGTACGGGACATGGGTGTACTTATTTCTGATGATCTGAAGGTGGCCAAGCAGTGTGACAAAGCAGTGGAGAAAGCCAGCAGGATGATGGGGTGCATAGGTAGAGGGTTCACCAGCAGAAGGAGGGAAGTCACAATACCCCTGTACACGTCGTTGGTGAGAACTCACTTTGAGTACTTTGTACAGTTCTGGAGGCCCTACCTCTGTAAGGGCATAAGACAGGGTTGAAGGGGTTCAGAGGAGGGCAAGCAAGATGGTGCACAGCCTACACCTGAAGCCTTCCAAGGACAGACTCAGGGAGTTAAACATGTACTCTGTGGAAGAGAGGAGGTAGAGGGGTTACCTTGATAGAGGCATATAAATATCCCACGGGTGTGAACAAGGTACAGGGAGGAATATTTTCTGGAGAAAGAGTTCTACAAGAACTAGAGGGTACGCATTGAAGTGGGGGGGGGCTAAGGAGGAACGTCAGGAAGTTTTTCTTTACGGAGAGGGTGGTGACACCTTGGAAATAACCCCTGGAGGAAGTCGTGGAAGCTAAAACGATCACAGGCTTCAAGAACGCACGAGATCGGCATAATGGAGGAGCCTGCAAGGTATCGCAGCAGGTGGGGCTTTGTCTGGGGGCAGGGCCTGAGACACCTGAACAGTAGGGACCCAGGTAGGACTGCCGAGGGGGTAGGTTCCCGGGGGGAGGGAGCTTGTGGCCAGGGACAGGGAGGAGCCAGGCCCCTTAAGAGGGGCTGCACAGGAGGAATTCTTCCTCATTCCTCCTTTTTATTTATTTTTTGTTGACTGGGTAAGTGCACTAGACAAATCCTGCCTATTTTCAGGCACGACCCGGGGGAGGGGGATACAGATGAATGCCAACTGACCTTGAACCAGATTAAGCTGTTGGTATTTTTAGGGAATGAGGGAAATTTGACCAGGACACCGGGGAAATTCCCCTACTCTGCTTCCTGTGAGCAGGGGGGACCCATTTTCCTGTGGGACCAAGATGGCGGAGGAGGAGGACATGCTGTGGTTGGTGAGTTAGCAAGGCTCAGTGAGGAACATGGTACAGCTGGAATGCACCCTCAGGGTGGCCAGCATATCATACCTCAGCCCCCACTGCTTGCTGTGATAGCAACGGATGGAGGATCCACCGAAAATGGAGGTTTGCTACACTCCTCTACGATGGTGACACTAGGTGTTACAGGAAGTCCCGGAGCAGGCCCTGTACCTGTGGAGGGCAATGAAAATATAGACGCAGTGGTCCATGTGAAGCAGGACCTCTTATTACAGAGCAGCTAAACTGCATGCTGAAGAAAAAAAAGGAAACGCTCGATTCAAGGTTCACCGTCGCCTTCTATGGCATCTACGGCAAAAGTTTTTGCAGCGGGCCCTCTAATAGAGGATACTACATCAGGGAAAGACACAGGATTGGAAAATCACACAGCATGATTTGGCATGGTCTCCAGAACGGGCACTGGAACAAGCTGGTTGGATCCAAACAGAAACAAGTCAGTGGGTTGCAGATCCCGATATTCCACTTCCGGGTTCGGGGAGTGTCACAGGGGTACTGGGGGGGAACTGTGGATGGTCTCCTCCATAATATGCACAGGCCTGTTACAGTCCTGTTTACTAAACCATATGTGCTAGCCTTAGACCCTGTTTCAGGGCACACTTTATCTGCTAATACAGATGCAGAGATGGTTATGATGGACTTGCCCATTTCACAAGCGGATTCTGTTTCCTTCTCCCCTATACTCTCTCCAGCACAGCAGGGGCCTATGGAAAACATTACTGTGGCTAGTGATTCCCCCCAGTTGGAAGAAGTGCTGGGATCTATTCCTATAGTACCTCCTGACAATGAGTCAAAACCCCAGCACTGACAGCTCCCACTTTCACTAGTTTATTTCAAAAACCTGTTTCTTTAGTTAAACGCAGGAATGCAGTTCGGCTGCGGTTTTTAGGACCAGCGGATACGATGCCAGACCGCTTTATGTGGGGAAAGTTCTATTGAAGCAGATGCTGGGTTTTCTCCTCGGAAGTGTATGCTTTGATTCATACACGGAGAATCTACATATGACATAAGTTTTCGCTCCTGACACCCTGAATCGCTTCTGGATGAAGTATGCCCTGTTTAAAACGAACCCAGCTTGGACCCACTTTCAAGCTATACCTTTAACAAAACAAACTTTTAAAGTGATCACTGTCTTATTCAGGAATGAAGGGGTGAATATTATGGATATTTCATATTGGCTGGAGAAACGTTGTCAAATACAAGGGAATCCGGAACCAATTTTAGATTCTGAAGATTTTTGGAATGGAGGATGGAGGTATAAGATGACTTTACAACAAACGGAGGATGGACTTCAACATCTACCAAGTTGTTTTTACCTGGGTTGCGACAAGGGTTTTATTTTTTATCCTGGACAGCTACGCCATTGTTATAAATGCGGTTCCAGTAGACATTTGAGTCGAACCTGTGATATGATGAAATGTGCTCAATGTGGGGAAGTGAGGCATATTATGACTGACTGTCATCATCCTCCCAAGTGTAGTCTTTGTGAGGAACAGCACTCCTTTATGGATTGTCCTTGGGCAGCCCATAATACTGCGGACAAGGATTATACCACTCAGGATTTTTATTTGAATATTGCATTAAAAACGGCTTTGAAACAATATGGGCCCCCCCTTCCCTACCTAAGAGGGCACCTCCTGAAAGGCCTATTAATCCCCCTTCGGAGGCCTTATCCACTTCTGTTTTGGTTTCTCACATGCCTCCATCTGAGGCAGAACCTTTAGTACTAGAGGTATCTGGTAATGTAGGTTCTATGCCTCCCCCCTTCCACCAGAAGGTGCCTTCACTGTAGTTAATAATCGAAGAAGGAGTTTACGGAAGAAAACTGCAGCATCTGTTTCAGAAGTCTTCCATCTCCCAGTGCAAAACACCTTTTCCACCTTGCAGGTTGAAGAACCTGATGTAGGTACAGAATCAAACTCGGTTTCGGTTCACTCCTCTCAAGCGGATGGAGGATCAGACACTGAGCGTTCTACAGAAGATCTGACTATCCCTCCAAAAAATAAATCTAGGATGGGTTCCCATAAATGGGTCAGGAAGAAATCCTAATGTTTTCAATTTTCTTCTTAGGATTAATTAGTTCTCCTTTAGTTAACACTTGATGTTTTTTTTTGTTGTTGTTTTTATACACAATGGATACGTTACTTAGTATTACTGTGGCCTCTTTAAATACTAACAGTATTCAGTCAGATAGAAAACAACTTTTGGTATATGCTTTATTTGATTCCTTTTTTTATGATGTGGTATTCTTTCAAGACACTCGATTACATAGCAGACAAGAGATGGATAGAGCCTCTGTGGGATGGAAATGGGGAGCAACTTACTGGTCTATTGGAGAGGATCTTTGTTGTGGGGTTGGAATTTGTTTAAATTCACCTTTGGCACAATCTATACAGATAGTGGACATAGCCCCGGGCCGTGCTTTGTTATTAGATGTCACGTTAAATAAATTGCACTGTCGGTTTATTAATGTATATGCCCCACAAACAAAGGCAACTAGAATTGAGCTTTTTTAACACTATACAGCCTTATTTGTTTATATCTCGTTATGTTTTCTTGGGAGGAGATTTCAATTGTGGGTTGTATTTAAAGGATAGGGGTCCTCAAACCCAAAAATTATATTGTGATACCAATTGCCTGGCTGCTTTGATTTCACAAACTGGTTTGGTTGATGCTTGTGGGTTTTTTTTGGCTGGCCAGAGGAGACCTATTTCAGAGGTGACCCAGCTACTAGGATCGATTTCTGGTTTATATCTCCTGCCTTGGAGATTAAAAATACCAGGACCCGTCCTGTTGCTTCATCTGACCACGCCATCATAGAACTGACGGTCTCTAATTATGATGGTATGCAACAAGGGCCTGGGTATTGGAGGTTGAACTTGGAACTGTTGTCTCTTCCAACGGTTATGGATGGTTTTATTTCCTTATTAGAAGCACGTAAATCGGTTAAAATGTTATATGATACTTCACAGGAATGGTGGGAGGATACAAAGCTAGATATTAAAATATACTTTCAACACATAGGTGGATTAAATGGGAGATTTAAGAGGGACCAATACTGTATTTACAAAACACAGTTTCAGAATTTAGTGTTTCAAGCTTCCCAAAGAGATAAAATGATTCTTGCAGAATTAGCAGAAACCAGGTGAAAAATGAATGCTCTACAATATAACAGACTTAGATCTTTAGAACAGGAATGGAAATTTGGAACTCAGGGTTCACAGGATTTTATGAATCCATTTCAATTCTGTGCTCAACAACAATATCAAAAGCGGATGTCTTTAATTCAGGATGCTAAGGGGTGTCTTTGTTCCAAAAGGTATGAAATTATGACAGCCATAGAGGAGCATGTGCAGTCTTTATTTAGTCATCAGGAATCCTCCCAGGATGGTCATAAGGTTTGGTTGGAAAATGTATTTTACCACAAGTTTTGTCATCCGATCAATGGGTATTGGTGTCACCACTTACTCAATCTGAAATAATGACCACTTTTGCAATGGTTAAAAATAATTCTGCACCTGGAACAGATGGAATTCCATATAAATTGTACAGTGTGATTCTGAAAGTTTTGTTACCTGAAATCCTAGAGTTATTTCAGGATATGATGGTTTCAGGGAATTTGCCTGATTCAATGGGTAATGGGTTGGTGGTTTTTATGTATAAATCTGGGGACAGGACTGACCTTTCAAACTGGCGCCCCATCACATTATTAAATACTGATTTTAAATTGTATACCAAATTGTTGAATAACAGGTTGTTGCTTTGTGCATCTACTCTGATACATTCTTCTCAGACTTGTACTATTCCTGACCAGAGTATAACAGATGGGTTAATTTTATTAAGAGAAATTTTGTCCCTGGGGGAGACTGGAGAATTAACTGGTTTCATTTTTAGTTTAGAACAGGAAAAGGCCTTTGACAGGGTAAACCATGAATATCTTTGGGACTGTTTGGCTAGTTATGGGATTCCAGGAACTTTTATTTTTTGGATAAAATCTTGTTATTCCAATGCTAAAGCTTTAGCATACTGTAACAGATGGATGGGGAGGGCATGCATGGTTACCCGGGGAGTTAGACAGGGATGTCCCCCGAGTCCCCTTCTCTATCTTTTTACACTGGACCCTTTAATTCATCGCGTTAATGATAATATTGCTATTCAAGGGGTTTCTTCTTCTAGCACCTCAGAAGAAATTAAAAGTATTGTATATGCAGATGACATCTGCTTTTTTGGTGGGGGATTTACCTTCAACCTGTTTAGTGGGACAAATACTTTGGGAATTTTCTGAATTCACGGGAGCCAGAGTTAACTATAGGAAAAGTAAATGCTTTCCTTTGGATTAGAAAGTTTTTTAGAATCTACGGTAATTGGGATCCCTGTTGTGACAGGGACCTGTACCATTCTTGGACTTCTTTTTGGTACAGGGGATTTGGCCTTCTTAAATTGGTCCTCCAAACTGGACATTGCATATGGAAAAATTTTACTGTGGAATAAGTGGAGATTGTCCAAATTAAAAAGGGTATATATGATTAAGACCTTCTTACTCCCAATTTTTTTGTATTTAGCTGCAGTTTTTAGTCTACCCCCTAAGCTGGAGACCCGGATGTATGTTTTTTTTTTTTTCAGGCATTTGGGATAGTAGACCGAATCCAATTAAACGGTGTTTACTGTTTAGACAGAAAAAATTGGGGGTATTAAAATGATTAATCCCATTGTTTTCTTTTTCCAATTTTTGTTAATGTAAACTTGAGACCATTATTATTGAAATCTGAGGGTATTTGGATTCCATGGGTTTTGGATTCCTTGGCAGGGATAATCCCCTTCTGGCTTCCTCATTCATGCATCCCAAAACAGCATTCTTTGTATAATATTCCAGAAACTTTAAGGGTATGTTTTGGGAAAATAAAACTTTGGTGTTTAGTACCGGAACATTTTTCACAACAGGACCAGAAAACACTATATGCACATCTTCTATCTACTTTTTTTCACGATACAGCCTGTTTTGACTTTAAATCTATTTGAGATAAAATATTGATTGGGAAAATGTTGACATCTACCCGTATACGGTTTATATGTGGGATGTTATGTGGCTTTCCTCATTAGGAACTCATGTCAAGGAAACCTAAAACATAAAAAGTGTAGAACATCGTTACTGCCCTAGGGAGACGTGTGTTGAGTGGTGGAATCCATGGATCATTTGTTCTTTCTGTGTCCTTTTATAAAATGGTTTTGGAATTTTTACGGGTAAATGGCCTACATCACCCTTTTGTTATTTAACCCCTGAGATTTTATACTTGGGTATTCTTCCATTCAAATGGAGTAAACATGATAGGGTTACACTTTGGTTATTTTTGATGTGTTTTAAATTCTATATATGGCATGTGCGGTGTAGGCGGACACTGCAATAATTAGAATATACAGAGGAACAATTATTTCATACAATTACTACTGCAATTCTTAGTCATAAAAATACTGAAAGGAAGTCAGTGCCATATGAAATCTTCCAATCTTGGTGGTACAGTATAGATTGGCTATGAGTTGGTAGGGTATATTTTGAGATACATTTTAGTCACTGCATAATTCCACTTTTGCTTATGACTAGTAATATGTGGTACTGAGTGTTTTTCTTTGTAATTTCACTGTTATTTTCTTCTGGCCTTAATTAATGAGAAGTGGCAGTTTCTGGTAGATATGAATTATTTTCTGGTGAGGAGTATTCTTGATTTTGAGTATGGTTTAATTAAAAAAAAAAAAAACAATATAGGAACATGAAGAATCCGTATATTATGGAAGTGTATGTTGTGGATACTAGTTAATTCTATATGAGGTGCTTTGGGTTGGGAAAACATACTGCCATATAGTGGTATGCATGTGCGGCGGGGAGTTTATTTCAGCTTACTATGTATGGGATAATGTTGAGTTTATATTTTTCATCTTATTTTCACAAATTTTTTTTCTCCCTTTAGGTTTACAAGGGGCAAAAAGTATGCTGTATACTTATTTTTCTTTTTTTATTTTGTATGTTGTCATACAATGTTTGGTATTTTGGTTCCCTCATAGAATCCCTGGCTCCTTTAAGTAAGGGGGGGTGGACTTTCAGCATTTACTACTTGGGTTTTAGGACTCTAATGACAGTTTTTCTTTTTTTCCGTTGCATGTATGATGAAATACATATCTCTGTTTATTATTTGTATTATAATTTAGTATGTAGTAATACTTTTGTATATATAATTTTCTCATATTTTTGTTTTAGGGGAGTTTTTTTTAACTTTGGTTATTTATTCTTCCTTTTTTTGGACTTTAAAAATTTTGATATTTGTTTTTGTTTATTTGGATGCTGTATTACCTTTTATATTAATTGTTTAATTTTGTATTATGATTTGGTGTGCTGTAACACCTTGTGTATTTAGTTTGCTTTTCAGTCTTAATAAAAAATTCCCCTACTCTTTTCGATAAGTGCCATGGGATCTTTAACATCCACCTGAACTACCACCAATCCAGGCAGATGGGACCTACACATACCTCTACTGAAAGCTACAGAAGGTAAAATATAAAAAAAAAAGGCCCCACCTATGTTAAAATTGTGATTCTCTGTTAAAAGTTATGGACACAGTTAACTCTGGCTGATGAAGAAGGTCAGTACTAGTATCAAATGCTTTCTGTTGTTTTGATGCATATAACAAAAAGAACTCCCAGTAGGGAAAGTAGTAGAAGAGACTAGAATCTCATCAAGGGAATTTGCTACTGAGGATATTAATCACTTCATGGTCCTGGTTGCCACAAGAAACACAGGACTGGCTACTGTTGCTGATTATTTATTACAGGAAAGAATGGGGTGGGGGTAGCCTGGAGGCTGGATAGCCGGGCGGTTCATCTAAATCAGAATTAGGACTGTGTCATAGTATTTTTTAGCCATTTCTAGTGTTTATCAGTTTAAGGTAATTTAGTTAAGGTATTTTATTGTCATAGCACCAACAGCAAACAAGAGGTAAGGGCGTGGACTGGGCCTGTAGGCCGCATGGCCTGGTAGGGGATCAGGCTTAGAGCCTAGGTCTGGGATACCTTGCAAGCCCCTCCAGCTGGCCAACTGTAAGAAGAAAGCAAGTTATTTATTGTGAGATATTTAGGATAAAAAGTTCACTGGAATACCACTTTTAGAATCAAGCAATTCACGTGCTGGCTGCAGCCTAGAGGCGGGGTAATTGGCGTTATGGGTAGTTGCTGTACCCATGCCTGGACACAGACTTAAGGGTTTCTCAGAGTTTAATGGTGGATGCAAAAAAAATAAAAAACTTTTGCTTGCTTCTCCGTGGAACTTGGGCATGCACTACGCAGTTTAGAGATGTTGGCTGTTTAAAATAAATAAATAAATAAATATTTTGAATGTTTAGTGCTACTGGTTTCCCTTTATCAGGTTTATCAGTTGCAGTCTGGTTACATAAGCGCATTGATCTCATCTGGTGCTGTCCACAGAGCATTTTCAGGTAGCTGCGGCTCACTGGGGGAGGAGCCGGGGGGGGAGCACCATTAAATCGAGTCTCTCTCTCCCGAACTGGGCCGCCTCGTAACCATGCATTCGGCCCTCAGGGACGTCTGGTCAGAGACTTTGTGGGTTCGCTCCCTCCCTCCCCTCCACGTATCATGGTCTGATGTAGGTCTTACCTGTGAGGCAGCAGCGAAGTCCTCTGGGAGAAGTCCCGGATCTGTGCAGCTCCGGGGGTTCCCCATCCTGGGCTAAGAGATCAAGGTATTCCTTCTGGGGCTTTCTCCTCCCGGGGGGGTAGCAGCTGATATTGGTGGGGCCAGAGATCGAGGTAGTCAGTCTGGGGCTTTCCCCTCCCAGGGGTAGCAGCGGATGTTGGAACAGGTGCCATTGCCATGCAGCGGTATCTGGCTGGAACACATCGGATGGGGCCTAACTGGCCCGTAGAGCTGCATGGCTTGGCGGCTGCAAGGGTTCAGACCAGGGATAATTTATTTGGACGGGTGCCTGGCCATGCTTTTAGGCCAGTTTGCGGCTGATCTTTCGGTGCATGAGAGAACACAGAGGCTACAGGCACTCGTTAGAATCCTTCTGAAAAATTTCCACATTGTAGCGTGCTCTTAATATAATGCCAGATGCACCAGACTTGCTAAGGCGGGCACGAGTGATAGATACAAAGTGGGCCTGCAAACAAAAAGGATGGACGGTGGTAGAGAATAGATATATTACAGCAAACATGTTTATTTACAGGGGGATCTGTTACAACAGTAAAAAACCACTGCTGAGGGCATAGGGGAGCTAGTTTAGGACAGCGAGAAGTGCTTATTACACCTAATAAATTGCTCAGTAAGTTTTAGTATGTTTAGAAACATTATGTTGATATGGGTTTATATTGGGCATTGAGAGTCTGATGGTTTGTTAAGATTAAAATTATTTGAGTGTTTTTTCACAGGCCCTTCGGGCGATGTGGCTGGTGGGGCCGATCAAGAAGCAGTGGCAGCAGACCAAGTAGTGGGTATGCCAGAGTTGGATCAGCTGTCAGCTGAGTTGAGGGCTCTACTTAGGAGCGGTGGCACCCCCAACAGGAACAGGGGGCCCCAGCCGAAACAGGGCAGAGAGTGGGAGGCCATGGAAAAAGTGCTGGTAGGGCACAGGAAGAAAACAGAGGCATCGGCACTCATAAGCCTGGGTCTGCCAGGGGGGCCTTCCAGAGGGCCAGCCAGCACCGCTGCAGGTGAGCTTGCGGACTCGTGAGCAATTGGGGCAGGGTCAACCCATCCTGCCACAAGCAAACCCCTGAGCTGGGAGTACCGGGCCATGGGTCTCACAGCAGACAGCCCTTGGGGGTTGGGTCAATCAACCAGCGGGAGGGCTCGGGGACATGGCCATGGCCATGGCGATACCCCAAGGGTGGGGGGAGCCTAGCATGTGGCCTTCAGCGGGAAACCCAGGTCAATATGGTGTGGGGCAGAAGCTTGACTGGTTGCTGGATTTACTGGTGGACCCGAATAGGGCTCAGCCAGGAGTGGTCCAGGTGGCTCCGGCCATAGAAGGGATCAGGGATGTGGGAGCAGAAGTGGCATCTGTGCCACCACCAAGGCCAGAGCAGCAAGGGTCAATGAGCTTTCTATCCCTGGCGGAGCCCATGGGGTCGCACTTGCCGGACAAGATGAGGCAACAGAACTGGGCCACAGGGTTCACAATTTACACAGTGATCCTTACCCAAGGAAAGCTGATGGACTGTGAGTCTACTTTAATAGAATAATGACCATGCACGCTAGTAAGCCAGGTGGAGGGGGTGGTTAGAATGTGACAAGGAGTATTGCAGGAGAAAACAGATGGACACGGCACGATCATGGGCGGTCTTGGACCTCCAACTGCTGTGGACAATTGATTTGGGGGGAAGGGTTCAACACACAAACAGTGGTTTCCCGGTGAGGCGCCTCCAGGCGCCAAAGAAAGGTTATCAATGGGGTAATGGGGAAAAAGGGTGGGTCAGGAAACAGCATTGTTCAAGTACAATCAGGGGTCATGCAAGACCGAGCGTTGTAGATATAAGCATGAGTGTATGGCATATGGGAAACCACACTCATTTCAACAGTGTGAGAAGGCGACAGAGGCAGGGGTAGGGAAGGCAAACAATTTTTGTCCCTTTCAGAAAGGAGGGAAAAAAGTTGCCAACACCGGTCAAGGCCGAAAATATTGAAGGGTGGTTGGTCAACTACCCAAACAGGGTGGCCGCTCGCTCTTTGGCAGATGGTTTCAGGGAAGGGTTCCATATACCTTACCAAGGCCCAAACAGGGTATACGAGGCTGACAGCCTATGTTCTGCCAAGGAGCAACTGGAGGTCGTGAGGGGCAAGCTACAGAAAGCGCTGGCCGTGGGTCGGTTCAGCGGCCCCTTCTCCTCTACCCCTTGCCCACGGTTCAGGGTGTCACTCATTCGCCTAGTACCCAAGAAGGTGCCGGTCAGTTTTGAATGGTAAACCACCTGTCGTACCCAGAAGGGGAGTCAGTCAATGTCTACATCGACCCAGTCGACACCGCGGTGTATTACATGTCGTTCGACAGGGCAGTGGAGGTGGTGCGTTAGGTGGGCCAGGGGGCATTGCTGGGAAGGCTGATATAGAATCAGCATTCCGGCGGTTGCCAGCATTCCCAGCAGATAGGGAGCTACTGGGCATGAAATTTGACGGGTACTACTATATGGACAACTGCATGCCCATGGAGTGTGCAGTAGTATGTGTGGTTTTTGAGCAATTCAGCACATTTCTGCACTGGGCCACGGCACAGAAAGCCAAAGTTGACCACATGGTTCATTATGTGGATGACTTTCGGTTTGTAGGGAGGGCTGGCTAGGGGCAATGTGCGCATATCATGGCGGCATTCCACGAGGTGTGCACAGAGCTGGGTGTACCATTAGCCCAGGACAAGACAGAAGGGCCATGCGCAAGCCTTTCCTTCTGGGGGAATCGAGATTGACACAAGGGAGCAAGTGTTCTGGATGTGCTGCGGGTCAAGCACATCACATTAAGGTCAGATAACACCAGAGTGGTGTATGCCATCAACAAACAGTTGGGGGGCATGGGCCAGATGGGCAACCTCATGCGGGTGTTTGTTCTCAAGTGTCTGATGTTGAATATTACCTTTAGGGCAGTGCACGTAACAGGTATTGAAAATGGCATCGCTGACGCTCTTTCTCATTTACAGTGGCAGAGATTCAGAGAATTGGCACCAGCGGAGGACCAACAGCCCAGGGAAGTCCCACCATTCCTATGGGAGTTGATAACCCAGAGGCCTGGGAGTTGGTTGAGAAGGCCCCTGCACCTAGGGACACGTGTAGAGTACCAGAGAGGAGTCAGCTGTTTTCTGGAGGTCCAACACGCTCAAGGGTGAGCAACGACATGGCCAATCCCAGTTGCACAGCTGTGTGAATATGTGCTGATCAAAACACGTGCGTGGGTCACCCGGGCAACATTTGAACAGTACATTGCTGGCATTGCCTGGTTCCACAAAGTCAGGGGCTTCTCTGATTCTACAAGGGCATTTGCCCTTAGGAAGATGCTAGAGGTTGGCATGGCACCTTTTGGGTACGGACAACAGACCACCTATCAGCCCTGCCATGTTCAAGAAGATCTGGGATGAGTTGCCTAAGGTATGCTCATCCCCTGATGAGACAAGGCTGTTCTGGACAGCGTACTTGGTAGCATTTTGCAGGGCATTCTGGGTGTCTGAGCTTGTGCAGCCTAGCAAGGCTACTGGGATACCAGTAGCACTGGCAGAGGCGGACGGGGAGGTCACAAGGTCTGGAGTCTTTGTCCGCATCCGGAAAAGCAAGACCGACCAACTTGCCCATGAGCGGTGGTGCCGGCTAGAGGTGCCCCATGGGCTCCAGTGGGATGTGGAAGCATGGGTACAGGATTATATAATTCGGCTCCTGGCAATGGGGAGGCCTTCTTCTGTCATGGAGGAGGTGGCCCCCTAACAGTGTACAAGTTCAGGCACGTGTTGCAAAAGACCTTGCGACAGCTGGGCATCCCGGCAGAACACTACAACACACACTCCTTTAGGACTGGAGCAGCATCTCATGCCAGGGCAGAGGGCTTGGCAGATGGGGCAATACAAACATTGGGCAGATGGAAGTCGCAGGCTTTTGAAAGATACATAAGGTCACACATGTTATAACTCTCTTTTGCTTTGTTTGGACAGGTGTTGTGGCCCGAGCAGAGCAGATCTGGATTTGTGGCCACTCATACATCCACTGGGTGGCCCGCAAGGTGAGGCAGTATCCCAGAGAAGAAAACCTGTTCCTGGCACCCGAGAGGGTAGAGGCGCATTGGTTGGGGTGGCGCAGGATGCGATGGAATGAGTTAATCACAACACTACAAGCAAAGGCCCAGGAGAGGTGGCAGCCAGATGTTTTAGTCCTTCATTTGGGGGGAAATGATTTAAGGGTTATGTATGCAAGCTTAAGGAGATGGTCAGGCAGGACTTGGCAAGAGTGAAGCAATGGTTGCCCCAGGTGCATATAATTTGGTCAGATATGGTGCAGCGGCAGCACGCCCGGAACCTTAGGGCAATAGAGAAGATGCGCCAGCTGCAGAACGCAGCCATGAGTCCAGTTATGGACTCCATGGGGGGCCCATAGCAGCACACCTGGGATTGTCTGTGAAAGAGCCTGATCTGTATAGCAGAGATGGTGTACATCTATCAGAGAAAGGATTAGACTTTGTTTTTGAATGACATACAATGGGCAGTGGTGAGAGTATTGGCATGAGGTGCTTGTGGGGGGTGAGTGGTGAAACTCACCTTGTGGTGGCTTGGTAATCTTGGAACGCTGTGGAGGGGGTAACAGGGGATCACGGGTCTTGACCAGCCAGATCTCCCTGAGGCCGACAGAAGGGCGGGCCTGACGGATGGCGTCCGGAGGGTACCCTCTTCGGGCAGGGTCCCGCGGCATGGCGGATCCTCTGACGGGGGAGGAGCTAGCCGCAGCTGGTCACAGAGCCATCCCTTATGCCCCAAAGGCTGTTGTCCCTCGCGGGGTCTGGGTTGATGGTAAGGGGGCCCTCTCCTGGGAGGGAAGGTCGACCATCAACGATCTAGTGCTCCATGAGAAGCTAGATTCCTTCCAAGGCTACCTAGCTGTGCACAGCACGCTAGCAATTGCATCTATGGACAATTGGTTTTATCAATAAATACATGGCTGTGGCCATTTCTCCAAAGCCCGTTGTGTCAGTTTGTTCAGGTGAAAAAGGCATATGCCCTCAAAAGACAAAAGAATCCTGGCTCCAAGGCAAACCGGAAAATCTGAGGACCTATAGAGGGTTAAGACAAGATTAGCAGTGTGGACTAGGTGGGCCATGTCAACATACCAGGGTACACAATCTACAGGAGGGACAGGGAGGGTAGAAGAGGAGTAGCTCTCTATGTAAGGGAAGGGATCAAAGCAACAGAACTAAAGGGTAAACAGGGAGGAGAGGAGGCACTGTGGGTCACCCTGGAGACTGGAAATGGCACCACTATCTGCACAGGGGTTGTATACAGACCCCAGTCTCAGGGGGAGGAAATGGACAAGGAAATGATAGAAGGCATCCTTAGGATGGCAGAGGAAGGGGAGATATTGCTGATGGGAGACCTGAATATGCCAGATGTTAACTGGAGCACCTTTGCTGCAGCCACATCCAAGAGCAGGGCCATTCTCGATGTCCTACAGGAGGCATGCCTCAGACAGCTAGTTTTGGAACCCACTCGGGAGGGAGCAATCTTAGACCTGGTACTCTCAAATGGGGACAGAGAGGATCTCAGATCTTGAAGTGGGTAGCCATCTGGGAACAAGCGACCACCAAACAGTGTGGTTCACGATAAACTTAGCTGTAGAGTCACGCCATACAAAAGCAAAGGTACTGGACTTCAGGAGGGTTGATTTTGTCAAAATGGGAGAGTGCCTCAGAAAAGCACTAGCAAACAGGCAAGAAGGTGGGGTGGAGCAACAATGGGGAAACATCAATACCGCCATCACAGAGGCAACAAGCCTTTGTGTGAAGCAAATAAACACATCAAAATGAAAGAAAAATACACTATGGTTCTCAAAAGAAGTGGCAGGGAAGGTTAGGGAGAAAAATATAGCATTTGGGAAGTATAAGGAAACACAGAAGGAGCAGGACAGAGAACTGTACCAGTTAAAGCAGAAGGAAGCGGGGAAGGCAGTCAGAATAGCAAAGGCCCAAACCAAGGAAAAGATAGCCAACTCTGTTAAGAAGGGGGATAAAGCCTTTTATATGTACATTAGGGAGCAAAGAAAGACTAAGGCAGGGATACTGAGGCTGAATAAAGAGGAAGATGGTTGGGCAGAGAGCGACAGTGAAAAAGCAGGGATATTAAATGAATACTTCTGCTCAGTATTCACAAAGGAGGAACAGAGGGAAGATACCTAATCCAGTCAATAGAAGCACTCTGGATAGGGGGGGTTGATATTAGTCCTTTCACAGAAGAAAGGGTTCTGAAAGAACTCCTAAAACTGAAGGTGGATAAAGCAATGGGGCCCGATGGGATTCACCCCAGAATTCTAAAAGAACTAAGGGAAGAACTAGTAGCACCACTGACCACCCTTTTTAATAAATCATGGGAGGTTGGTGTGGTACCCAAGGACTGGAGGAGGGCAGATGTTATTCCCCTTCACAAAAGTGGGACCAAGACAGAGGCAGGAAACTACAGACCTGTCAATTTGCCCTCAGTGGTACGGAAAATGATGGAATCACGTCTGAAGGAAGAATTATTGAGTACCTAGTGGCCAGTGGGGCACAGGACCCAAGGCAGCATGGATTCACAGCAGGAAGGTCATGTCAGACGAATCAAATTGATTCTTTGACTGGGAGACCAAAGTAGTAGACCAGGGAGGGGCTATGGACATGGCCTACCTAGACTTTAGCAAGGCATTTAACACAGTCCTGCACAAAAGATTAATAAACAAATTAGCAAGCCTGGGAGTGGGTCCCAGGGTGGTAGCCAGGGTAAAACACTGGCTGGACAACAGGAAACAGAGGGTAATAGTAAATGGAGTCCACAGTGACGAGGGGGGGGGTTACTAGTCGGGTAATGCAGGGTTCAGTACTGGGGCCGGTCCTTTTTAATGTCTTTATAAGTGACATTGCAGAAGGACTGGAAGGAAAAGTATGTCTCTTTGCAGACGACACAAAGCTCTGCAACAGGGTTCATACACCAGGTAGGGTGGAAAGGATGAAAAGGGACTTGGCAAGGTTGGAGGAATGGTCAAATGTATGGCAGGTTAGATTCAATGCAAAGAAGTGCAAAGTAATGCACCTGGGAAACAAAAACCCAGGGGAAGAGTACACAATGTGGGGTGAGATACTGACAACAAAAATGGAAAGGGAACTTGGGGTAGTCAAAAATCCAAGAGGGTAGTATATTTCAGAAAAAGAGATATGCAAGAACAAGGGGGCACAATCTGAAGATAGAGAGGGGGTGGCTCAGAGGTAATGTGAGAAAGTATTTCTTCACAGAGAGGGTTGTACATGCATGGAACAGCCTTCTTGAGGAGGTCATAGAGTCAAAAACAGTAAGGGAATTCAAGAATTCATGTGACAGACATAAGGCAATTCTAGTGGGGGGTAGGAGAAGTAGGCTGTTGGTTAACTAGGATCTGCAGCTTATCCGTTAGGTAGGGAAATGGGCAGACTAGGTGGGCCAAGCGGTTCTTATGTGCCATCAGATTCTCTGTTTCTATGATGCTTATCCGCCGACAGCTTCTATGTTTCTTTGCTCAACAACCCTCAATTACGAAAACAGTTACCCGGAACTGGTTAACAGACCCCACATTTGTAGGTTAGATTGCAAATGGCAAGGAACTCCAACAGACGTAGCTGACCACGAAAATCCTTCAGTTATAAAAGGACAAGTTTATTATGCAGTGGTTACCTTTCTTTAACTTTTTGGATGAGATTGAGAGTCTGGCAATGACTGAACAGCAAGTAATGCTCTAAAATGCTTGGAGGTAGCAAGTGATCGCTCACAAAGAGGTTATAGAACAAAACAAAAATGACACAGAGCACAACTGTTAAGATTCACTGGGCATTTATTCTTTGGTTCTGCAAAAAAACTATTTCATGGACTACTGTGATGATTTTTAATTACATGTTACTACTGCAGGTTTCAATACCAATGCTGTAAAGTAATGGTGAACAATTACTGGTCAACATTCAATTTAAAATTCAATTCAGTGCACGACAGTGGCATCATGAGTGGAGCTTCAAAAGGTCAGTACTTTAAGAACTCAGTGATTTTTACCCAGGGCTAACTTTTTTTTTTTTCTGTTGACTGGGAAAGGAGAGCTAGGCAATTCTTCCTATTTTTAGGTTTGTCCTGGGGTGGGGGTACAGGATGCAAACTGACATACTGAATTAGTTTAAACTGTTGGTGGTATTTAAGTGAATGGGGGAATCTGGCAAGGCACCAGGAAAATGCCCCTACTCTTTTCAAGCACTACGTGGCAGCAGATTAAATCCCATTAAGAAGAATATCACATATCTCCCTCTGAAACAAGGTGGACTACAAATGATTAACCCCATTGTGTTTTTTTACTGTAATTTTTTTATAACAATCTTAAAGCACTTCTAATTCATACTAACAGAGGAGGGGGGCCCTGGTTATTTTCAACATGTATGAAATGGTTTAGTTTATGGGATATAGGCAATGTCTATGTAGTGAAATCTTCCCCTCTTACACCAGATTATATCAGGGAAGCATTTGTTAAATTGAAAATATGGCAAATTTCTAGTCATCAGATGATGAGTACGACACAGAAAGCTTTGTACATATGGATTTTAGAGCTGTATTTTCAGACATTTCCAGTTTCTGAGCACTGTCCATCACAGTCTCTCAAGTCACTATTATCACAAAACATGGACACTCGGATCCCAGTTAAAATGTGGGACACACAGTGGTTGTGCTGTCGTGAAAAACTTAACATTAAAGCAAACCAAAAACACAAACAAGCAAGAGAAAGGATGCGTTATTGGACTTTATATCATAATCAACTGGAAAGAATGGATCACCTATGTTTTACCTGTGCCTTTATTAATGGATTCTGGAAACTTGTTGCAACAAAATGGCTTGAGCCACATTTCTCAAAAGTTACATATGATATCCTAATATATGCCAATTATATAAGAGTATGGAGAAAATGGGACAGCAGTACCCTAACAGTGATATTTTCTTGTTTCAAGAGGTACATCTGGAGATTTTCACCCTTCAGCAAAACCAATTCTCACAAACTGAACTTCGGAGAGCAATAACATTAGAACTACAAAACATATATTATGAGGAATCAAAACATATCACATACTATTCTTAACACCAAGTGGCAGAATATGCCTTGGATAACAGATTCGGATAAACCAATAACCTGAAGTATAGATTTCCCTACAGCTTTACTTATGTAAGGTCTAACACGGACTCAGACCAGGCATTATTTTTTTTTGGGGGTGGGGGGGACTCAGTAAGCCTGCCTACGGTACCACCAATAATAGATTGTATACGTACGTAATTTCAAAAAAGGAATGCATGGATTAATGTTCAATGTTACAAGATCCTATTGTATCATTGTACTGTACATTTTTTTCCTTACAAATTGTTACTGTATTGATATGACATGATTGTATTGTAATAATTCTCTTTCTTTCAATAAAAACCCCTACTCATTTCAAGAAGTGCCATGGAATCTTTAATGTCCACCTGCACAACGACCAGAGAAGGCAGACAGGACCTCGGTTTAAGGTCTCATCCAAAGATAGATAGCATCTCAGGGGTGCAGCCCCCCTTCCCCATGGAACAATAGTTTCAATATATGGATTTACTCCAAGTTTCTAGTGTGGGGCTGCAATCTTCTGATCTTTTAGCCTCAGAGGCAAGTGTGCAACCTGCTGAGCCACTGATATAACATATATATCATAAAAGACTTTGGTCAGTGCAAACTTTGGCAATAAGAGCACACTCACAGAGGCCTTTTAATATCTATCTCTCCCTCTTTATGTGCGTGTGTGTGCGCATGTTTGTTTGTGTAGGTATGATGGCTGCAAAGCCTAGAGGTTAGAGTAATGAGCTTGACACATCCAGCAGACCTGGGTTCGAGTCCCACAAACTCCACTTGCATAGTGTGTGGCTCTGAGCAAGTCACAACCACCCCAGTGCTCCCAGGTCGCCCTGAAAACAGGCACCTGTGCCCAGTGGGCCTTACCTGGTTACCAAAAGAATAAAATAAAAAATAAAAATAATGAACTGAATAAGCACTGCTGATGCAACAGGATTCAAGCTCTATGTAAAGGTTTGTAAACTGATGATCTCAAATAAAATAAAAAAAATAAACTGGGTAAATGTTTTCTTGACTAGTAAAGAACATAAAAAAACCTTGTCATATTGAAAAATACTTTAGGTACAGCATACATGTTTATATACAGGTCAGCTTTCTTCAGCAACTTCATAGCTGCCTTCTACAAGTTCAAGAAATGCTTCTCTGTCTGCAGACTCCAAGAGTTTTGTTATGACTTGATCCAGCAGACTTCCCCCACACAGAACTTCCTGTCAGAAACAGAAAACAGGCTAATAAGTACCAATAAAATGCAACTTCTTAAGCACCGAACAAAGAAACATTTTACAGTGCTGCTATACATGTGAGAGTGCCGCACAGTGACTAAGGTACTTTAACTAGAGTAATTACATCCACCAACTAAAAACGTGTTGGAGAGCAGAGCTCAAGCACTCACCTTCTAGATGGATCATGGTAATAAAGCCACAGTGATATTGGTTGTGAAGACAGCTCCTAACCTGCCCTGGTCACAACTAGAAATGACCAAGGGGGTTTATTTATTTTACCGTTAATGGCAGAAAATAGATTAAGACAGACAGTCCCACTTTTTAACATGTCCCATGGCAAGAGGTTACCAGTGACAAGCAGCACAAAACAGTTACAATATTCTATTTACTAATGAAAACAGGTAATTCAGGTAATATTTAGCCATAATGAAATCGTGTAAATCATTTTTAAATGTCATGAAGCTTGCCACATTTCATAGGGATCTCCACTGCACAGTAAATGTGCAGTGACAAAAGTGCGGTCACCACACCTCAAATCAGTTGTCAGCACCTGAAGATACAGTGCACTCTGTGAATGCAGTGAGTATAAGCCTGAGATGTAGTTTTACAGCTCTGCTAAAACCTTTGGTGTAACTTTAATTATAATAAACACATTATATTCCACATAATTATTCTGTGTGAAAAACTGTCAATGCATTAGTTGGAGTCATAAATAAAAAAAACACACAAAAGTTTGGAAATGTGGCATTGGGATTTTCCACTGTAACACCACATTTCTACCCTCAGGATTTAGGGTCAAGCTATACGTCCAGGGCCATATGCAAAGCAGGAAAAATGTAAAAAGACCTGGCACCGCGGCTTGAATGGTGAAATGCACTAACAAAAACATATAAACCAAAAAACAGCTTGCATACAAGAATTTCTAGAGTCAATCTCAAATATTTATTAAAGTGCATTACACTGCAGAAAGGTACCGCCTGCCGCGACACACAGTTCTCCCCATGTGCATTTGGAGCCTGTGTGCTCCTTCATTAGGGGGTGATGAAGGAGCACACTGGCTCTGAATGCGCAAGAGAAGAACTGCCTGTTGTGGCGGGTACCACCTTTCTGCACACAATGCACTTTTAATGAATACTGTATTTGAGATTGACTCTAGCCATTCTTCTGTGCAAGCTCTTATTCGCTGTATGCAAAAATGGCCTAATTATGTGGCATAGCTCCAGATCTGCAGTTTTCTTCATACAGGGCCCTGTGACCACTGCATGAAGCAGCAGAGCAATGGTGCATGAGCCCAGGTCTTTAGTTTGCTTCCCGCACGGCCCACAAGCAATAGACTCGTAGGGTATGGTGCCAGATCTGTAGTGGATGTCCCGTTAGGCAGGTCCGAAAGTTGCCACTTGGGTGGTCATGAGAGGGGTGATAACTAGCCCAATGTAAAATTTATGCTAAAATGTTAAACAAATATCAACACTATGCACGACAGAAAAAACAGTGCAGAAAAACTATATCCCTTTTATGAGACTTTTTCTTCCAATTCTCTCTCTCTCTCTCTCTCTCATATATACCCACCTTCTCTGGGACTTGCCTTGCCACTTATATCAACCCATCTTCTGGTGAATGAGTGCCACAGTTGGTGGTGCACAGCCTGAATGGGTGATGGCATTATTCTGCCAGCCAGTTTTTTCCCTCCAGATTTTCTCCCCAAGGGCCACCAGGGTGTAATGGCGCACTCATGCTTTGGGCTTCTGAGGGTGGGTAGGGCTCCCGAATGAGGGTGCCCACTGTGCTGCCAACCAGCACTCACTAGGTGGCAGGCAAACAATGGGACACAGTATCCTCTCCCCAAAGCAGGACAGCAATCCTCTGGGACACTCAATCCTCTCTCCCATGGCTAGCTCCCAAGTGACCCAAGTCCGTAGCCAAACCAAGGTTTAACGGCGTAGTAGCAGTAGCACTACTGCAGCGCTACGAGACCAACAGACTTTCTTCTGGTGTTTTTTTTTTTTTTTTTTACAATCACAATGTTTTCATTTTTTTTTTTTTTTTTTTTAAACCAAATATGAAGGGGAAGGTGGCTTCCACCTGCCATCAGGGCCACCCAACTGGCCAGTTTGAATCGGGCGACAAAGTCAGACTTGAACTTTTAGCTAAAAAAAAACAAACAAAGAAACTTGAGTTCCTGCATATGCACTGTGTTTTTTAGCAACCCCCCTTCCCACACAAGTCTGCGCACCAAAATAGGATACAGCCTTGGACCCAGATAGAGGGAGGGCAATGCCAGCTGTCCACCACAGGACTGCAGCAAGTACGTACAGGGGTTGCCATGGGAGGGGGCAAAGGAGACAGAGTGAGGGTGTGTGTGTGTGTGTGTGTGGCGGGGGGGTCATTTTAGGTAGTGAGCCGGGCAGGGGAAAGAGGTTAGTTATTGCATAGTGGTGCCAGCCCAGTAGCACCGGGGACTGAGGCACAGTATTCCACACCTCACACCATGCCAGAAACCCGGGTTTGAATGCAGACTTGGATTGCCAGGGATTGGCCAAGGCAGGAGAGGGTGGAGCATCCAGAGGACTGCTCTCCTCTCCCAGGGAGGGACGGTTACAGCGCCCAGCATTTGCCTCGACCCTAGCACCAGCTGGGGGTAAGGCAGCCAGGATAGTCCAGGGATGGGAGTGGCACGACAGCTCCCGACATCCCACCTATGGTAGCATGTGTGGGGATGTAGAGGCAGCTCTGCACACACATTCCACAGGCACAGAAAACACAAAAAATTAACGCCTGGGCGGCTGTTGACATCCAGCCACCTGGAAGCCCTGCACCTGACAAATGCCCAGGTTATGCAGCTTCGCATGAAGGCAAGTGCTGGCAGGAAATCAGGGTGATGGGGCTGGAGTGACTGGCATCTGCTGGGCTGCTCAGGGCCGGGGAGAAACAACACTAACTGAAAAAATGTTATAGCACAGTAGGCGGGCAAAAGAGATGTAACTAATTTTTAATTTTGCAGTCTGGCACCAGGGCTGGGGTCTTTGTCTCAGGAAGGGGGAAGGTTTAGACACTGGGATTGGGAATCTAGTGCCAGAATCAGGGGTGGGTGGGGTAGCGAGCCACAGGGGTTGGACACACTGTGGCCACACAAAAAGTATTGATTACAAAAGCAAACCCCACAAAAACACACATACCTAGTTTTGACACCCAATATCGGACAACATGGAGAGAGGAGTGTCTGACACCAGGATTGTGCTCCGGGTGTTAAACCAAATACAAGCCTTTTCTTGACTTCCTGGTTAGGCAACCACAAATGAAATAAAAATAAAAGCTTGTGTTTTTTTTCTGTCATTTGTGCTTGTGTGCAGTGTGCTGTGCACTTAAAAAATGGCTATTTTTTGATTTGGCTCAGTTTTGTCACAAACAAATAAAAGGCTATACTGTGGCCCAACAGCTAAGGAACCTGAAAGTTTAAGGTTTTATACTGCTGTATTTATTGTTTTTCATCTGTGCGCAAAAATGTCAATTTGCTTTTGTTTTTTATGCAATTTTTAATAGTGAAAACTACTGGACCTATTGTTTTGAAAACTGGCATGTACTGAGCCCCTAGAACTAAGAGTTCATGACGATTTTTAAAACAGTATTGCCTAGGATGGTCATGTTATAAGCAATCAAAAATAGAGGTTTAAACACAAACTAACTTAACCCTAATATTAAAGCAGCAGTGCAATTTTACACTATACAAGATTGCAGGCATCTTCCATGTTAATATGGTGGTACAATGTTCCAGGTCCACCAAAATTTGAGTATTTTCTGAATGTTTTAATTTTGGTTTTTTTCCTCAAGAAAAAAGATGGCTGCCGAATTTGGCTTAGAAAAAGCATTGTAGTCCTGGCAAGGGTTAGGATAGGAGGAAAAAACCTCATGGTGCACAGCTTAGGAAGTATAGTCATGCTAATACTTTGTAGCTGAAACTAGTTTTTTTGGGAAAATGTTCTTTTTTTCATTGCACTGCTGCATTAAGTTACAACCGACCAAATATTCGAGAGTTTAAAGCTTTAACTTGAAAACTTCTTCAAAATACAATACAGCATATGAAAAGGAAAACAGGACACTGGAAAGCATGAGGTGGGGTTTTACTAGGTACAGTAATGAGGGTTACTCACCTGTAACCGTAGTTCTAGGAGTGGCATATGATGCACATCCACAATTCTGGCAGTCTTCCTTTAATGGGTTAACTTGCTGGACATCTCTAAGCTAAGCTCCTCCCACCCACCCGGGTGGTATACTCCTTGGCTCTGTCCAGTGACATCAGATCTTGCACACTGGATGCATGGATCCTTGTGCCACTTGCCAGGGGAGGGCGGATGGATTGTGTGTATATGTACACCACATACCACGCCTAGAAAGGAAGCAATTCCTAAAGTTGTCGACTTGGCTTTTGAGTTTCCCAGGCTGATGGTCCTGGGCGACTTTAATGCATGGGTCGACAATGAACTCTCGCAATTTGGACAACATTTCCTCCAGTTAATGGATTCACTGGGCTTAACACAGGTGGTTACCACTGCTACACATAAAGGTGGCCATTCTCTTGACTTGGTCTTCCTCCTGGGGATCGAGGCCTCTGACGTGGAGGTGGAACCAGTTAGCTGGTCAGATCACTACAATGTGAGATTCAATTTTGGCGCCCTGCAAGCATGGCTGTGAGATGGTCAAGTACTGCCCTTTGCGGAATATTTCTTCCAATGGCCTTGCTGCGGTTCTTGACCCATCACAATTTCCTGTGCATTGCAATGATCCAGAGGCGCTGGTTGTGGCTTATAACACCGCCATTGCTTCTGCCCTGGATTCTATTGCTCCAGTTCATGTGCGTCCTCTCTCCCTTTGACCTCGGGCCCCATGGTTTGATGGGGTCTTCAGGGAATTGCGGCGACTTGGACGCAGGTTAGAACATTGTTGGCGGAAATCTGGCCTGGATGCCAACCACCTTAGACTGTTAGAACATTATCAATTCTCAGTCAGAAATCTCTCGTAAGAAGGAAGAGTTCCTGTCCGGGGAAATTTCTGCTGCTCAGAACCGACCAGCTCAGCTATTCAGAATTGTGGACAGATTGTGCAACCCAACCTGTCTACAGCTCCGTAGAGTGTTTTCACAATTACAGTGTGATGAGATTGCTTGGTTCTTTGCTGATAAGGTGGCTGACATTAGGTCAGACATCTGTTTGACACACTATGCGGGTTGCTAGTGGCCAGGATCGGGTCACCGCCCCTTCGTTTTCCTGGAGTACCTTCAACCGCCCGGAAATCGTGGATGTTATGCGGATTGTCCAAGGGCTGCGTCCTACCTGCTGTAGTTTACATACAGGCCCTACTTCCCTAATCTTAGGGTGTGGGGAGTCCATTCTACTGGTTCTAGCACAGATAGCCTGGTGTTCCCTTGACTCGGGTGAATATCCCTGTTCCTTGAAAGAGGCAGTGGTGACACCCTTGTTGAAGAAAGCATCTTTGGACCCAGACTGTCTTGCCAACTACAGATCTATCTCGAACCTTCCCTTCCCTTTGTAGGGAAGGTGATCGAGAAGGTGGTGGCAGCCCAGCTGGAGAACCATTTGACCATCCATAGCATCTACGAACCTCTCCAATCAGGTTTTCGAAAGAGGCACAGTACCGAGACTGCACTGGTTCCGGTGCTCAATGATCTCCTGATGGTGAGAGACCAGAGAAAATGGTCCATCTTGGTACTATTAGATCTGTCATCAGCATTTGACACCGTTGACCATGGGGTCCTAATTGAGCGCCTGAGATGTATTTGTGGACTCTCTGGGGTTGTTCTCAAATGGTTCACTTCATACCTCACCAGAAGAACTCAGAGGGTGGTGTCAGGGTTTTTTTCCTCTGATCCCATCTCCCTATTTTGTGGGGTTCCTCAGGGCTCTATATTGTCCCCCATGTTGTTTGTGGTGTACATGCTTCCCCTCGGAGACATTGTGAGACGGTATTGGCTGAGGTTTCACTGTTATGCAGATGATACCCAGCTGTACCTGTCCTTTACACCCGAGCAGGAAGGTGCTATCTCGGTATTTAACAGCTGCCCAAATGAAATCCAGGACTGGATGAGGTCCAGTTGGCTGAAGTTGAACTCTGGAAAGACTGAGGTGTTGGTATTGGATCCGGATCGCCAGATAGGGGGACCTATGGCCGGCACCCCATCTGGAGTGTTTTTTGGGGATGTCGTGCTACGGGTCTCTGAATGGGTGAAAGATCTGGGGGTGGTATTAGATGCCGGGCTGACTCTTCGATCTTAGGTGTCAGCGGTGGTAAAGTCATCTTTTTACCATCTAAGAAAAATTGCCAGAATCAAGCACCTCGTTCCGTCCGGTGATCTGCCAACTTTGATCCATGCTTTTGTGACCTCACGCCTGGACTACTGCAACTCGCTTTACCTTGGGCTTCCGGGGGTTGATATCCGCTGCTTGCAGCTAGTGCAGAATTCCACAGCCCAAGTTTTGATGGGTACCACTAGATCTTCCCATATTACTCCAGTGCTGCGGGAACTGCACTGGCTGCCAGTTCAGTGGCGGATCACCTTCAAAGTCGGACTACTGAATTTTAAAGCCCTGTATGATCTGGGCCCTGATTACCTGAAAGAACTCCTGATTCCTTACCGCCCTATGAGATCACTCCGCTCAGCCGACGAGGGGTTGCTAGAGATTCCAAGGGTGATATTAAAATCTGCTGGGGCCCGGGCTTTTATGTTTGCGGCACCTTCCCTTTGGAATTCTCTACCCCGTCGGACACGGGAGTGTACGACCGTGGGGAGTTTTAAACAGGCTCTTAAATCCTTTTTATGGGAAAAGGCATATGGTTTTACTGCTCATTAACTGTTTTGTGTGTTTTATAATATTACTTTTGTATCTCTGTTTCTATATTTTGTATTTTATCTTATTTTATTGGAATGCGCCTTGACACTTGAAAGGTACAATATAAATAAATATATTATTATTACGTAAGAACTTACCGTAACAGTAGATCTTCGAGGAATGTCTCTTGCAGTAGGTTATTACTCTTGGGAGGTTCCAGCAGAGGGCGCTGTCACACGGCAGCTTCTTCAGCAGTCTTTTATTAGAGACTGCCCACACATGACATCACTTCCTTGCTCCCTATATAAGTGTGGGCAGTCCCTGGTATCCTCTGTTCTCTGCCAGTTTCAGCTTGCAAAAGCGAGCACTGAGGGAAACTGAGGTACCAGTGAGTCCCAACCCTAAGTCCTTAGATCAGGACTTTCCCTGTTAGAGAAGCAAGGGGACAGAGAGCAGGACTGTACCTACTGCAAAAGACATTCCTCGAAGATCTACTATTACGGTAAGTTCTTACATAACCGCACTTTCTTCTATGGAATGGTCTCTTGCAGTAGGTTATTACTCTTGGGAGAGTTCTCAGCAGTTATGTCCATGTGAGAGGGCAGTTATGACAGGATGCCCTGTAGGATGGCTTGGCTGAAGGCTGTTCTGCGTCTTGGGGCAACATCCAGATTGTAATGCCTGGTAAAAGTATGGATGGTAGACCAAGTGGCTGCATTGCAAATATCAGTAATGGAGGTACACTTGAAACAAGCCGCTGTGGCTGCTACGGCCCTAGTAGAATAGGCTTGGACATGACTCGGTAAGGGCTTCTTGTATTTTTTGTAACAAAAAGTAATGCAATGGGCTAGCCAGCAAGAGAGGGAGCATTTTGCAACCAGAAGACCCTCACGACCTGGGGCAAAGGTGACAAACAGTTGTGAGGTTTTGTGAAGGCACTTCGATCAGTATAGTAACGAAGGATGCGATGGACATCCACTGTATGCAGAAGATGTTCTCCTAGATTGGAGTACTCAGGGTAAAAAAACGGTAACTCCAAGGATTGATTCAAGGTTTTTTCTGAAACCACTTTAGGCAGAAAGGAAGGGTCACTGCGAAGCATGGTCCAATACTTATGAAAAGTAAGATAAGGTTCTCTGCACACGAGGGCATAAAGCTCGAAAATTCTTCGAGCAGAATGATGGCCACCAGGAATAGTGTTTTCCAGGAGAGGAAACGCAGATCACAAGTGGCAGCTAGTTCACAGGGGTCCACTGTTAAGTTTTTCAATCATGAAATTCAGATCCCATGGAGGAATGGGACGCCTTATAGGAGACTTCAGATGTAATATGCCTTTCAAGAACATCTTAGCCAGATGGAGTTGATACAAAAGCCGACCATCCAACGGTTCATGGAAGGCAGAGATGGCAGCCAAGTGGACTTTAATAGAAGAATAGCTGAGGTCCTCAGAGAACAAGGAGGCCAAATAGTCTAAGACCTTCATAAGAGGACAAGAGTAAGGGTCCAGCGAATGGGAAGTGGACCAAATGGAAAAACTTTTCCATTTAAAATTGTAAGTATCCCTGGTAGCCTGCTTCCAGGCAGCAAGCAAGACATCCGCTACCTGAGAAGAGACTTGTAGTCTATTTATGAAGACGTTTTCAGGAGCCAAGCATGAAGACAGAGGGTCTTCAGATTGGGATACAGGAGGGAGCCTTGGCACTGCATCAAGAGGTCCGGCCTGAATGGCAACAGAAAAGGTTCCGCTATTGATAGTTGTTGCAGAAGTGGGAACCATGCCTGTCGAGGCCACATGGGAGCTATGAGAAGCATCGTGGCTGGCACATCTGTAGTTTCATTAAAGTTCGGAGCAGTAGCGGGAGTGAGGGGAAGGCATATAAGAAGAGTCTTGTCCACAGTTGGGACAGGGCATCTGTAGAGCTTCCCCTTTTGTTCAGGATAATGGAGAAGTATTTGGGGAGCTTGTGGTTTTCTGGAGATGCAAACATATTTATTTGTGGGGTGCCCCAGAGATGGAAGAGATCCTGCAGGACTGAGTCGAGTAGCGTCCATTCATGAGCCGAGGACTGGCAACTCAGAAGGTCTGCTGACTGATTGCGACGGCCCGGAAGATGAGCGGCCATCAGCGTCTGTTGCTGTTTGGTCACTTCGCAACACACGTTGATTGCTTCCATGCACAGAGAGTGAGAGCATGTCCCTCCTTGTTTGTTGAGGTAAGAGACCACCGTCATATTGTTCGATTGACTCAGTAGATGACCTGGGGTCAAATGCGGACTGAAGGCATGCAGTGTCAGAAGGATTGTATGCAGTTCCAGAAGGTTGATATGATGGCGAGAGTGACCTAAAGGCCACGTGCCAAGTCCAATATGGACAGAGATGAGCACCCCAACCTTCTAGAGGGGTGTCTGTTAGAACTTGGTGAGGAGGGGATGCACTAAAGGACATGCCCTGACTGAGATTGGAGCAGAGCGTCCACCATGTAAGAGCATACTTGAGGGCTAGAGTCACCCTGACAGGGTCTTCGAATTGCTCTGTTTTTTGGCACCACTGCTCTTGTAGAACCCATTGAATAGGATGCATCTGAAGGCGTGTGAACTCCATGGTTTGGATGGTCATGGCCATGTGCCCGAGGAGGCGCAACATAAGTCAGTCAGTGACTATTTTTCATGACTGAATTTGTATAGCCAGGCCAATTAGTGTATCCCGATGAGCAGGAGGTAGATAGGCCTTGGCAATAGTCGTGTCCAGTATAGCCCCTACATACTGGAGCGACTGGGTTGGATGAAGGTTGGACTTGGGCCAGTACACCGTAATCCCGAGACTGTGGGGCAACTGAAAGGCCTGTGAGAGGGAATATAGCAGATGTTCCCTCAGGGCTCTTGGTAGGATTTTTTGTTGAGGAGTCCTGGACTTTCTTGAAAAACAATGGGGGCCCCGACCGAAAATCTGGGAGTCCTCATGAAATTTTTGGGGGTCCCCACTGAAATGAATGGAACGACTCTGGAAAGTGCATTTCAGTGTTTTTTTATTTATATACCCATTTTTTTTTTTTTTTTATATATTCCTGAGTCATTATGTTGCTAATATAATACCAAAAAGTCTTTTTTCAGCAAACAGTGTTGTTTTGCATTCCTACAAGGTACCAGTGATGGCTAAGTAACCACAGCAGTAAATTATCACATAAAAATAAAGAATCACCTGTGTGACTGTTGACCGTTGTCCATTCATTTGTTCAATGACAGTCACAAATTAACAATGAGAAATATGTACTTACAGTTTTGCAGTTCTGGTATACTGAATTGTAATTTCTACTACTGCAGTTGAGTGCAGTTACTCAATTTATTTGCAAAACTGCTACAAACAAAGTTTGCCATTAGATTAGGTACTGACAGTAAGAAGATGTAAACATTAACAGACTAACAGTCATTGCTGACAGTCACCTATGTCTCCCAGTCACTCACCTCCTGCCCAAAATACTTATTCATTCTCTCCTGCAACTTGACATAGAAACATAGAATTTGAAGGCAGTTAAGGACCGCTTGGCCCACCTAGTCTGCCCATTTCCCTACCTCATACATAGGCTGCAGATCCTAGTTAACCAACAGCCTACTTCCTCCTATCCCCCACTAGAATTGCCATATGTCTGTCCAATGCATTCTTGAATTCCCCCACTGTTTTTGAGTCCAGTACCTCCTCAGGAAGGCTGTTCCATGTATCCATAGATACATAGATACATAGACAGTGTCGGCAGATAAGGGCCTATGGCCCACCTAGTCTGCCCATTTGAGTTTGTAAGTTCAGTTTGTTTTCCTAGAAGTCTATTTCCCCTTACCCCTGACCTCTAGAATTCCTTTATGTCTATCCCATGCATTCTTAAATCCCGTGATTGTTTCAGCCCCACTTCCTCTGGCAGGGTGTTCACTTGTCCACCACCCGTCTGTGAAGAAATTCTTTCTCATGTTTCCTCTGAATCGCCCCTCCTCCAACTTCATCCCATGCCCTCTAGTCCTGAAACATCTTTTCGCTTAAAAATAGTGTTTTCCTGCACCCTGTTCCTCCCTGTAAGATACTTGTATGTCTCTATCATATCCCTCTCCTCCTCTCCTCCAGGGAGTACATGTTCAGTTCCTTCAACCTGTCTTCATAGGATTTGTGATGCAACCCATGCACCATCTTTGTTGCCCTCCTCTGAACCTTCTCTACCCTGTCTATGTCCTTACGTAGGTATGGTCTCCAGAACTGTACACTGTACTCCAGGTGGGGCCTCACTAGTGTCTTGTATGAGCGGAATTATGACCTCCCTTTTCCTGCTGGTGATGCCTCTGCCTATACATCCCAACATCCTATTTAGCTTTACCTGATGCCTTGTCACACTGTTTCCCTACCTTGAGGTCATCAGAGTGACAACCCCAAGATCCCTTCCTGCTTGGTGCAAGCCTATATCCCTCACCCCCAACTGATATATTGTGCCAGGGTTTTTGTGCCCCATATGCATTATCTTGCACTTCTTTGCATTGAATTTCAACTGCCAAACCCTTGACCATTCTTCAAGTTTCTGCAGGTCCCTTCTCATTCTGTCTACACCCTCTGGTGTGCTACTCTGTTACAGAGCTTTGTGTCATCAGCGAACAGTGAAATTCTGCCTTCTATATCCTGTGCAATGTCACTGATGAAGATGTTGAATAGGACCGGTCCCAGCACTGATCCCTGGTACCCCACTGGTCACTCTTCCCTCTGTGGGTGACAGCCATTTACCACCACCCTCTGTGCCTGCCACCCAGCCAGTTACCTACCACCACCACTACTGTCCTGCCCACACCCATATTCCCCAGTTTGTGTAATAGTCTTCTATGTGGCACAGTGTCAAAGGCCTTGCTGAAGTCCAGATAGGCCATGTCCCTGCCCTCCCCTGATCCACCTCCTAGTCACCCAGTCAAAAAATTCAATGAGGTTGGTCTGACATGACCTCCCCCTGGTGAAACCATGCTGCCTTGGGTCCTGTAGTCCATTGACAACCAGATGTTCCACCAATCTCTCCTTCAGTAGTGCTTCCATGATCTTTCCCACTACCGAGGTGAGGCTGACTGGTCTGTAGTTCCCTGCTTCCTCTTTGTACAACCCTCTCCATGAAAAAATTCTTCCTTGCATTACCTTTGAGCCATCCCCCCTCTATCTTCAAATTGTGCCCCCTTGTTCTTGCACATCTCTTCTTCTGAAAGATGCTACCCTCTTGAACTCTGTTGATTCCCTTTATGTACTTGAAAGTTTCTATCATGTTCCTCCTCTCGAGTGTATATATATTAAGCTTCTTTAATCTCTCTTCGTATATCATCTGGTGCAGACCCTGCACCATTTTAGTTGCCCTCCTTTGGACAGCCTCCATCCTGTCTATGTCCTTGTGGAGATGGGGTCTCCAGAACTGCATGCAGAACTCAAGATGAGGTCTCACCAACTGTCTGTAAGAGGGATAACAACCGGGTTTCTACTGGTGATGCCTCTCCTATGCATCCCAGTATCCCACCAGCCCTCCTTACTGCCTTCTCACATTGCTTGCCCACCTTAAGGTCATCTGATATGACTACCCCAGGTCCCTTTCCATTTCTGTTGTTATTATCTCAACCCCCATTGTGTACTCTTCCCCTGGATTTTTGTTTCCCAGGTGCATTACTTTGCATTGAATCTAAACTGCCATACATTTTAGATGCAATTATAATCAGGCCGCCCATTTCAGACTCCCTGGCAGTGCCCGCCCACCAAACATTGTAGAAAACTCCCTCCCAGCTCCCACCCACCAATGATGACTCAGGCTTAGATAACACAGTCTAACATGACTGTGTGGTTGCTGCCGCTTGGCTTAGTGCAATTTTTTAACTGATTAAACCAGACTGGCTACACTACACAACTCTTGCCCAAACTTAATGTTAGCACCAGTGCTGGTGCCATCTGTGTGGCAAGTAATTGCTGTTTTGTGTCTTGACCTGGCATATAAGTGATTATTTCTGCACCTACACCCTCCTGCCCACAACACAACACCTCTCCCTTCTGCACATTTCTTAACTGTTTTGTGTGTGTGCTGTTGATGACAATAGAAGCCATTGTTGTAGACAGACTGTGGAAAGAGCAGAACGGGTTAGGTAACTGACTTACATTTAAGCAATAAGGCATGACAGGGTGTGTGTTATTACATAACATCACTCCTGGGGTGGGTTGAAGCAAGAGGCAAAGCCGAGTGCTTCCACCACCCCAGGAGTGACGTTATTACACAATAGCATACACCCTGAAGTGCCTTATTGCTATTATGCAATGGCTTGTTGTTATACAAAATAAAAAAAAAATTAAAAAATGTTTTCAGTAGATTTTTAGTGTGGAAATATAGCTTTGTTTCTACAGGGGAGATGGAGCAAAAGGTACAAAAAAAAAAATCAATACAGTGATATTATACTGAGATAGCATCACTGTCTCAGGCACACACTGACCAATCAATCAGAGTCCAGGAAATGTTCTCGCCATTGTATAATTGACAATATAATCTTAAGACTGTCACCCCCACTAAAAAAAAAACCAAAAAAACACAGGGACTGCATTGGAGCCATAATAGTTTACCCCCCCCCCCCATGATCATCTGAACTGATACTAAATTTAGCAGAATGGGGTAATGACCATCCACCCACCACCAGGGCCAATCCCCGGGAAATTAAAATCTTGATCCGTTCCCCTGAACGGGACCCCCACCAAAAGTAGCATCGATCTTAAGGGGCTAAATTTAAAAACTGCGTTGCCCCCCAACCTTGTTGAAACAAAACATTTTGAGACTTATCTTCTAATCTTGTGCCCAAGTTCCTCCATCATCCTGTTTCTGGGGCAATGTTAGTCACTCAGATTGTCTCTGAAACAAAAAAAAAAAACTATTAAAGACAATTGAAACGTTTTAAAATTATTTTCTGCGCAGTCTTATGGCCTTAAATTTCTTAAGTGCTGGATGGGGGTCATAGTCTTCAAGTTCAGCTCCTTCTTGGGCAATCCACATGAGTTTGCTCACAGTGTCTGCCTTTAGGGAACATCTACCTTTTGTTTTGTACAGAAAACACTCTTCCACATGCCACTGATGTAACAGGTGACAAGCAAAATCTTGGCCATTGTGACAAAATCTGGGAAAACATCTGAATAGTTCTCAATTAAGTCTTGGCAGACACTACTGAGCAAAGCCAGTCCTTTTTAGATTTCAGAACAAGTTTGAATTGTCCGTAATCTTTCTCAGCCCTGTCTTGGTCAATAAGTGTTGGTAGTGTTTCTCCTTTGAAGGTTGTTTCTTGGAAATAACTGCAAACATCCTTGAGTTCCTGCAGTCCATGGTCCATTATGTTGCAGTCATCTGGGAGACACTTTGGATTTAGAAGAACATTTAAGTTATGCAGCAGCTGCACTTAAGTGGTCTCAAATCTTGCATGAATGTTTTCAATGAGTTGCGTCAGATGTCCCTGAGATGCCGTCTGGAACTGCATTCGCAATGATGGCTTGTCATTCACTTTTTGATCCTGCCACATGCCAGGATGTTGGTCGACTACCTGAAATGTGTTCTGTAGCTCTACCCCATTCTGCTTTTTAAACTGCTGCAGTCTAGTAACTGTGGCTTCTATCATGCTGTTGGCCACCGAAATGTCAACACTGTCCCTTTGCATGACTAAAGACAGTTTATTCACCGCATCCAAGACATCCATGAAAAAAGAAGTGCATAAGATAAAGTAGACTGATTTCAGTTCTGTGTGAAGACCCTTTGCTTCTGCCGCACCTTTTGCTACATCATGCTCTAGGCCTTGTAAAAGTGCAGGGTATGATCTATGAATTGCTTGAACTGCAGTATGCAGTGACAGCCAACGAAAACTTGCAGGTTCTTTTAGGGACAGATATCTGATATTTTCATCATTGAGTGTTTCCTGGATGAAGCATGAGGCATTGTACCGTACTGCAGAGTTGCTGTAGTATCTGTACACATTTTGATGGTTACTTGATATTTATTGAATACAGGGTTGTCCGACATGCTTGACCTGCTGCCAGTGCCAGTCTGTGGGCAACACAATGAATCTGAATCAGCCTTGGACTTAACTTGCTGTCTTAACTTTACACCACCCACTGTGCATTCCAGTCATGACGCTGGCACCGTCACTTGCTAATTTGATGATCTTGATAGGGTCAACTGCATTAGCAGAACACACACTTAACAGTTCTGCCACAATTGTGACTGCCCTCCCATCAGGTATTGCAATACAGTCAATGAAATTAATTTTGGCCTGTGCTTTGTGTACACACTTCACATAAATGTTCAGTTTTTTGTGAATGGTTACATCAGTGGTTTCATCCATTATTACCCCAAGGAACTGAGAACCTGCTAAGTGAGCTTTGATTTCTTCCTGTAGGATTTCGTTTATGGAGTCAAGCATGTCATATCTGGCATCCCAACCAGAGTAGATTGTGGCACTGCCTTGCAAGGCTGGACAGCTATTTCGTTTCTGTGTCTTGACAAACACACCAACATTAGTGTCAATCCTCAAGCAACAGCCGCTGCCACCCTGTGCCCCGGCCCAAAAGATTCCATTCCTCACCTGTAGAGCTATCGGTGTTTCAAACTGGTTGATTATCATTAACTGAGCAACTTTACTGTCATTCTTTGCCTCAGAACCTGAGATCTGCTTCTCAAATGCCACTGGCAGAGATTGTTTTTCTGCTGTTTTCTTTCCAGAGTGCACCAGCACATGTTCTCCGTTTCTTTCATGTCTGCAGAAAGCAGACACTTGCAGATTGGTTGTGCCAGTCGTGGCAAATGGATTGTTTCTGCCACCTTTTTTACACCAACTGCACTCATACCTCTCAACCTCTGGACTCTGAAACGAGGGACACCAACCCTTGAAATGAGGGATGCCACACCCTGAAATGAGGGACATCACAATTTTTGCACTGATGATGATTTCACACATTTTTTTTTTATCATTAAAGAGGATACAAAGCATCCAAATAGCCTGAAACTCAATATAATAGCACCAAAGAATAATCATGTGCACCAAATTACTCATTTCATGTGGAAAAAAAACTGTTTAGAATAAACATAAACAGTCCATTTGCTCTAATGATTGTTGTATTTTGTAGTTGCTTTCCTTGCAGTCTCCAAGATTTCTTTCGGCTGATGTGCATCAAAGCAATCTCAGTCTTCATTCATTTTTATAGAAATCAATGAATTCAATGTTTTTATGTTTAGACTGTGCCTCTGCTCAGTTTTTTTTTTTTGTTTTTTTTTTAACCATGCTGAAAGCACGTTCAGGCTCAGCATTAGAGTGTGGCAAACACAAGACTGTCACCACAAATCTTTTAAGGAGGTTTATTTCTTCACAGGCTGCATTAATTCTTGTGAGCACAGTGCCCCAGTACTTGGATGCCTGTGGGGGACCTTGAATTAGATAATCAGTATCTTGGAACTGATACATGGAGAACTGGTCCATCAGCTGACTGGCTTCTTCGGCACTAGTTATAATACCTAAAGTAGTAGCAAGATCAGCTACTGCTTTGGCAGACAGCTGGAGCTTTGAAGCAGGATCTAGAAAAAAGGCAGCATTTTTCAATAGCTGATCTCTTATGGGGAATTTTATCATTTTCCTCAGCACAGTACCATAGAATACTGCAGCCTTTTTAATGAATGTTTATTTCTACTGATGTTCCACCTATGTGGTCATCATGTTGTTGAAGGTAGTCCTCAACTTCTGGACCAACACGTATGTCATTATGTGCCAGGAAATTAGATTGGTTGTCCAGTACTTTGCAATCATTTTGCTTTAAGAGTTTCACTGCAGCCTCTGGTTTTAGAAGTCATCCAGCAAATAACTGCACAATCCTGCACAGATCGTTATGTAGGGTCAGCATTTGATTTTCTCGCACTTGCATTTTAACATTAAACTGATAAAGTGGCTCCAGTGCATATTGCAAAAAAAGAAACATGGCTCTAATTTCATTATCTTGTAGGCGCTAACAAATAAGTTCAACTTTGGCACCCCGAGATTCCACAGACAAGAAATATGACTTCAATGCAACCCACATTTTAATCATCTGCTTTATCACCTTGTCCAGGCTAAGCAATCTCGTTGGGACGTACTTTATTATTTTCATAGGTTCCACATCAACAAACAGGGCAAACTGAGTAATTGCTGTCTCTGGGAGCTAGATGAGAAGTGGCAATATACATCTGAAATCAGCTCCTCAACAGGTACCTTTATAGCCTTAATAGCAGATTTACTACAGATATCTGCCAAATGACAGAGACAACCCATATTAAAAAGGTTTGGGTTGATTTGTCTCAGTCTGGACAGCACAAAGTTATTTCTCCCAGTCACTGATGCTGCACTGTCCGATGAACAGGCGACAAGACTGTCATGGGGAATGCTGAATTTATTTAAAGACTCCATTAAACAGTTGGACATTGTCTCTCCAGTCCCTGAAGCATGTTCTGGCATGTCCAAAAATCGGATAACGTTCTTTTGCAGGCTGTCATCAAATAGCCCACTAAAATTACTAGCAGTTTAATATCATCAAGATCAGTACTCTGATCAAGGTACACACAAAATGGGACCTCTTGACACATTTTGGCCACATCACCTCGATATTTGGGACCTAGAACGTCTCTGGCAATGCAGCTGGCTTTTATGGCTCCACAGCTCATTTTCTTCACAACTTCTGGGTCTCTGCAGTGCTTCTTGATACATTTTATAATGTGGGCTGCACAGGAAAAAGATAAGTTGTGCTCTACCAGCAAACTGACGAAAGCCACCTCTACCTCTGTCACCTTGGATGTAGTCTGTGTGTGGAAGAAAAATCGCTCACCTTTCTCCCAGCAGCTTGCCTTGTATTATGCTGATACTTCTCAGACTTTTCATGACGTCCACTATGGCTTACTGTAAAATCGCATCCACAGATCTTGCAGAACGCAAATATCTGTCCGCATCGACTCTCACTGACCCAGCTGAACTCTAACTCAGCTGTTCTGGAACACAGAATACCTCTTTTGCTTCTTCTCTGGCATGCTTCCACTATCTTCTGTTCTCTTTCTCTTCTCTGGTATTCAAGTATTGCCCACAGTGCAGTCATTTCCACTCATGTTTCAAATCTAAAATGACAGTATAAAATAATCAACGATAAGTAGAAGTGCTAGGTCAGGGCCCAGGGATGTTGTGATCCCGCATTTCATTATCAGCAAGCCACAGAATGTTTTGGCAATTCTGTAGTCAGTGATCTACACACATTCTTTAGCTTATAAATCATTGAGGTGCATTCACTGGAACCATTACTTAAGGACCCAGCTGTGGGAGTTTACCTTGATGTGGTGGCTGTGCTTGCTCACAGATTCATTTAGAATCTCTGGGAACAATAAAATTCCTAAACAGTAGTGACGGACCTGTAGTCACAGCAGTACTACTGCATTCTTTACCTAAAAAAAAATGCCCCTTTGAGATGGGCTCCTCAACCCTCAGAGCAATGTACCCCACCTGCCTCCATGCCACAGATACTCAAACTCTGCTTGTTTGCATTATGATCGAAGGAGGAACAAAATGCATAAAACAGACATGTTTTACAAACTTTGCAGCTGCCTGCACCACCATCACATAACCCACCTCATTTTCTTTTGAAACTAATTGCACGACTTTGTTTAAAAGCACCACTGAATAAACCAAAAATAACTGCTTGAAATAAATGAAGCACCAAGCCAAGCTTTACAATTCACTTGTTTGATACTATTCCAAGAAGTAGGTTGCAATTAGCATCACACATAACAGGCTGGGCCAGTTGTGGACACTGCTATTTTTACCAACTGTGCTCCAACTGCCTGATAACACTTAAAACTTGTCAGGTAGTTACAGCACATTTTGACAATAGCAGTGTCCAAGTGCCCCAGCCTGCCATGTCAGGTGCTAATTGCAATCTACTAAGTTATAAGCACTGAGCAGCCAGCTACTAATGTATCTTGGGTAGATGTCATCACATTTCATCACACATCCATGTGTATCACTAATTACTATCAGTGTGTTGCAATGTCCACCTCAGTGCCTGGAACTGCTCATCTTAAAAGACACAGAGTGCATACAATAAATGCTCTAACAACCAGCAGCAGCCACTGCTTTAAAATAATTCAGCAATGCCACACTCATGCCCACTTCTCAGTGCCAGTACATGGCTCAGCAGGTTGTACATTCTCCTCTGAGGCCAGGAAATCCGCCCTCCTCCTGTCCCCCGGAACTTCCCCCGTATCCAGTGTTAGGTTGAAGAGGGCCATCAGAGGTGCTGTCAGCTCATCCCCAAGATCCCTCAGGAAAACTGAAATGTGGGTTGTAACCCCACAGCAGACACTTGAATAAATCTCAATACTGACACTGTAGTGTAATCACGAGGGGGATGCTGCACTCCTGATGTGCGATCTTTCGGCTATTTTTCTGTTGAGACATTAAACACTCTGCTGTCTGCTTTTATGGTGGTTGTTCCTGTGGGTTGATCCCATGACACTTCTTGAAAAATAGCTGTGGAATTTCAATGGTGTCCTGGCCAAATGTCCCCCATTCATTAAAAATACCACCAACAGCTTAATCTGGTTCAAGTTCAGTTGGTTACCATCGGCTCCCGGTTCCTCATTGGGCCTACCGGACAACAACAACACACTCATACACAGCTGCACACCCAAAGGAATGGCTGACTGGTATGAAGCCAACAACCCTGCACTGGCTATTCATTTACTTCTCCAGCAGCCTAGTATATACAGAACAGCATAATTATAGTAGTCAGCAAAACACGTTTGTATGATAAAATGATGTACAATAAGCATAAATTAGGAAGCAAAACTAGGCTGCTGGAGAAGTGAATGCACAAATGAATAACACAGCATACCAGAAAAAAACACCTTAAATTAAAAAAAAACAAAAAAAGTCCAACCTAGCATTATGGAGGTTACTTACTGATCTGCAGCTCGCAGCTCTTTTCAAATTAATCACACAACACATACTGTGCCAGGTTTCTAAATAAAAACAGATCCAGAAACAAATGATTTGATACTAGTTGTCAGTAGTTGGATTACACACTGTTACATTTTTAAATCTGCTCATATTAAGATGCATATCTCATTTACTTGGGGGTTCATAAAAGGTGTAATTCCTTTGGGTTTTCATTTAGATTCCTTAGACTGATTCTGTGGATTTTTGTTATACACGGACTCTATGTTGAAATCTGTACTTATCAGGCTCATGGTCTTATTTTCTTGGGGGGTCTTTGACAAGTATTTTTTTATTTGGCACTTACACTTACAAGTGATACTATCATGCATCATGTATATATCTATATGTTAATTTGAGGCTTGTTTTCAACTTGCAGTTATACCTAATTTCAGGATTTTGTCTCTCATTATCTGTTCTTTAATATACCAGGACAATTGGAATGTAAGTTGTAAACTCATCTTACATGTATTAGAGAGAATGCCACTCCAAGGTTTTTTTTTTATCACTAGAATGCTTTCTTGGCATACTGAGACATTTTAATATTATGTGACAAGAACTCTCTGGCTGTAGAGAATTCTTGATAACCTTTGCCCTTCTGAGGCTCCTCAGTTAAAGGCACACTGGTGTTAATTAGCTTCTCTGACGTAATCTTCTGTTATGTTTTAAATGTATATGTTAAACCAATGAGAATTATTTCTGTTTTTCAATATAATCTGGTGTTAATAGTATGGGATATTTGAAATAACTGCCACAAAGCTTCTGAAGAAGGACCTGGTTGGTTCGGAAGCTAGAGCACTTTGTTCTTTTCTGTAACATCCATGTTGGTCCAATAAAAGGTATCAAATCATTTGTTTCTGAATCTGTTCTTAAAAGGACCAATATGGCACCTACAACACATTTTTTTAAATAAAAACAGGGCTTATTGTAGTTGTAGGTGCTTATCATATAATAACTTTTAATAAGGTATGTTTTGTTCTTGGCACAGGGGTCGAAACTGGCACCAGCTCACTAGCCAAATGCTAGCAGATTTTGTATCGGGCTAGTAAAACTTTTTTTTATTTAATTAACCCTGCAGGCTTGTACTGGAAAAAGTAATATTTCAATAAGTACACAAGCTGGGCTCTGGGCCAGTAGAAAAGTCTGTAGGGCTAGTGGATTTCCCAGGTCACTAATCCTGCTAGCTAGTGGATGCAAAACTTAATTTCAACCCCTGCTGGCCATTATATACAGCTTAAGTAAGTGAGTGGCCAAATGAATAAAACAGTACGCAAGAAAAAAAAAATACCTTATATTAAAAAAATAAAAAAAAACATACACTGCCACCTTGCAAATAAGATGCAGGCCTGCAGTTATGGTTTAAATGAGCCACAGTTTATGATTTCTTTGTACCGAAATACACACACACACAGACACACACACACACACACACGCACACTAATTACAAGTAAAAGGAGATCTGAGTTCAGTAATGACTGGACATAAAATGAAAGGGAATTGGAGCTGCATCATCATATAGAATGAACTGTGTACACACAGTAGCTCTTGCTGTGTTTGTATTTAAGTGACTACTACTATTTGGTACTAAGCTTTAAGCAGCAGCTGCAACTCAAAAGTACTTTCTGTAAACAGTTAGCAGCACCTTAAATAAATATTCAGTTGCAGAACAAGTGCAGGACAGGATCTACATCGATGCCTATTGTTTAAGCAATGAGGAAAAGAAGCAGGTTGGTGGCTGGCCCCAATCCCTCCCATCTCAGAGCTGCTGCCTGCTTGCCATTTGTGAGGGACACCATTTTTGCCATTATAGCACATGAAGTCTCCAAAGTAATATGAGGCAGCAGCTATCCAGAGAATCAAAATAAGGAAAGTCCCTCTACTTTGGACCAACTGAGAGGTATGAACTATGATGAGTTTGCTTAGAAATAGAAATACTGTTAAGCTGTGCTTTAATTTTTGTAAGGGGCACTAGCCATGCTGAGCTGGTAATCTGAAAGACTTTAGTTTGTAGGGATACCTTGCTTGACTCATTGCTCATAAATAAATAAAAACTGACGCAAACTACTTTCAATGTACCCCAGCTGCCACCAGCCCCCTCCTGTCACTAGCTATAGGTGTCAGTCACGTCTCCAGGGAGGGATCAGAACCAGCCGGAAGAGCTCTACATTCAAACTGCTGCCTATCAGCCAGAGAGCTGGTGACAGGATCAGAGATCTGACAAGTTCTGCAGTTGCTGTGCGTCAGGCAGGCAACGGCATGGCAGGGCATGAAGATATAATTAATATGTTCATCAATCTTCTTACCTCAAAAAACAAAGAGTGGTTCCTCTCTGGAGTCTGCTCTGCCAACTCACTCACTGTGTCTGTCTGCTTCTCCCACTCCCTCCGATCGGTTACGGCGGTCTCAATCTGCTATTCCGAATCAGATTCTGACTGAGTGTCTCAATTTTTTTGCACAAATTGAATAAAAAGGACATAGCTCTTCTGTGCAAAAGTCTGTTGAGGCTCAGCAAAACCAGCCGGTGGTTGAAACAAAGTCGGTCAGCTCAGCGGCATGGCAGGCAAGCTTCTCCTCTCACTCGAAGCAAGGGCAAAGTAGCGGTCTCTCTCTCTCGATTTCTCACTGGCACTCTGGAACTCTTCTCGGCAGCATGTGTTCCAAGAGCACTGGAGAGGCTGCCTTTAACCACTGCTTATGGACCTGAGGGGGAACTGAACATTTTAGGTCCCAGGGGCGGAGGTGCAAAACATGAACGGACCGGCACGCAGCCCCGATTGCAGAGATCATTACCGACGCCACCACATGTGACGTATGCAGGCTCACTTGGTGCTCAGTTAATGGAACACAGAGGAAACAGTCGGCGTGGACCACATGGCATGTTGATATCTTGTCAGGAGCCGGTGTTTGCGGGACAACAGCCAGTTGATTCGGGATGGTAGGACAGGACAGCAAAAGCGGCCAAAATATGGGACGTCCCGCCGAATCCGGGACACTTGAGAGGCATGACTGCACTTCCCAACAATATTCCCCTCTAATTCCTCCTTTACAAGCCATGGAAATAACTTTGTCCGGCTTTCCCTCCACAACCTTAATTTCTTGCTGCTTTAAGCTGATGCAGTCTGTTCAGACTGATCATTTTCAGTTTCAACACTCACAATGTCAACAGTCTCTTGAGATGTGCTTAAGTCACACTCAGAGGATGATGTTAGTTCCTTATCCTCTGATGTGGAGGATTTTCATCCACCAAAATCATTAAGGCTTCGTTGAGACATGCTGCTCATGAGGCTTCCCCGCCAGCTTCTTCACTCTCCTCCTCCTCTCCTGGGTGCAATGCACTCCTGACTTGGTCCTGCAAAAAGCACAAAAAAAAAAAAAAAAAAAAGACATAGTAAAACCCTAAGCTCACTAAACCGTCGCCACAAATAGTCGCAATGCCCTAAATTGCCTAAAATAATTGTAAATAAAAAAAAAATGTACCCTTTTGTGTTAAGTCTAACACTGGTGCCTCCAGGGAATGTGTGCAGCCTGCACCTGCACTCCTCAGTCTACTGGAGTGACTGGGTGTTCTGTCTGACCACGCGTTTAACAAATTAACACTTTCTTTTCTCTGCCTTCTCTCTCTCCTGCCACGTTTTCTCCATCGATGGCAAAATGGCCCAGAAGCCTGTTGCCGAGAGCTCCTCCAGCTCTCTCCCCTGGCAGAACCAAGGCACAGGCGACTTGAAGAGGGAAATGATTGCGTCCCCCTCCCACATGAATATTGCTGCTGGCACCGTCTTCCTCCTCATTTTCCCCATCCCCAACTCACCTGGTGGTGTGTGCCACTCTCCAAGGCGCCGAAATCACCAGGCAGCAAAGGGGAGGGAAGGGGGAAAAAAAAAAATAAACCAATTGCGCATTTCGTGCATGCGCAGTACACAGCCTGCTCAGGACTCCTGGGGCCTGTACTGCGGAGAGTCTCGGAGACTCTGGGCTGGTAGGCGAGCGTCCCGAAGCACAAAATGTGAGTAAATGACACGGGTGCCCATGTCCCCGAAAGCCCTGGTTCCCTGGTGTCTGCTTTTAATTAGCCAATCATCCAAATAGGGGAAGACAAAGTGACCCTTTTTTGTCAAGGCCCCTGCAACCACGGCTAAGCATTTGGTGAAAACTCATGGGGCTGATGAAAGGCCGAAGGGCAGAGCCTGAAATGGGTCATTTTGGCCCAGCAGGTGGAAGCATAGGTATTGCTGATGGGCTGGATGAATGGGTATATGCAGATATGCATCCTTCATATCCAATGCACACATCCAGTCTCCTTGGTGCAGGAGAGGCAAGATGGACGTTAAGGTAACCATCCGAAAATGTTTGTACTGGATGTACCGATTTAGGTTTCTCAAATCTAGTACTGGTCTGAGGTCTCCAGTTTTCTTGGGTACCAGAAAGAAATGGGAATAAAAACCCTGTTATTGTGACAATGGCATGGCAACAATAGCCTGCTTGGTTAGTAGGGCAGTTAGTTCCTCCTGGAGTATAGGAAGCTGTGCCTGAAGATACTGAACTTTCTGAGGAGGAAGTGGAGGTGGTACTGAAATTAGTTCCAGTGTATGTCCAGTTTGAATAATCTGGAGTACCCATGCATCTTTTATTTGCTGCCAAGCCTCCAAATGAAGGGCAAAATGACCCCCTACCACCTCTGAGGCTTGGATGAGGAGGCAAGGGGGAAGTCCTAGGAAGTCATTGAGAAATGGAGTTGCCGGCCCCTCCACAGGGACGGGCACGGAACGGACGTGTGGCAGTTGAAATGCCTCTTGTGTTTTGACCGCGTCCCCAAAAAGCACCTTGGTGAGAGGACTTGTAACGGTTACCTCTTTTATTGTAGTGTGAGTACTGGATCCGTGGCATATGGTACATGCCGTGAACCTTCGGAATGTACGTCCAGAAGCCAGGAGGTCATCCAAAATGATTTTGGTACCAGGACCAAATAATTTGTCGCCACAGAAAGGGGCATTAACTACTTTATGCTGGACCTCTGGTGCCAAGCCAGATATGGCGGCATAGGGCGATGTCTGTGGCAGAGCGCCACACAGAAGTATCAACCACATCGTAGCCCGACCGAAGGTGGCGAGAAATGTATGTCATGTTTGACATGATTCTGTAGCAATTGTTCCTCATCATGGGAAGGCAGTAATTTGTTAAGGAGGTCTATGGCTGATACCCCCAGGGTATGCTGGCATTTCACCATGTGGCCCACATAGTTTAGGATCCTATATTCATGGTGCCAGAGGTGAATACTTTCTTGCCTAGGTAATCAAGTCATCTGGATTCTTTATCTGGAGGTAAATAACTCATATGTTTAGGCTTTTTAGTGTGGTCGTGAGCGGCCACAATGACCACTGAGTCAGCCATAGGCACTGTGGACAAATACTGATGATCCAAAGGGGCTTGGTATAGCCGGTCAGCCTTATGAGGGATGGCCATTACGGCCGAAGGCTGATGCCACGCATCAGAAATGGCGTTCTGATATGTAGATATTAATGGAGGAATGACTAGGACAGGCTCCTCGAGTAGCTTGAGGTATTCAGCCATGTCCCGTAGCTGTTTATCTTGTTCAGTAGTGGAGAACCCCATGACTTTCTGAATCTGTATCATCATATCATTGAAAGAGGGGTCATCCAGAGGGGAGGCAGCCTGAGGGGCCGGCAGATCCTCGTCGAAGGAGGAGACCACGGAGTACGGAGAGTCCGGGTCTGGAAATTCTATATTCGAAAATTCCTCTTCATAAATGTCCTCCGGGAGGTCCCACACCAGGTCGGGTTCATCTGACAGATAATCCTCTAAAAGAGGGGGTTGGAGAGACCAGGCATGAGCCTCCTGGTTGGTATGGGGCTGCTTGGGCGGAGGAGAGGCACAACGCTGGGAAAGATGAGCCAGCGTCCGAGTAGGAGACTGGCTATATTCCATGGATTGCAGTACTGTGTGTACAATGCATTCAATATTGGGTACCTGCAACGGCGGGATATCCACCTGTCGAGGCTGGCTGTTTGTAATAGTAGGTGTCAGAGAGAGTATGGGGCAGTAGGGGTGGGGGGTCAGGACGAGCCCGGGAGAAATATAGCCTTGGGTCTCTCTGTAAGTCAGCCGCAACCCTGTAGGAAGGCACCTGAGAAGGTGGAGGGGTGCTAAGCATGGCAAAAGACATTGGTTTGCCCTTAGGAACTCCTGTCATCGACGATGAGGCAAGAGAAGAATGCATACTGTATGGGACAAAAGACGTTGATGGGAAAGGGGCGCCTGTTGATGGAGCAGCCGTTTGCTTGGCTGCAGGTCCCACAGTGGTTGTCGACAAAGAAAAGGAAGTCTTCGTCGATGGAGGGACAGCAGAACGCACTGTCCCGAGTGCCTGGGCAAGCTTCATCGATGGGGGAAGTGCCCCCGTCAATGAGGAAGGCACAAAACATTGCTCCGTCAACTGGAGAAGTCAATCAATCAATCAATCAATCAATCAAAATCTTTATTTATTCAGGCGAACATCATGGAGCAAAGCTCATTTACAAGATGGACCTGAGTGGTCATACAAATGAGGATACAAGTATTATTACATAGACAAGAATAGAATAAATAGCAATACAATGGCATGAAATGATTATATACAATTTACATATATACAAGTAACAGTAGAACCATTTAGCCTGTAGGAAAAAAGGGGACAAAGGGTATGGCATAAAATATAAATTATATGGTCTAACTAGTTTTTATGAGAATATAATAGGTGATTCGGAAGAAAGAAATTGAATTAATATAATGGATGGAAAAAGGAAGGCGGGTCAGATAGGTAGGGGATTAGGCTTTATAAAAGCAATTGCAGAGCTCTGGAAAAAGGGTGGAGAACAATCTTTTGAAGGATGCCAGAGGTAGTAGGCTATCTAGCTTCATGGATTTTTGGAGAGAGTTCCTTGCAACTGCTAAGGAATAGCTGAAAGCAGCCCTCCCATACCGGGTGCAGGCATTGGGGACCTTTAATATGATGAGTTTACTGATCCTTAAGGTGTATGGCCTAGTTGTAATTTGGGTAAAGCAATCAGTGATATAGGTCGGTAGTTTGCCTGTTAACGCTTTGAATATCCAGATAACAGCATTCCTATTTCTTCTGTGTTGCAATGATGTCCAGTTGACTGCCATATAAAGGGAGCAATGATGGGTGCTGGAGGAAGGTCAGTAATAAATCTTATGGACCTGTGATACAGGGTGTCCAGTTTATGTAGAGATGACTTGAACAATGGCAGTAAGAAAATCAGCATAATCAATGAGGGATAGGAATGAGGCCTGAATTAACCTTTTTTGGAATCACTGTTTAGGTAATGTTTTATTCTAAAAATAGTCCGAGCCTCTGTCTTAGCTTTTAAGTAGCTCTTCAATATGGACAGAATAGTCAAGCCTGTTATCTATCCAGACTCCAAGGTATTTGAAGTTATCAACAAATTCAAGTTTCTCTCCAAGTAAGGTGGATAAATGTAGGGTGTTGGATGCTGGGGTAGTGGTAGTGCAACTCTTTGTGGCAAAAGAACATAGCTTTTGTTTTTGCATTTAAAGTAGTTTTTGTCAAGTAGATTGTGCTGCAGAATGGAGAATTCGGATTGTAACAGTTCACAGGCTTTGGAAGGTGAGGGATTGCTGACATATAATACAGTATCATCAGCAAACAGATGAATGTTAGATTGAGTGAGGTTGGCATCAATATTGTTTATATAAATAGCAAGAGGATAGGGCCAAGAATAGAGCCTTGTGAGTACGCCTTAGCAGTGGTTTTGAGGTGGATAGGTAATTTCCATTTCTAACCAGTTGTGACCTATCTGAAAGGTAATCCTTAAACCAGTTGGTGATAGGAATCCAGGCCTATTGAGTTAAGGGAGGTGATTAATAAGTCATGATCCACTGTGTCAAAGGCTTTACTCAAATCCAGAAACACAGCACAGGTAAAATTTTCTTGTCCAAGTTAGTCTGCCAATCGTTGGTTACCTTGGCTAAGGCAGTAATGGTGCTATGCTTTGATCTAAATCCAGATTGTGCAGAATTTAGAAGGTTATTGTTATCCAGATAGTCCCTTAACTGAGAGTTTACTAGTTTTTCGAGCATCTTAGATAGTACTGGTAGGATGGAGATAGGTCTGTAATTGTTGAGATCCCTAGTATCACCAGATTTGAGTAATGGAACTACTTGAGCTGTTTTCCAAGTAGATGGAATGGATCCAGTAGTAAGGAAAGACTGAAGAGATGAGTGAGGGGGCAGATAAGACATGCGAAGCAATTTTCAGGAAATAGGGATCCAGGAGTCTGCACCTGCACTCTTAGTGGTGTCTAAATTAGAGGAGATCTTCCACTTCTTTCACGGATATTGGGATGAAGGAAAATTTGAAGTGGCCATTTGTCCCACAGTAGTTTGCAGGTTCAAGGAAGATCTCAGGATATTTGCAGGTGATGAGTCAAATGCTAGGCCAGCAGTGGTGAAGTGAACATTGAAGGTATTTAAGATTTCTTGTTTACCTGTAATTTCTGTATCATTTAGTAGCAGTTTGGTGGTTAAGGCAGGAGTAGAATTTTGGCCAGAAGTCCTTTTATTGTACCCAGAGTCTGGATGGGTTATTGTAGGAGGCATCAATTCAGCTGTATAGTAGGCAGTTTTGGCAGTTCTTATTTTTTGTACATGAATTCCTTGCTTTTCTGAAATTTAGCCAATCTCTGGTGTCCTTTGTTTTTCTTGCCTTTTTCCACAGCTTGTCTCTGGTTCTCAAGGCTGCTTTAAGCTCAGAGGTGAACCAAGGGCAGGATTTTACCTTAGTTCTGATACTGGTGATAGGTGCATGAATATTGAGAGCATTGGTGATAATATCCTTTAAAGTCTGGAGAGCTGTTTCAACAAAGGTTGTAAGATAGAAATCTTGCCAATATATTGTAGTACTCAGGTCATGGAGGTAACCTGAGATATTGAAATTCTTTTTTGACCTTTTGAGGATAAATTCTGCAGGATTTGGTGGTTTGAGTGTGGATCTTATGCCAGCTATAGGGTAATGGTCACTCATCACTCGCAGTACTCCTGCATGTGAGTATAAGTGAGGCTTGTTTACCAACATAATATCCAGAGTGAGCTGTTGCTGGAATTTCTTAGGTTGATCCTAGTTGGGTCTTTAATTAGCTGTATGAATCCATGGTGTCACAAAAGTTATCAGAGGTGCAGATACATTAGACAGCCAGTTTAAATTCAAATCACCAAGGATAGCGGTATCTTCAGGGCCTAGGTTGAGAATTGACCCTAGGTGAGAAAGCAGTTTAAGGCCTGCAGAGGGGGCCTATAGCATCCAATCAGTTTAAATGAAGACAAATTAGGAAGGGATATTTTGATTGATAAACATTCAAATTCATTTGGCCTCAGATGTGTTGATGAGGCAGGTTGCAGAGATGGTGTCCTTAATGTATATGGCCACCCCACCACCCCTGGAAGGGCGATCTGCTCTGAAGAGCTGGTAATTGGGAAGGTTTACAACACTGTCTTTTGTTGTAGGCTAAGCCAAGATTCAGAGATGACCAGGAAGTCTGGAAGAGTATGTGCCACCCAAGCCTGTATTAAGAAGAACTTTTTAGGAGGCTGCAAGCATTGAAGTGTATGAAGCTTAGGCCTTTATGGTAGTCAGATCAGCAGGGAAGATAAACTTACGATGGGGCCAGGATTAATCTCAATGGTGCCAATGCATAAAAGGAGGTAGAAGATTAATTTGAGTAGGGACCAAGGATAGGGATAGAGAGTGATCAGAGCATTTCCTCTTAGTCCTAGATGCCCACTGTGTAGTGGGAGATGGTCCTGTTATATAGGTGTGTCTTTTATCATAACATAGGAGTCTGATGGACAGGCATAGTGGGTTTTTATAAATCCAGGATACATGTAAGGGGCTAGGGGAGTGCTGGATTGTTAGAGAGGCTTTATGTGGGATACCCCAGGGGTTGCAGGGTAAGAGTGGGTCAACAGGAGTCGGTGGGCCTGTGACATCATACGGTACCTGGAGTCTGCTTACACACACTGTTAGTGGGACTGAACACATACTGGACTGTATGTGTTTGTGAGACTTGGGAACTTTGTTGGTGGGGTTGAAATTGGGTTTGTAAATAACTACAGTCAGTATAGAGAGAAACTGTACTCCAGGAAAGGGACTGAGAAAAGGGGTGTGCTATTATAAACAGAGGGGATAATCAGGTGGCCATATTCCACCATGGCAGGCATCTTGGAAGGGTTGTAGGCTGCACAGGCTGTGGGATGGCAATAATTCTAAATTGGGCCTGGAAAGAGGGAGGCTGCCCACTCTGTGGACAACTATCTTGTATCAGGAGTGAGGTATATTGGTTAAGGAGTAAGCTGTGGAGCTGGAGGTGTCCAAGGATAAGGGGTGTGGATGGGCAGCAGAAGGGTGGGACTGAGGGAGGCTGGGGCAACGCCTGAAATTACAGGACATTATGCTACAGCAAGCAGAAGGGGATATTAGGACAGAGGACCCTTAGATAGGAAGTTGATGCTAAGGGAAGCGTGCAGGGTGAAAATTCTGAATTCAAGGAGACTGGAGGGAAGAGTCAGGAGGGCTGTTGTGCGGAAGCCTAAAGCAGCAGACTGTGGGAAGGGAGCTCCTAAGGTGAACAGTGCAAGAGAGGAAGAAGAGGTCAGTTTAGAGATGCAGTCAGGGAAACTCGGGTTACTTGATGGAGGCTGACAGAGTGTCACAATAAATTTGAGATACTAAGCATCCTAGAGGGGAGGAAGGGGTTGGTGGAAATGAGGAAACTTATACAGAGGCCGGGAGGAGTCAGATACCCATAGGGCATCACAGAACAGCTATGGAAAGGATAGACATAGTCCCAGAGGGAGAAGGGAAACATATATTTAAGCAAATGGGGAGATGCAACATATTCCAGACATGAGGAGGACAGCATGATTGGAGAGGAACTGGGAGACAAGGAGGTGGGAGAGGAGCGCCCCTTCAGCAGGAAGGTCAGTACCAAGGATGGGGCCCTAGCTAAAGGGGACCCACAGAGAGCCTCTGGAGACAGGGGTACTATTACAAGGGGGGATGAGGGTGCGGGGGAAGGGGAAACCATCAGGGCCAGGATAAATGGTTCAGATAAGAGAGGGTTAAAGGGGACACCTATTCAGAGGGGGTTTGAGTTAAGTGGGCAAAATAGCAAGGGAGGCAGAAAGGGGAGGGTGACAAGGGGGTCTCTAATAAGGCAGGAAGACTCCCATGAAATTGCGATCATGAATAAAGTGGGGGGCTGAGAGGGCATAGTGGAGGTAACCATAAGGATGATGGCGGTGTTAAGGTTCTGTTACTGGGAGACCTGATGATTAAGGGTATCCATTGGGAGGACAGGGGATGGATGCCATAGCCAGGTGAAGGTAGTGAGTATCTCTGGGCTGACAGTGCACAGAGCAAAGTTCATGGTGTATGAAATGGTTAGGGATTGTGGAGGGAAACCGGATTTCCTGGTGCATTTGGGAACTAATGATCTAGAGGGAAATAGCATTATGGAAATCCAAGCAAGGTTCCAAGAACTTGCCAGAGTCTGTCGGGATAATGGATGCAACATTTCCTTTTCGGAGATATTGCCAGTACCAAAGGCCTCAGTGGAGAAAAAAATGAAGCTCACAGAGGTTAATGAATGGCTCAGGAGTGGGGTGAAGAGAATGGGTTGGGGTGTTAGGAACTGGAATGGAGTTTGGAGGATAAGGACTATATGCCAAGGACAGGTTTCATCTTGCCCCATTAGTGAAGAGAAGTCCTTAAACAGGGATGGCTGACTACATACAAGAAAGGTGGGTTTAAACTTGTAAGGGGGGAAGGGATAAGAGGGCTGACTAGAGCCCTCCTCCAGATGAGGGGAGTAGCCTCAAGCCCAAGGGGAGGGGAAACAGACTGGAGGTGGAGGTTCAGGAGGAGCAGGGGAGGATGGAAGATAAGGAATCTGGGTGGGGTTCGACAAAAGGATCAGGGATAAGGGTGGGGGTTAGTGTTAGTAAATGCCAGGAGCTTGGGAAACAAGTTGCCAGAGTTCCAGGCCATGCTGGTCGAGGGGTGGATGTGAGGCAGTCACGGAAACGTGACAACAAAACCATGACTGGGACCTAAATGTACGGGGTACACTATGCTTAGGAAGGATAGAAAGGAGGGCAGAGGGGTGGAGTGGCTATGTTCATTAGAGATGACATAGAAATTGCTATGGTAGAAGAGGCAGAGGAACGTGGAGGCCTTATGGGTCACCCACGATCCCCAGCAGGAGATAAGGTCAAGCTGGGAGTAGCATATAGGCCCCGGGACGAGTGATGTTCTAGAGGATGGTTTGCTGACAAACTCACTGCCCAGTGTGGTCCAAAAGGGAAGGAGTGGTGTTGATGGGGACCTTAATATGCCAGGTACAAACTGGGGAACCATGTCCTTAAGGTGGCCAAGGAGCAGAGGCTGCTGGATGGCTTCCAGGATGTGTTCTTAACACAGCATGTGATGGAGCCCACAAGGGAGGGGCATGTCCTGATGTGGTTCTGGCAGATGGGGATCTGGTAAGGGACATGGTTGTACAGGACCCCTGACTGGGAGTGACCACAATACTGTCTGGTTTCAAATAAGCATTGGGGGAGTGGGGTGAGATCTAGGACACTGGCGTGGACTTCAGGGGAGCGAACTTGATGGGCATGGGAAATATTCTCAGGATCACTTGAAGGATTACCTCAACAACAAGTGTGGAAAGGAGATGGGAGGTCATAAACGGGACTTCAATGAGGCAGTCAGGATCAAGTTAGTTGAAACGTAAGGAGCAAGGTCACATAAACCATGCTGGTGGTCCAGTGAGGTCCAGGTAGCAGTCAAAGAAAAGAAGGCGGCTTACAAAAATATAAAACAACAAGAGGGGATAGGATAAGGAAATGTACCAGCTTGTATCTAGAAAAGTCACCCGTGATGGTGAGGGAGCTAAGTCCAGTAAGAGCAACGGTGGCACAGGATACATGGAGGGAAAGGGTTCTTCCGGTACATTGGGGAGCGGAGAAAAACTAAGGGCCATCTCAGCAGATTGAGATCAGAAGGAGGGTGGGTGGAAGAGGCGAGGGACCAGGCAGAGGTATTTAACGAGTACTTTGCCTCTGTGTTCACTAGGGAGGGGATGGGATATCTACAAGCAAGGCACAAAGGGATAGAAGGCAGGGAGTGGGATCAGGGAGCAACAGAAATGGAGCAAAGGGAGGAAAGGTACCTAGGGTGTCACATCTGGATAAGGATAAAAGACCAGTAGGTGGAGGGACGGATGATGCCATCCCCACCAAAAGGGTGTGGTTTGCCTCAAGGCCCTAAAGAAAGACAATCTCCTGGGCGGATGGCATTCATCCGAGAGTACTATGGGAATTGGCGGACATACTGGCTGCAACTTGGCGGAGCTTTTCAACAGGTCACTTGAGACAGGAGGAAAATTTAGGATTGGCTTTAGAGGCACATGGTACCAATCCATAAAGGGGGTCGGCGGAAGTACCAGGAAACTATAGACCCATCAGTTTAACCTCGGTGGTGGGAAAATTAATGGAGAGTATACTAAAGGAACGATTGGGGTTTACTTGGAGGAGGTGGGAGGTCTGGATAGTCGGCAGTAGGGTTTGTGCCAGGTAGATCATGTCAAACCAACCTTGTGGAGTTCTATGAATGGGTAACATCAGAACTGGACAGAGGTAAGCCTGTGGATGTATTATTCTTGGACTTCAGCAAGGCGTTGACTCTGTCCCCACAATGATCTGGTGGAGAAACTGATGGGGTTAGAGTAGGCCTTTGATGGTCAGATGGATTGAAAACTGGATAGCTGGACGCACTCAGAGAGGTAGTGGTCTGTGGGGAGCTCTCGAACCCTACAGAGGTTGGTAGTGGGGTACCACAGGGCTCGGTCCTGGGTCCAATCTGTTTAATGCATACATATCAGACATCAGGGATGGTATGGGGTGTGAAATGAGTCTCTTCGCGGATGACTCCAAGATGGGAGCAGTAGTTGAGGGAGAAGAGGGAGGTTGGCCTGCAGGGGACCTGGACACCCTGGAAAGCTGGGCTCACACATGGAAATTAATTTCTATCACCAAGTGCAAGGTGTTGCATCTGGTCGGGGAAACCCTAAACACAGGTACACCCTGGGAGGGAGGTGCTGGAAGCCTCAACAGGGAAAAGACCTAGGGGTCATGGTGGATACATGTATGAATAACACTGAGCAGTGCAGGAGAGCAGCTAGCAAGGCAAACAGGATGTTGGGATGCATCGAAGGGGATCACCTCTAGGAGCAAGGAAGTGATTCTGCCGCTGTACAATGGACTGGTTAGACCACACCTTAGTACTGTGTACAGTACTGGAGACCACACTTGAAGAGGGACATACAGCTCCTGGAGAGGGTACAGAGGAGGGCAACAAAGATGATACGAGGGCTAGGGATTTGACTCTACGAGGACAGACTTGAGGAGCTCTGCCTGTTTTCATTGGAGGAGAGGAGAGATGGGGACATGATTGAGGTCTTCAAGTACCTCAAGGGAATAAATAGGTAAACATGGAGGGATCTTTGACTAAAGCAGGGAGGCATCACCAGAGGGCATGGTTTGAAGGTGGAAGGGTGAGGGGGAAAGAGGAGGAGGTTTTTCACTGAGAGGGTGGTGGACCCTTGGAATGCTCTGCCTGGTGAGCTGGTTCAGAGATCCACAGTGGAGAGCTTTGAGAGAGGGTGGGACAGACACAGAAAGTGGATGTATCAGATGATGGCCTGTCCCGGGGGGGGGGGGGATGGATGATAGGGGTTTCTGGAGCACAAGAGATGGGAAGGTCTCGGCACCCAACTAAGGATCTAGGTTCGAGCAGACTTGATAGACCATAAGGCCTAATCTGCTGGCAAATAGTATGTTAGTATGTTACCCAAAGTGAATAAGGAATAGATGGTTGTACATTGTGGATGGCAGTGGAGAGCAGAACATACTCATTAACTTATTCGTCATGACAGGGGGTATAATATGATTATCATAATGGAATGGGGGAGATGAGAGGCCAAGGAGCAAAAGGAAACAAGTTAGCATTGTGCAGGGTAGGTATGGGTTAATAAAGAAGGGAAATAGATGTGGGCGTGGAATTAGAGAATGGCGGAAAAGAGTGTATAAATACAATCAACCAAGAGGGGGAGGGGGCGGCAAAATTTCTGCGGCTTGCCCGCATTTTACACTGGCTCCCGCCTCCTGATCTCTGTCTGCTGGAGGAGCCGCCGCTGCCCTCGGACTTCTGTGGCTGGAACTGGAGGGCTGTGCCGCTGCAAAGTCAGGGACAGAGGAAGGCAGTGAGAAGGCATTTATTGCAGGCAATCTGCAATTAGGTGCAGAAAACAAAAGTGCTCCGTCGGAGAGCTCCGTCGACAGTGCTGTATTGAAAAGTCACCATCGATGTGCGTTGTGGCAGGGGCCCCTGGGTCTGTACAAACAGGGAAGCCTGTTGTTCCATCAGTAAACTTTCAATTTCTTGCAACCGTTGTCGAAGAGTTGCCTGGTTAAATTCTTTACAGAAAGTACAAGAGGTGGTGTCGTGTGTGGGTCCCAGACACCTAAAACAGTATAAATGATTATCAAGCTTGAAAATATTCCTTCCACAAGAGCAGGAATGAAATAAGGATTGCTTGTTTGTAGATCCTTTCTTAGACATTCGTTTTGTTCAAGTCTCATCGATGACTGCTTCACAGAAGATTGAGCTAGCAGCTGTGCGAGCTGAAGCCGGTGGGAAAATGAACAGTGGATACCAGGGACCGCCCACACTTACATAGGGAGCAAGGAAGTGATGTCATGTGTGGGCAGTCCCTGGTAAAAGACTGCTGAAGAAGCTGACGTGTGACAGCGTCCTCTGCTGGAACCTCCCAAGGGTAAACCTACTGCAAGAGACCATTCCGTAGAACATCTACAGTTACAGGTGAGTAACCCTTATTTCTAAGGACATGGATATATTGCACTTATCCACACTTGTGTCAGATTCCTAGCAGTTCTCTGGGAGGAGGTGGCAAGACACACACCCCTACTTGGCAAACAGAAACTGAAGAATTGAGGTCCCCAAAGCAGCATCCCAGCATGACACAAGGTAAATGCTGTAATGGGAGATAAAGGTGTGTGTTGACTTCCAGACAGCAGCCATAAAGATCTCCTGGATAGGGATATTCCTGGAAGCAGCCACAGAGGCAGCGGTAAGTCTGGTGGAATGAGCCCTAAGCCCTATGGGAGGCTCCCTAACAGCCAACCTATAGCAGAGGTCGATACAGGGGACTATCCACCTGCCAGTCATCCACTTAGCTGCCAGTCTGCCAGGTTAGGCTTCAGTGTATTTTACAAAGAGCTACCGAACTTCTCCTCGAACTTCGGCCGTGCGCACCTTACAGTAAACAAGCGCTTACCTCAGGTCCAATGAATGGACCCTGTGCTCGGCCTCCGAGGTTGGTTTGGTGAAGTACACCAGGAAATTCATCACCTGATTAAGGTGGCACTCTGAAACAATCTTCGGGAGGAACTTCGGGAGGGGCCGGGTGGAGGACTGCCTTGTGCTTGTGGAACACTAACTATGGAGACTCCACCAAGAGAAGCTCACTGACCCATCTGGTGGAGGTGATAGGCACCAAGAAGGCAGTCTTCCACGGCATCTCACACCTAAGCACCGGCTCAAATGGCTAGACCATGACCACTGCCAACACCAGCAACAAGTCCCAAGATGGCGGTGGTTCATGCACCAGTGGGGACAGGTGGTTAAGGCCTTTGAAGAAGTACTAGACCACATTCACCTGTGCCTGGTATAGGGCAGGGCAAGGCAAGGCAAATTTATTTGTATGGCACTCCAATCCCGGGGGCTCTGGCGCCTCACAGTAATATAAAATAAACATTAAAAACATAAGTATAAAATAGTACAAATACAATTAGCACATAAAACACGTAAAAACGAATTAATTGGGACCAGGCAACATGATAAAATTCAAGATGAAGGTGCGTACGACTGAAGTTTGAGGAGAAGTTCGATGAAGATGAAGTGAATCACCTGCGAGGTTTTGAGTTTGGACTTGGCCAGGTTGACCAGAAGGCCCAAGTCTCGACATGTTTAGAGGGTCGGGTCCCCGGACTACTCCGCAGCCTCCTTGGATGGCCAGACTATCAGACAGCTGTCCAGGTAAGGGCGGACTCTGATCTGCTGGCACCTCAGGAATGTGGCCACTACTGCCATGCATTTGGAGAAGACCCTGGGAGTTGATGAGAGGCTAAAAACACATGATTTGGAACTGGTATAAAACTCCTTCTGTGCAGAACCAGAGGCACTGCCAGTGGGATGGACAGACTGGAATGTGGAAGGCGTCCTGGAGGTCTAGGGAGCAGAACCACATGCCCTGCTCCAGAGATGGCATTATCTGACTCAGAGTGACCATCCTATTCTTGCGCTTCCTCAGAAACTGGTTTCGATCATGAATATCTGTATGGGGCACCATCCCCCTGTCCATTTTGGAACCAGAAGTACCTGAATATGAAACCTTCGCTTGGCACATAGTCTGGGACATGAGCTGTGGCTTCTTTCTGGAGGAGCTGAACAACCTCTTCCCTGAGGGCAGACAGCATATCCTATGATACCAAAGACTCCCTTGTTGAATGAGGCCGGTAAGGCGGGAGAGTCTCAAAATTGAGAGGCAACCATCTGCCCACCACTTCTAGCACCCATCTGTTGGAAGTAATGACAGACAAGTTGTGCCAGAAATGGTGGAGCTGACCCCCTATGGGGACCTAAGGCAGGGACTGGACAGACCCATCACTAGGCAGCTTTGGAGGGGGCCGCAGCACTTGCTGCTGGAGGAGCAACACTACCCCTACCCCTGCCCTTTTTGGGGCCCTGACTGGCTAATTTGGTCTTGGGGTGCCCAGCCTGAGACTGCCCTTGCCGGGAATGCTGTGGTTTGGGCTGCTGTGACTGAAAGGGCTGAAGCTGAAAGAGCTTCTTTTTCTGTTTTTCCCCTTTCTGGTTCTTCTGCAAGGAAGCCACAGAATCCAGGGTAGCACTGCACTTCTCAGTCCTCTTGAGATTCCCTTCCATCCCTGGGCTGAAGAGGTCTGTGGCCAAGAAGGGAATATCAATCAGTTTGTGCTGGGTATCTGCCGTGAAGGTGGAAATCCAAGCCAGGCCCTGCAGAGCCTCACGACAGCCACTGCCATGGAACAGGTTCAAGAGTCACCAATATTCGAGGCCATCTGGAGCTGGTGCTTAGCCAGCACTTGACCGTGGTCTCTGACCATTTTCACCAGCATCTGCACAGCAGCATGTAGGCAAGGGAGGATATGGTCTAGCACTCCCATCGGGGAGTTGCCAAAGTTGGCCATCTTCTGGGTATAACTCACCTGACAGAGACTCAGGTAGGATGCAGCTTACACCTTTTTCGCTGCATGGTCAAGCTTTCTGGACTTCTTGTCAGGGGACTTGTCCATGTCCCCAACATTGCTAGCTTTCCTGAACACAGAATTGGCCACCAAGCCCTCAGCCGAGTGGTGGTCTGAGAAACTTCACGTGGTGCACATAGGAGCTGCATACCTGGGGACCATACGGGCCAAGGATGCCACACAGGATGCTGCCAAAGCTCCAGAGCCAGTCCCAAGATGGCCTTGGCCATCAGAAAGGTGACCACCGGTGAATCATCCCTGTCCAGAATTTAAGTAAAGCAGTATTTAGCCCTCTTTTGAACTGGTTCTAAAGGGACTTGCATGGACTCAGATATGAATCTCAGAAGAGCCCCAAAAGACACTGGCTCATGGTTCGCAGTCAGTTCTTCAACTGATTCCCGGTCAAACCCATGGGTCCTTGAGGATTGTATGGCGGACCCATAAGGAGTTGTCCAAGGACTCTGAACATGGCCCTCTGACATGTCTCACTATGCACCACTCTGTATTCATCAGTGTGTGTGATCTCCACAGATAGCCAGCCCAGCAAGCTGGTAGTTGGATGGGAGACCCTGGTAGAGGCTCCTTGCAAAGGCTGCTGTGGTGGCAGATCCACCCAGACTGGTGGAAAGATGGGTGTCTGAGACACCGGTCTCAGCAGAACTGGAATGGGCTGGATCAGTGGTGATCAAGGGACCACCGGGGTCATGGGTAGAGCCATACCCTGCCCAACCATGGCCCACTGCTGCCCCAACATGTCCTTGTAGTGCTGCCTCATCATGCGATGAAGCCTCTCTTTGGATGACAAACATGATGAGGAGCACCTGCTATGGTGCCTCCCGGATGAACAAGATCGGGAGTACGAGGAATCCCTCATCCTCGACCTGGATTTCATCCGACAACATGGTTGTGGACCATAAGAAGAGTCAGGCTGAGGGCCGTGTACATGACATGGACCAATGGACCAGCCTGTATGGCTCAACTCCAAAGGGAGGCAGTTCCTGGAAAGAGACAGCCGGGTTCATCAACTGTTCCAGACCTTCCTAAGTGAGGGCCGAACAGACTAGTGTCCGTGAGATCGAAAAGTCTTTGATCCCTCCTGACAACTGGTTGACAGGGTTGAGAAAAATCTCGGCTGCCTGTGTCAAAGCCAACAAGCCCAACAGGGTTACTGTGGAGTTAGCAGCCTGAGCTTCGGCCACAGAGGGCTCAATCAAAGCCAAGCACTCGACAGCCATCGAGGGAGCAGCTGAAGCTGGAAGAGCGTGCTCTTTCCTGGTCCTACGACTAAAGGAACTTTTTTGACTTCTTGCTATGATGGAAAGGGCTCTCCACGAAGGTCTAGAGGGACTTGAAAATGTCATGGAAGCTTCCTGTGAATAATGCCCTGACACAGGCCCCAGCCAGGAGCAGTGCCAAGACCATCGAGGCACCTGCCATTGCTTTCGCCACACTTCTTCCATCACTGCAAGCTGGGACGCAGATTCCACAGCCACAGAGATCACCTTACAGGCATCCTTAGACTTTTCTGGAGGGTCTCATTTGGCTGGCTGGCCGTCCAAGTAGAAGATGGGCATAGTGTCTTCGAAGGATGAGGGAAGTAAAGTTTTGCAGAAGCCGCTGGTGGTGACGTTGTGCTCTGCCCCCAGGCAGTAAATACATGAGGTGTGTGGATCTATTCAAGACATCTTCTGGTTGTACAATGCTTGAATCCTGGACCCAATTTAAAATCCTTGTGTTCCATCACATACATTGAGCACCTTGAGCAGAACTGAGAAATATACTCATTAACACTGAAAAAAATGTGAAAGTTTTAAAGTTTGCCAGTGGCGCACTTAGAAAAGGCCTACACCACGCACAAAGCTTCGAAGAAGGAGACCAAACACTTCCAGCGGAAAGGAAGATCTAGCGTCATAGGGCAGAGCTGAGGAGTATACCACCTGACTGGGTGGGAGGAGCCTAGCTTAAAGACATCCTGCAAGTTATCCCATTAAAGGAAGACTGCCAGAAGTGTGGGTAAGCACACCACATCTACATCCCTAGAAAGAAGAGTTATGTAAGAGCTTACAGTAATAGTAGCTCTTCAAGAGAATCTCTTTCATCAGGCCACACCTTCGGAACTATACCTGCATTAGTGCTAGGACTACATGGAAATGTTTCAAGCCAAGGGCTGCACAGGACGATGACATGCACCAGCGTCCACATAAACGTGGGCAGCCCCTCCTCTCCTCAGTTCCCTGACTAAGATCATGCTCCGAGGACCTCCCTCTGGGGAACCAGGAAAGACCCCAGCACTCTGCATACCAGGCAAGTCAGAGTGCGGGAAAAGGAAAGACAAAAAAATTCTTTATCACAACCCTGAAGGGGGAAGGAGAGTGGGATAGTGGGATGGCATGGCCTGATGAAAGATATTCTCTCTAAGATCTACTGTTACAGTAAGTTCTTACGTAACTGTTCTATCTCTTCAAAGATATCTCTTTCATCAGGCCACACTTTTGGAACGAGACCCAAGCAGCACCAAAATCTAACAGGCTGGGTGACTGGAGACTACAGGCTTATGATAGTGGGCCTTGTAGCACATCTAGGCCAAACCCAGCTCATCTATGAGAGATGAGGTGCAGACTGAAATGCTTAGTGATGGTATGGGCAGTATTCCACGTGGCAGTCGCACAAATTTCTGTAGCGGAAACATTCTGAAAACAAGCTACAGAATTGGTCATGCCTTTAGTGGAATGACCGAGAACCACACCAGAAAGTTCCTTACCATACTTCCTGTAACAGAATGAAATACAATGTGCTAGCCATTTGGACAAGCACTGTTTAGAAACTGGGTTGCCCTCTTTCCCAGAGGCAAATGAAAGAAAAAGCTGTGAGAACTTTATGCAGTCCTTTGTATGGTGTGTATAGGATCGGAGTATTCTATGCACATCTAAGGTATGGAGCAATGCTTCCGCTGGATTGGCACACTCTGGATAATACACTAGTAGGTGGATAGTTTGATTTAAAGTAAATTCAGACACCACCTTTGGTATAAACTTAGGATTAGTATGAAAAGACACCATCTCTGAGGCAAATCAAACAAGGTGGCGCACACATTAGTGCCTGCAGCTCTGAAATCCTTGGAGCAGAAGTGACTGCAATTAAAAATAACACTCTCCAAGACAGAAAGAGTAAGCCACGACTGACAGCTGGCTCAAAAGGAACCAAAGTCAGCTTTTCCAAAATAAAATTCAGATCCCAAGCCAGGACTGGATTTCAAATGGGAGGCCTTATGTGTAAAATGCCTCTCAAAAACATATGGGCTACCTTCAGTTGAGCAACTGTATGGCCATCCACAGGCATGTGGAAGGCTGATATAGCAGCCAAGTGCACTGTTATCGAGGAATACTGCAGGCCTGAATCTGAGAAGAACAGCAAGTATTCTAGAACCTGATTGACCAGGCAGGTACTGTAAATGGATCCAGGTTATGTGAAGTAGCCCACAAAGCAAACCATTTCCACTGCATAGAGAAGGAGTGTCTGGCGGATGGTTTCAAGCGGCCACCAGAACATCTGCCACTATCTGTGATACCCCCTAATCAAGCTATGGATATGTCTTCAGGAGCCATGTGTGCAGATATAAGGACTTAAGGTCCTGATGGAGTAGGGTTCCCTGCTCCTGCAACAGTAGACCCTTGCACAGGGGCAAAGGCACCGGGGTTTCCACTGCCAGCAGTTGCAACAGAGAATACTATATCTGCTGAGGCCATAGGGGAGCAATGAGAATTAGATTTGCCCCATCCATCTTCAGCTTGAGTAGAACTCTCTGAATTAGCGGAAAGACAGGGAAGATGTACAGAAACCTCCCTTTCCACGAGAGGGACAAGGCATCTCAGAGAACTCCAGGCCCTGAAGCAAGTGAGCAAAAAACATGGAAGTTTTATGTTGTGCAGTGATGCAAAAAGGTCTAACTCTGGATGACCCCATCCTGTGAACAGGTCGTTGACCACCGAGGGCATCAGTTCCCACTTGTGCACCCTGGACTGTGACCTGCTTAGCACGTCTTCCAAGACGTTTTGGATGCCAGAAACATGTACTGGCGATAGTTCTAGACTGTGTTCTAGAGCTCAGTACCAAACTCTCATTCCTGCCACGCACAGTGGGAAGAATGAGTCTCCCTTGTTTACTGATGTAGCATATTACACTGACATTGTCCATCTATATTAATAGAGGACCTGGGGACAAGTGGTCCTGAAACACCTGTAGCCCATATAGGACTGTTCTCATTTCCAGGACATTTATATGCGAAGAGGGCTCCACCTTGTTCCATGTGCCTTGTGTCTGAAGAGGCCCCAGGTGGGCTCCTCACCTGCATCTTGAGGCATCTGTAGTGAGGATCTGATGTGGGGTAGGAATCGGGAATGAGATACTGTTGAGCAGGTTATTGCAGTCCAGCCACTACTTCAGCACTTTGCGCGAGGGAGACGTTACTAGAACCATTTGTTCTACATCATCTGTTAACTGGCTCCACTGGACTCTTAGAGTCCACTGTAGGATCCGCATGTGCAGCCTGGCCAGTGGCACTGAGACAATGGCTGCCACCAGAAGGCACAGAAATGCCCTTGCTGAGACATAACGGCTGTCATGTACCAGTTGTGCTTCTGCAGTTAGTAATTCTGCTCTGTCCAACAGCAGAAATGCAGAACCTTAAGCCGTATCCAAAACTGCCCCTATGTACTACAGGCGTTGGTAGGCTGTTAATATAGACTTTGATATGTTGACTGTCACCCAGAGCATCTAACTTCTGTCTGGGTTGAGTTAACACCTGCAGTAGTTGGTCCCTGAAGCGAACTCTTAATAACCAGTTGTCCAGGTAAGGAAAGACATACAGGCCTTCCCTGTGAAGGCCGGGCTGCTGCCACTACTTCCAAGCTGTTGGTAAAGACCTGTGGCACAGAAGACAAGCCAAAGGGCAACACCCTGAACTGGTAATGCTCCCCCTGGAACAGGAACCTCCAATATTTCCTGTGAGGTTTCCCGATTTTGATATGGAGATAGGCATCCTTCATATCCAGGTAGCACATCCAATCTCCTGTTTGCAGCAGGGGAAGGAGACCCAGGAAAGAGACTATCTGAAACTTATATTCTGTGAAGAAGCTGAGGTCTCGGAGATCTAGAACAGGCCTCAGATCTCCTGTCCACTTGGGGACTAGGAAGTATCTGGAATAAAACCATTAGTGCTTCTGGGAGGTACAGGTGTTGTAGCTCATTTCTGAAGCAAGGTCTGTACTTCCTCTAGCAACAGGGATATGAATACTGGTGGATATGTTGCTATAACTGGTGAATGGTCAGCAGGGCTGTCCAACAGCTCCACAGCATGACCCTTCTCTGTAATCGCCAGTACCCATTAGTCTGTAGTCATTGCCCTCCACTGATCCAGATGGAGGGATAGGTGACCACCTACAACCATCTCTGAAGGTAATAATGGTTTGAATGGGGTGTATGAGGAGTCATGCTGAACCGGGTGGGGGCAGAGCCACCAGCTCCACTACCTCTAGGTGCTTTTGTATGAGCACTGGGGGTTGGGAAGTGGACTGGCAAGGCCCCCACACCTCCACCTACACCCTGCTGTCTCTAGGCCCAACGGTTACTTCTGATAGCAGATGGGCGAAAATGACCCCTGCCCTTACCTTTGGAATGGCACAGGGATTTCACTGAGCTCAGAGTCTTGCCAGATGACTGAAAATTTTCAAACTTCTTCAACATCATGGCCAGTTTCTGCCCTCTAAATGGAGCATTAAGAACTGTTTGCTGCACATGAGTTGCAAGCCTGATATCCTAAGCCAGGAGCAGCACCTGAGACAGATGCCAGAGGCTGCAGTTCTGGTAGAAGCATCTAAGACATCATATGCTGTGCGGATCAAGTGCTTACCACATTAGCCCCAGAAGCAAGGGTTATGAGTAACTCATTTGGCATTACCCTCAGGCAAGGCCTGCGCAGCAGCCTTGGCCTTCCTCCAGAGGGTATTCTGATATTTTATCCTGTGGGCCTGGTAACTGGCAATATGTAGGCCCAGAGAGACAGAGGCATAGGTACAATTGCCCAATACATCCAATTTCCTGGATACCATATCAGGAGGGAAGGAACTCGGGTATCTAGTTGCCCTGGATCTATCATGGGTAGCTGTGATCACCACTAAATCAGTCTCAGGCTGTCTAGCACAAAAAGCTTTTCCAGAAGGAGTAGAATACATTTTGTCAGCCTTTCTGGGAACAGCTGGTATAATATTTGGACTATACCAGGCTGCATAGGTAGTATCCTCCAATGTTGGATACAGGGGAGGAACAAGAAAAGGAGATTCTGGCACCCAAGAAACTCCAGCACGTTCCTTTTTAGTGGAATCCTGTCCCTCCAAGGTAAAGCTTATGGCAGCTCACATTTGCTGCATCATGGCTAAAAAGAAGGGATCCTCTGCAGGTGACCTGGGTGTATTCATTACAGAGTCCTCACTGCAGGAGGAGACTGTGGAGGTGGTGCCATGCACATATTGGCTCTCTTCAGCATAGTCTTCCTCCTCCTCCTCCATGATGAGGTCAGGATTATCCCCACATTTGCCATCATGTCTCTCATCAATGAGAACAGAGGAGAACGCTGGTGGCGTCACTGGTGGCTGAGTAGGTCTATTCCACATCGTATGACAGTGCGGCATCAACAGGGTAGTTACAGTAGTAGTCCCTGTCGATGGGCCCACTGTAAATGGGGACAGACCTGTCAGTAGGTGCTATATCATATTACAGAATAATAGGAGCACTTCCTGTGTGTTGACACCACTTTGAGTAGTGGTCGTGACTGCAGTAGTCGACAGCAGAGGTTGGATCTCTGGTGACAACAGCAATGTACTGGCTGTAATCGACCCAGTACTACCTATGTCAAGTCCCAACCTTGGTGTTTGGCTGAAAGTTGGAGAGGGGGCAGTGGATGCCGCTGTCGGAGCAGATGGTATTGTAGTTTTGGATGCACTTGTACTCTGCAGCGGTGAACTGGACCTCACGGGGGACACCATGTCCTTGTCCTGGTGTTTGTGTCTGTGGCTCCCAGAGGAGGATTTATCCAGGAACTTCGACAACTGTGATTTGGCCAAGAGGGTAGGTGACATAGATTTGCCCTGTAGTTGCTGTTCCATTGCTGCCAAGATGTTTTTTTTTTTTTTTTTTTAGGAGAAAAAAATTCTCCTGTGCCCCCTTCCTGCATTACTTGGTAGTGGAGTTGAATCCTCAGCATCTCTCACAGGTTTTCACGCTGTGAGAGAGGCCTAAGCAGCAGACACACACTTCGTGCGCATTGTCCTTATAGATTTTTTTTTCCACAGTCGCAATACTGAAAAAGCATTGACGGTTCTTTTGGTAGTATACAGCTCACTGAAAATCACTATTAAGGTGATTACTATTTCTATACAAGAAAAATAAAGAAAATGGCGCCTTCTGCAGTGGTGTTCCGAATTGTGGGTCCAACGAGTCGGATTGACGGTGGGAAATGAACTGAGGAGGGGATGGGCCACCCACGTTTATGTACACAGTCGCATGATGTCATAATGGGCGGCCCCTGGCTTTCAAACTTTTCATGTGGTCCTAGCACTGACCCAGTTATAGTTCTAAAGGTGTGGGCTGAAGAAAAAGATATCTTCAAAGACGATGGGAAGTGATTTGCCACTGTGCATGTCACTGGTTCAACCACACCTAAAGAAGTGAGAATAGGTTTGGAGCCCACATCTGAGGAAGGACAGGGAGAGCACAGAGACTGTTTAACAGATGGTTACAAAAGTGATCCTGGGGCAGCAGGGCAGGTCCTATGAGGAGACACTGGAAAGTTTCAACATGTGCTCTCTGGGGACAAGAGGGAAAAGGAACATGTGATAGAGACATAACACAATATAACAAGGTGGACTGCATGCATTTTTTCAAGCTGAAGAACAGTACAACCAACGAGGGCACAAACGTCTGTTGGAAGTTGGGGAGGAATTTAAAGAGGACATCAGGAAACTTTTTTTTTTTTTTTTTTTCCTCAGAGCGGGTGGTGGACAGGTGGAACAGTCTAGGCAAGGCAACTTATGTACATAGTACTCAATCCCAGAGGCTCTAGGCACTTCAAAATAAAACAATAAAACAAAGCATTAGTTAGGACAATTACATCATAAATACAATTAGAAAGAACTACACAACTAGATAAAAATCTTACGACAGATGTGAACAACACCTCATGGTTCAAGTCAGTTTCAAGAATCTGAAGTCAAAAGCTTGCATGAACAGAAATTTTAAATGCCTCCATGGAGGGCAGATTCATTAACTATGCTGGTCATACTCCCACAATAGTGGGACTCCATCATGAATGCCCTATCACCGGACTTACTCAGGCAAGATCTCGGGATGGGCAAAAGGTTTCTACCTTCGTTAAAGTGGAGAGGATGATCATGTGCATATAAGGATAGGAGACCTTTAAATTGGTGCCAATCCAGCCTATGCAGGGCTTTGTATGTTAGCAATGCTGTCTTGAAAATGGAGCGCCACCTCACTACAAGTCAGTGCAAGCCACAGAGCAAAGGAGAGATATGATACATGCTGGGTATCGATATGATTAATCTCACTGCCAAATTCTGCACCAGCTGAAGTTGATGCACAAACTTCCCAGACAATTCTAGGTACAGGTTGTTTCAGCAGTTGAACCTAGAGGTAACAAAGGCATGACCACTAGACACCAGATCCTCATGTGCTAGATCGGGCTTAATCTGGGAGATATGCCGCAAGTGGAAAAACCCACTGCAAACCACAGCCAACACATCATGTGCCAGTGTTCAACCTAGTCCATGGGACTGCGCCAATTGCGCACTGTACACACTAGCTGTCCCAATAGCTTCCTTACCTGCAAATCTAAAAGCCACAAAAAGTCACATCTGCTATCTGCTGGCTGGAGCATGTTACTGTGGCCAACATGAACGTGCAGCAGTATTCTGTCTAGCTAGGGGAACTACCGTCATCAAGAGGCCACTGGATCACTGAAAGGACACCTTCTGGGGCAGCGTCAACTACAGCTGAATATCCAGCGTGCTCCAAAATCAGCACAAGGCTGACTGTAAACAAGAAACCAACTTTTTCTTCTACCACATGGGGAACACTGAGAAAAACATGGTACAATCTGCTTTCCCAGACCACACGCTCCCATCTCTGTAACACAGGCACTATGGACGTGACTGGCTGAAATCCTGGGTGAAAAACAAAACACTGAACTTGTTCCTGATGCAGGCAGGTAGGATAATCATCAATTCTGATGGGGAATGATTTTTAGGCCAAATTTATTTTTCAGTCCATTGCTACCTGAGCAATCTGAGACATACCTCTGAACCTCTTGTGATTGAAATGGGGGGACTCTTGGGTAGTTAACACTCAAAATAAATTTGTGAAAATGTTGGACACATGACTGCCCTTCACAATGCGGGACACATCTCCAACCTTGGAGATACAAACTCTGAGTACTGTGAAACTAGCGCTTTTATTTGTTTGTGCAAAGTTTAATTCTGATTTAGCATCAAAGAGCTCTATTCATTTCTGCTTTAAAGTCTTAGCTTATAGCACCTTCTCTGTATGGGCAGCACCTCTTCCATGTGGGACAACAAGAGCAATTGTTGGGACTAAAATGTGGGATGTCACAACTTGTAATGTGGTACAGCTGAGAGGTATGGTCTAAGGTGGAGGGAAATTAGACTAAGAGAGGGGCTGAGCTGTGTGACCTTAAGTCTATCTCACACTCAGTTCTGTTATAAAATAACAGACTCTCTTGGTCCACCCTTCATGTAAAATGGCCCACCTTTTGGGAGGTCAGTGAGTCAACAGACCCAATGAATTTTAGTTCCAGCATTAGCACTGATGTTCTAATGTCAGACCAAGGTCCAGAGTGACCCACCTCCCCATGCTTAACCCTAGAGTGGGGTCATCGACGGCTTCCAATAAGTCAGTTCCACCAGAAGAAACTCTTATTTTGCTCTGGTTAGGACTTAGGCAGCTGGGGCCCTTCCAGTTCTAGATTGCTTGTAGGCAATGGCTCAGCCTGGTAACTGCACCATGACTGTCAGGAGTAAAGGATGGGTACAGCTACGATCACCTGCATAACTGTGAAAACTCACCCCATACCATCTAATGACTTGTCTCAAGGGCAATATGTATACCATGAAAAGCAAGAGGGATAGGATCTAACCCGGAGAACCTCCACTACTTACTGCTATTGGTCACAGTAAGCATCAAACTGACTCAAAGATGTACCGGTACGTCCAACATATGCTGACAAGAAATCCAAAAGAAACACTACATAGTACTCTAGCCTATCTCTCACAAGGAACAAGTCATTAAATTCCCTGACTAGTATGGTTGCTGTGCGGTACCATGGCCTGAAACCCACGTAGAAAGGTTCACTTATGTTAAACTTTCAACTGAGCCTCAAGTTTAATGGCACTCCCTTCTCAATAATCATCCCCAGAAATCTTGACACTGTGGGCACCTGACAGGCCACCTAGCGAGATTCAAGTTCTGATGAAGGATAGTCTGCCCAGAAACAACTGGCCAATCTGTTTGAACCTTGCTGCTGAAAAAAACTCCAGACTGTTGGAGGTGGGGGACAGGGGGGCTATGAATCTGTCCACAGTGTGAGGAGTTCAGCTGACCTGCTCTGACCTGAGGCAGTCACCCTGGATAGGAACTCTACATTTCTCAGAGCAGTTGCCCTCTAATGGTCCTTATAATGGGCTCTCTCACAACTGTCCTGTCCTCCACTGAACCACACCTTCTCCAGGAACACACTAACCTAGACCAAATGTCTTTAACCATCTCAGCTTGTTGCAGTGGCAAGGTGAGCCACAACAGAAAGATATCAGGCAGACAAGGACTAGAGCAAGGGTGTCAAGAGTGATGATGATGGCCTTGTTGCAGCCATCCACCTCCAACTCTGTCCCTCTACTGCATGACGGCATCGTGCCCAAGATATCTCAAGTACAGAATCTGTTAACCAGCAATGTGATTAATATGGAGACTATATCAGGGTTGAAAACAAAATGGGGCACCTTCAAGGTTTTTTTTTTTTTTTAGAATTTTTAGCTGGTGTGAACCAGAAGCACATGAAGGTAAAATGTCTTGATCTGGGTAACACAGTAAGTAAGTGGCAACACTACCAGAATTCTAGATTCACAGCTCAGTGCCCTAATCACTAAACTATACTGCCTCCTCATAAATTATTAGGGTCATTAGAAACAGGAGGGAGGAGGGGATGGGGAGAGCTCTGGAACTGCGGAATAAATTCAGTATAGGACATCAGGGCAGCCTTGATAGACTCACATGTCTGGAGTTACAAAGCTTTGGACACAGGGGCCCAGATATTTAAAGGGGTTGCGCATGGTGCAACAGGGTTCTGTCATCACGGAACCCCTAATGTCTTCTAATTAGTGATATTCAAAGGCAGGTTCCATAACTCCGATGCACTGGATTGCTAGTGTCATGGCGGCGATATGCAGGGGCATGTTCATGCATATGCGGCACATCCCGATATTCAGCCCAGGATGTGCAGCACAATATGCTGGCGCAACCCTCCATGTGCTCTCACACTGGTGCTCAAAGTTGAGCTGAAAATAAAAGGCTCAATGCTGGCCACCCACAGGTGGGCGGCTGTATTGCAAGGCACAATACAACAGTCACCAGCCGTGGGTGGCCACCCGACCAGCAGGAACACTGTCCACAAGCACCTGGTCCCTCCCTGGTAGTCTAGTGAACCTCCCTCCCTCCTCCCGTATGCCCGATCGTGGGCTGTTATAAATTAACCTGGTGGTCCAGCATTTCCCTCCCATATACCCGATCGCAGGCTGTTGTAAAATACATATTAACCTGGTGGTCCAGTGGTACCCCCTCCCCACTGAGGACCCCGCCACCCAGGACCGCTTCGGTCATTGGCCCAGCTGCCCGCCGAATGACAGCTTACAGTATGATCTGTACACCTAGTTAATGTTAAGAAGTGCCACAAGTGGGGCATCAAATTGACACTTGCATAGATACATAGACAGTGTCGGCAGATAAGGGCCTGTGGCCCACCCACTCTGCCCATTTTTCTGCACTAAAGTGAGCAAAATGTTGCAAGTGCATTAGAATGTTTGAAAATCACTCAGACATTTTGGCCCATTTGTGATGATGCTGCTGTGGCCATACTGCCATAGATCCAGGCCCAGATATTCAGACTGTGCCGGGCAGTGGCACAAGCCTGGGCGCAGCGCAACTGGGCTGTGCAGGGGCCAGGACCAGGCGATATTCAACGGTGATACGCCATGGCACATTGCCATTGAATATGGCAAGGTCGGCGCACATACTGCACATGGTGCAGTGGCACTGTGCCAGCGCAAGCCACAGAGGGAGCACGGAGATGCACCAACGCAAGTGCAGTTGCGCTAGGTGCATCACCCGCGATATTCAGCTGGGGGCATCCCAGTGAACTGCGCCTGGTATCCTCTCTAGCTGTTGTCATCGAGGGATGGGTCCCTGGTGGGCTGTTGTAACCCCCTTCCCTACCGTACGCACGATCGCGGGCTGTTGTAAAAATAAAATTAATCTGGTGGTCCAGTGGATTCCTCCCCATATGCCCGATTCACGGCCTTTTGTAAAATAAATGTTACCTGGTGGTCGGTGTACCCCTTCCCCACCACCCACACACGAGGACCCCTTGCCATTAGCGGTCATCAGCGGGCTGCAACACCCCTGCCAAATGACAGCATAGTGTATGATCTGTACGCCTATTGGTCTACAATGAGGACCAATGTGCTTGCAGACCATACTGTACTACACAGGTACTGTGTAGTACAGTATGGTCTGCAAGTCCATTAGTCCACACTGTGGACCAATAGGTGTACAGATCATACTGTAAGCTGTCATTCAGTGGGCGGTCAGGCACCAATGACAGGCGGGGCGGTGCTGGGTGGCCGGGGGTCCTCTGTGGGTGGGTACCACTGGACCAGCAGGTTAATATTTATTTTTACAAAAGCTCACGATCGGCATACGGGGAGGGAACCACTGGACCACCAGGTTAATATTTATTTTTACAACAGCCGGCGATCGGGCATACGAAGAGGGAACCACTAGACCACCAGGTTAATTTTAATTTTACAACAGCCCGCGATTGTGCGTACGGGAGGGGGTTACAACAGCCCACCAGGGACCCTTTCCCCCCCGACAACAGCTAGACAGGGCGCCAGGCGCAGTTCACTGGGACGCCCTGCGTAATGCATGAAAATGGCCCCATTTGCACCTTGCATATATTGTGGCCTCATCTGCATGCCCCCAGCTGAATATCACGGGTGATGCGCCTAGTGCAACTGCACTTCAATCAATCAATCAAAATCTTTATTTATTCAGGCGAACATCATTGAGCAAAGCTCATTTACAAGATGGACCTGAGTGGTCATACAAATGAGGATACAAGTATTATTACATAGACAAGAATAGAATAAATAGCAATACAATGGCATGAAATGATTATATACAACAATTTACATATATACAAGTAACAATAGAACCATTTAGCCTGTAGGAAAAAAGAGGACAAAGGGTATAGCAGTCCTAAAATATAAGTTATATGGTCTAACTAGTTTTATGAGAATATAACAGGTGATTCGGAAGAAAGAAATTGAGTTAATATAATGGATAGAAAAGGGAGGTTTAGTTGGGTCAGATAGGTAGGGGATTATGCTTTATAAAAGCAATTGCAGAGCTCTGGAAAAGGGCGGAGAACAATCTTTTGAAGGATGCCAGAGGTAGTAGGCTATCTAGCTTCATGGATTTTTGGAGAGAGTTCCATGCAACTGCTATGAATAGCTGAAAGCAGCCCCTCCCATACCGGTGCAGGCATTGGGGACCTTAATGTGATGAGTTTACTGATCCTTAAGGTGTATGGCCTGGTTGTAATTTGGGTAAAGCAATCAGTGATATAGGTCGGTAGTTTGCCTGTTAACGCTTTGAATATCCAGATAACAGCATTCCTATTTCTTCTGTGTTGCAATGATGTCCAGTTGACTGCCATATAAAGGGAGCAATGATGGGTGTTGGAGGAAGGTCAGTAATAAATCTTATGGACCTGTGATACAGGGTGTCCAGCTTATGTAAGAGATGACTTGAACAATGGCAGTAGAGAAAATCAGCATAATCAATGAGGGATAGGAATGAGGCCTGAATTAACCTTTTTGGAATCACTGTTTAGGTAATGTTTTATTCTAAAAATAGTCCGAGCTCTGTCTTAGCTTTTAAGTAGCTCTTCAATATGGACAGAATAGTCAAGCCTGTTATCTATCCAGACTCCAAGGTATTTGAAGTTATCAACAAATTCAAGTTTCTCTCCAAGTAAGGTGGATATATGTAGGGTGTTGGATGCTGGGGTAGTGGTAGTACAACTCTTTGTGGCAAAGAACATAGCTTTTGGTTTTTTTGCATTTAGAAGTAGTTTTTTATCAAGTAGATTGTGCTGCAGAATGGAGAATTCGGATTGTAGCAGTTCACAGGCTTTGGAAGGTGAGGGATTGCTGACATACAATACAGTATCATCAGCAAACAGATGAATGTTAGATTGAGTGAGTGCAACTGCACTTGTGCTGGCACATCCCCATGCTCACTCTTCGTGGCTTGCGCTGGTGCAGTGCCACTGCGCCATGCGCAGTATGTGCGCCGACCTTGCCATATTCAACAGTGTTGCGCCATGGCGCATCACCGTTGAATATCGCCTGGTCCTGGCCCCTGCACAGCCCAGTTGTGCTGTACCCAGGCTTGCGCCACTGCCCGGTGCAGTCTGAATATCTGGGCCTGGATCTATGGCAGTTTTGCCACAGCGGCATCATCACAAATGGGCCAAAACATCTACGAGTGATTTTCAAACATTCTAATGCACTTGCAACATTTTGCTCACTTTAGTGCAGAAAAATGACGTGTAATTTTTGTGATGGAAGTGTCAATTTGATGCCCCACTTGTGGCACTTTTTAACAAGAACTTAGGCCATGTTTTATGCGGTCTAACAGTCTTATTGCATGTGGCACAACAGCGACAAAATTCTTTGAAAATTTAGCCCCTAGTCTTTCTGTACTCTGTCAACTATGTTTCCATGTCTGGCTTTTAGTTGCAAGTACAAATCACAATGTGTGTTCTTTGGGTATAGTACTAATCTACAAATAATGTGTTATTAAAACTTCTTTGCCAACTAATTATCTTTGTTTTGGCTATTGATTAAGGATAACATTGCCAGATTCGAGAAATGGAAATTACGTACGTACCATAATTATTGATCTTCTTGGACAGTCTCCATCACTCATTCACACTAGTGGGATAGCGCCAGAGGCGCTAGGACCAAGCGGGAGCCAAAACTGTTCCAGAAGGGTCGTTGCTGAGACAGGACCACACATGCACGGCACCGCAAGACTAGCTTGCGCCTGTGTAGGCTATCTCGGCATCGACCCTCCAAACGCCTCAGTACCTTTTCGACCGAGGAGGTGCAGCGTAACTAATGAAAATAACCTATCCCGAGTTTCTGGGCCTGAGATGGCCCTTGCAAGAAGGGTCAAAGAACAATGTCTTCACAGCCTGAATCACAGGAAGACCAGGAAAGAAAACGAGTGAACCCAGAGGATGGTGGGTGGGCATGTGAATGAGTGATGGAGACTGTTCAAGAAGATCAATAATTATGGTAGGTACGTAGTTTCCATATCTTCCTGGACTGTCTCCATCACTCATTCACACTAGTGGGAGAGTACCGAGCTAAAACCAACAACCCTGAGTAGGGTGGAGGAGATGGGGTTCATTTAGAAAGGAAGGCCAAGGACTGTCCTGCTAATAAAAAGAGCAGTCTTGGAAAAAGCATCTAGACTATAGTGCTTACAAAATAAGTGCTCGAGTTATAACTCACCACTTTGTAGACGACTGCAATGGACACAAAATGAAACTCTGCCAGGAAGCCACAACCACTCTAGAAGGGCAGCGAGAACTTGGCCTCACAATTTGGAATAGGACCAAAATTAATAGTGTCAAAGACATGTACTAATCTAGACCCCAAGCGTCCAGACCCAGGCCCCCGAGGTGCGGAGGTCGCGAGGGCTCGTTCTGCCCTCCCCCACAGCCAGACCCCAAGCGTCCAGACCCAGACCCCCGAGGTGCAGAGGTCGCGAGGGCTCGTTCTGCCCTCCCCCACAGCCAGACCCCAAGTGTCCAGGTAATCCAGTCCTGCTTTGCAGCGAGTCCACCGGCGGAGGACTGGCGCCTCTTTGGAAAAAAACAAAACAAAAAAAAAAACTCTGTACAACGGCCCTCTGCAAGGAACCACAGCCTGCCTTACCTGGGAAAGTCGTGCCCTGCATTTCCCGTCAGCACAGCTGTGGAGATAGTCTGCAGCATTTGATTTTGTGCTCATATTGCAGCTTTTTGCTAATAATGTAGTGGATGTCCCCTTAAAGTGCTACTCCCCTTTAAAAGTCCAGCCAGTCATTTCGGTTTGATTTCTGTTGTTTTTTTTTTTTAACTTTTTGGTTCTTCTTGCCCGATTTCTCATGTTATAGTACACTCCTTGCCTGATTTTTTATGTTAAAGGACACGGCTGGTTTTAATGGTAAAGTGCACCGCTTGATTTAAATTGCAGGCTGATCGTAATGCTAAAGTGCACCGCTTGAGTTAAATTGCCACGTACTGCTGTGCCTGAGCTGATTTGCTATACTCTCTCCGTGGGCTGCCAGCTGCCTATCGCAACTTCCCCCTTTTGTTTCAAAGCATTTCCTTCCCCAGCCCTCCTGCTATATTAACCCCTGTCTCTTTTTCTTTCTCCTCAGACCCAGACCCAGACCCCCAAGGTGCGGAGGTCGCGAGGGCTTGTTCTGCCCTCCCCTACAGCCAGACCCCAAGCGTCCAGGTAATTCAGCCCTGCTTTGCAGCGAGTCCACCGGCGGAGGATTGGCGCCTTTTTTGAAAAGAAAAAAAAAAAAACCTCTGTACAACGGCCCTTTGCAAGGAACCACAGCTTGCCTTACCTGGGAAAGTCATGTCCTGCATTTCCCGTCAGCGCAGCTGTTCTCGCCCCGACGCCCCCACCACCACCCTTGGGGCCCCCACCACCACCCTTGGTCGGCTTTCTCCTATATAGGCTGTTTTGTGGTCACATGGGCTGATTTTATCCCATCAGCCTAGTTTTCCATTTGCAGGTTATATTAACCTGCCACTAGTGGCCACCCTTACTTCTCTGCTACTTCAAGTCCTCTCTGCCAGAGCCCTGCCTGTATACTCCCACTGCTTTTGACTTTCACCTCTGTAGATTCCCAATCACTCCTCTAGCCGTTCACCTCACCTACCCTTCTACTACAACTGAGGGGTGATCGTGCCTCCCTAGTTACTCTCTCCCCAATCCCCTCCTCACCTTGGCTCAGTATTTTCCCTGCTTTGATATTTCTTTAAACCTCCGGCATATCATGGCAGTTCCCCTCACCCCCGGCAAGTGCGTGTCATGCTGCTGCCCATCCCAGCCAGGCTATCCCCTGCCTCCTCAAGTTCCCACCCGCGGTTCTCTCCAAGGGACTAAAAATTGTCCACCTTAACGTTCGGAGCCTTTTACGCAACCTTGCTGAGCTTACTGCCTGGGTCGCCCACTTCAAGCCAGATACCATGGGTATCTCAGAAACATGGCTCAAACCTCACATCCCTGACACGGCATGCACCCTACCTGGTTATGACCACATCAGACGTGATCGGTAGGGGAACAAATGAGGGGGTGGTGTGCTACTCTACTATAAAGCTCACCTGAACGTGTCCACCATTGCTGACTCACTAACCGACACCCTCCTGTGAGTTCCTACATGCCCTTCTCCTCCTGGGTCTCTACCAAGAAAAATTCACCTAATTTGTTCCTACAACCCCCCATGGGTGGTCTGCCTGACTCTCCTCGCTACTCTGCTACCTTAGCAGAAAGTGGTCCCAGTGAAGTCCTCATCATAGGTGATTTCAACCTAATTGGTTGGGCTCCAACTGTAAACTACATGAGCCACTGCTCTCGGCCTTGCCTCTTAGCCAAATCATCTCCGAGCCCACAAGGCCCTCCCCCCGGGGGGGATAAAGGGTCACTAATTGACTGGATCCTTACCAACAGGCCCGACAGGATTACCACCTCAGGCATTCTACCCGATGCCATCTCCGACCACTCGCCAACCTTTTGCACCTGGGGCATCTCCCAGGTCAAAGTTCCCAGCAAAGTGATCCAGTTGAGGGATTACTCGAAATTCTCCCCATCCGACTTCCTTGTTGACCTTGCACTAATTGACTGGTCAGGGGTCACTGCATCAGCAGACCCCGCTCAAGCCCTGGATATTTTCCTATCGAAGTTTATCCCTGTGCAGAACAAGCATGTCTCCCTCACTAAAAGGAGGGTAAGGGGCACCGTCACCAAATGGCTTCATGGGGGCCTATTCTCCCTAATGAAACTCTGGGATAAAAGCCGGGTGACCTACAAGGCCTCCCTAAGTAACAACGACCTCCTTGCATACAGACGCCTCAGAAACTCCTGCAAAAAAGCCATCCGGGCAGCAAAAAGTGAGGCTTGCCGGTCGGTCCTGCTCTCCTCAGCCAGCAATCCGAGGAGTTTCTGGTAGAACATTAGAAATGCTGTTGGGGTCTCGGGTAAAGTGCAAGCCACAGATCTGCTCATAGACGGGGTCAGCTGCAACAACCCTCTTACAATCTCTAATACCTTTAATGCCATGTTCACCGAACTATCTGTCCCCCCCATCCACTGCCCCCAAGTCCCTCAGCCCCCTCGCTCCTCAAGTCCGCCCCCCTTCCACCTTCATCAAGTGTCGGCTACCGAGACCCAGAGGCTCCTCGCCTGCCTCTCCCCCATAGTGGGGTGGGGCACGACTGCCTAGAACCAAGACTACTCGGGCTATGGGGCCTTCCTCCTAGCCTGACCAATAACGCACATCTTCAACTCCTCCCTAACCACTGGTATTATCCCTGACCTTTGGAACGTTGCCAAGGTTATCCCAATTCTTAAGCAAGGTAACCCCAAAGATCCACTCAACTATCGACCCATCGCCATCCTGTCGGCCACCTTGAAGATCCTGGAGAAAGTTGTGGCCACTCAGCTAACTGCGTACATACATGAACACAACCTCCTCTCCTCAGCTCAACATGGGTTCAGGAAGGGGCACAGCATGGCTATCGCCCTTGCTGTTGTCTCCTCGACTATTAGAACCGCTACTGATCAGGGCAACCTTACCGGTGCCATCTTTGTGGACCTCTCCAAAGCCTTTGACAGGGTAGACCACTCTCTCCTTAGCTCCACCTTTCTCTCCCTTGGTCTCTCCCCCCACTGCCCACACCTGGTTCCTCAACTATCTCTCTGGTAGGAAGCAGTATACCAACTTTAACTGAACCCTCTCCCACCTCACGGATGTCCAGTGTGGGGTACCTCAGGGGTCGGTCCTCGGCCCCACTCTCTTCTCCCTCTTTATCAATGAACTACTGTCCATCACCTCCCATGGTCACACCACCCTGTACGCGGACGACCTGGTCATCTTGGCAAGCGCCCGAGACATTGCCACCATTAACTCACAACTTAACTCCGACTTCGAGCGGATCCAATCCTGGCTGGTGGAACACAGGCTTACCACCAACCTCAAAAACCATGCTAATGCTTTTTGGGTCCCAGTGCAAAATAAAATCTTGCCCTGTTCGCTTAGAATCTCTTGGGACAGATGGCTTCTCATGGACGGTGGCTGCTGTCAAATACCTGGGTGTCACCTGACCCACAGCTGGATCTCACCCCTGCATCTCTAATGTCTGTAAGGCTACGAATGGCAAGCTGGGCCTCGCCTATAGAGCTAAAAGCTGCTTAACCCCGGCTGCTCAAGTTGCTCTAGCCAGGGGGGTCCTCCTCCCGTCTCTCTGCTATGGGCTAGTCGCCTTTGCCCCCATGCCTAAATCTATCCTCTCAAAGTGGGACACAGCTTACAATAATATCTGCCGCTTTGCGCCTGCGGCCCCCCCAACTCACCGCTGCGATCTCTACACACGTTTAGAGTGGCTACCCACTGAGAAACACCGCACCTTTGTAGTTGGGAACTTCATTGACAACATCGTCAGATCCGCTACTCCTGCATCCCTCGCCCTTCCCCCTACCCCTGACACCTCCTCATACCTCCTCCGGTTGAGAGCAACACCTGACTGCCTGGTTCCCGGAACCCGCACCCAGGTGGGTGACCGGGCATTCACCGCCTATGCCCCAAAAATTTGAATTCGCCCCTGCCCTAACTCGTCCTCCCTCCCATCCGGCTTTAAATCCTCCTTTGAACTACCTGAAGGATCCTCCACTTGTTCATGTACCGGAGTCACCTGCTCAGACATAAAGAAGGTCCCTGCTTCCACAGGGACTATTTTTATTTAACCCCTGGTACCTGGCCCTGTAACTGTACCATGTCTCACCTGTGCCAGTCCTACCTCCCTCTCCTCCTCCCGGACTAGTTCACCCGGACAGGCCCTTGCGCCCCCCAACTGGTTCATCCTAACTGCTGGCACTTACTTCTGTTGTCAAAAGGAATACTCATCTCTATGCACTGTACTTACCCTGTGGTAAATTGTATCTTCTGGTGTACTAACCCTATGGTAAATCATATCTTCTGTTGTTAGCACTGTACTTATCCTACATTGTTTCAATTGTTGTTAGCTACCTACTCTAGCCCTGTTAAGCTTGTCACGTATCTTGATGTAAACCTCGGTTATTACTTGACTGTTTGTAAACTCAACTTTCCGTACCCTGTTATGCTCGTCCTGTAACTAGATGTAAACCTCATTCATTACCTGATTGTATGTAAACTCAACTTCCCCACTGTTTCTTCTGTAACCTAGTTTGTAACCCTCCCGGGTCGCACCTGAAAATAGGCACTTGGCTGTCTAGCATGACTTACCCGGTTAACAAAAGCAAATAAATAAAAATAAATAACGTAAAAGGACGTCAGGAGCTGAAACAGCCAGGGGTAAAGTCTACTAGTTCAGGGTAGACCGAAAAGCGTAGATGGAAACCCCCACTACCAAGTATGGCTGACCTGCAAGCAACAGGTCCAGGAGCACTTGAACCCCTTACTTGGTGAGCAAAAAGGTCCAGGTGGGGTTAGCCCATCAAAGAGAATGGTTTCCACTTAGTCACTGAAACCTTCTTGATGGAAGGCCAAAGCATGACTTAGAAGCCTCTTGTGGTGGTCTAGCAGAACCAGATCCTACCCACTTCATATTCCAAAAAGAAATCATCCTGCCCCTGTGTGCACAACTGTAGTAGCAGTCGCTGAACTCAGGGAAGAAAGGAAAAGTGTACAGGAGGACATGTCCACTGTGTAAAAAAACATTCCGACAGGAAAAAACGGGCTGGATTTCTAAGGCTAATAGAGGAAGATGTGCATCGAGGAGGGACACAGCAGGACCAAGTTAGGGCTAACCCATTCGTTGAAAGTGACTGAATAGCGGCAGAAGTGACTCAGTGCGGTGAGGCACTACTCACTCCGGCCTCCCTGAAGGGAGTAGGAAGGACTCTAGTTTGCTTTGCAGAAAAACAAACCTTACAGCTCCGTCACGCACTCGGAGAGGATAGCTTTGTGAGCGACTGGCATGGAACCAGTGCGCAGGAACCGAAGGTGTGAATATTGGAGAAGCCATCTCAGAAAAAGACTTACTTGACCTATGGTCAAGAAGGAGCATGTTGTATGTTAAGCTGAAGCTAGCAAGGAAGCAAGAACCTAACTTCTGACTCGCTGGAGAGTCACTTCTGTTGCTGTGAGGCTCTGATCAAGTGAAGAAAGCCTGATGAAAAAAAATAGAAAAATGGGGACCAACAGACTGGGCAGTCACCTAGGTCTAGGAAATATCTCAGAGTAAGAGAAATCTCTATTGGAGAAAAGAGATGACCCATACCTCTGCTGGATCGGACTCCCCTTAGGGGTAGAAGAAATCAAGTACGCTTTACCGTAGTTTTAGATACGACCGCCTCAGGGACTGAGGCGGAACATGACCAGATCCAACAGTGTGGTATCGGGTAATTTCGGCTAGGCCCTGTGCTGTGATAATTGTAACTTTATTTATTTATTTATTTTTTTTAACCATTAGTCCGAGCCTGACAAGGTTTCAGGATGCTATCTCGCAAGGACTGCCTGATACAAAAATTATGAAGATGTCATCCCTCTGAGGGGCAGGAGAAGCCCGAGCATCCATAACTGAAATCGTGACCAAACTAATAATCACAGCTGTAGAGATGTTAACCACCTCTGACGAAGCAGCCACAGAAGGGGCAGTACCAGAAGGGGGCTATATACCCCTATCAAAGGAGCGGAAGAGTCTGTGCGGCTCCCGACCACGGAATTAGAATGTTCCACAGAGTGTAATTGTCTTGACGACTGAAAGAGTCTAGAAGCAGAGGTGTATGGGTCCACGGATGCAGTCGGAGTACTATGGTGGACCCCATTACTGCGGAACTACTGAAAAGATCTTCCATCACGGACTCTGATGATAAAGAGGGCGTGCCCTTCAGTATATAAAATGAGTCATCCGCTGTATCACTGACCAGAAGGACAGGGAAAGACTCATCTAGATGCACTTCTACCCCAGGAGAACCCCTAAGGGAGGTCTAGATCAGAGCCACTAGAGACTCCGCCACCAGGAAGGATGTCGAGGAGCTTGGCACTACGTAGGGAGACGAAAAAGTGCTGAGTGGAATAAGAAAGAGATTCTGCTGGCAGAACAGTACAGAAGAGTTCCATCATCGGAAAACCACTGGATAGCACAAGTTCCCATGCAGACCACCACTCACTAAGATGTGTGGAAAACTAATCTGCAGAACAGGACTTCATCCTGCCACAAGTCCTGCAGAAGAAGAGGTCTGCAGAAGGAAATCCGTCACTAGTTCTGCCGGACAGCACCAACTGGCACCCCTGTGTAACCAGCATCACTCGAGGCACAGGAGGGCACCAAGCAGTGCCTATGTCTACCTGGGTGACACCCAAGGGTACCCGCAGGTACCCCCGGCAGCAATAGCACCCGAGGGAACCCCTGACACCCACAGTACCATGGTACCCATGACACCCATGGACTCATGGCACTTATGATACTCATGGCACCTACAGGTGCTCGGCGCTACCCGAGCGTGCCCGTGGCTGTTCACGAGACACCCACAGCACCGCCAGCGATGCCGGCAACCAACGGCAGCAACAACAGCACCCACTGTGCCGCACAGAGCAACAACACTGAGCCACAGTGCAGACTCCCAGTGCCGACCCAAACACCAGTGGTGCTGCCTATGGCACCGATGCCAAAACCAGCTGCCACAGCACTGGATCTGTGGCGCCACCCATAGCGTTGGGCACGGCGCCAGGAAAAACACCACCATGGAAAATGCCAATGGAGAATCCTGAGAAGAAGGAAAAAGGTGGTGCCCCTGAATGGAAAGAGAGAGGGTGGTAGACATGAGGGGTTGACACGATGGCGAAGGCACCAAGAGGGCACCGCGCTCAGCGTGATCCAATCAACTCGGCTCTGGTCCAGCGGCTCTGAGGCCTGGAGGCCCCAAAATCAGGAATACTGGATAAAGTCGAACTCCCTGCTCCACAGGAGTGGCCCAGAGGTGAAACTGCTCACTGGAGCTCGAACGAGGACAGAGATGGAGTCCGGAGTCAAAGAATGCGGCAGTTAGGAGTGGGGCCAAGGGGAACCCACCAAAGTCGGTTCAGGCCCATTGCCCCTCCAGAACAATCCTCGTGCAGACGTACCAGAGGGCAACCTCGAGCGGCACCAATTCTTCTTCCCCCAACGAGGAAGAGCTAGAGGTTAAGCGGAGCTGGATCCCCGGAACCACTAATTTGTGCCGAGCACAGGACTGTCCGTAGTCGGACACCCCTCCATTCATCAAAGGGCGGCAGACCGGACACAGCCCCTCTGCCATAACAACTTTCAAACAAAGTCTTCCTACCGTCACCGCTACTGTCTAAAGACGACTCCGTTGATGGCAGGTAAGAAAAAATTACTCACCTCAGTAATTATGTTTCTTCTAATGGAGTCTTGCTGTATTCTGACTATTGCAGTCAGCGCCAGCCTTTAAACTGCTCTGGAGAACAAAGGGTTACCTTTTCTATGCATGGCATAGAATGCTGAGCTCGAGCTCAGTTGAGGTCTCTGTCTGTTTCCCTTTGAATCTAAACCGTCAGATTCTTACGAGCAACAACTCACTAACCCTCTTATGTGGAAATTGTACACATTTTTACTAGCCAACTGGCAACAAGGAGTTTTGTATTCCCAAGAAAGACTCAAATCAGGAAAACCCAAAACCAAAAACCAACCCCATAAAGGGGTAACAACAATAACAAAAAACACCCAAACAAATAAAGGGAGGGTGTGTAATAGGCACCTCTAGGGTGTAACACTGCACCTGCCCACCCACTTCCCAAAAAACAGGTTCTGAGAGGGAGGGGAGGAATACAGCAAGACTCCATTAGAAGAAACATAATTACTGAGGTGAGTAATTTTTCTTCAAACAACATGAAATCTTGCTGTATTCTGACTATTGCAGACTACCAAGCAGTACCTCCATGGAGGAGGGACAGAACCTACTTTGGGAATAGGCTCTGGCGTACTGATGTGCCAAACTGAGCATCACTCCTAGCCTGGATATCCAGAGAGTAATGCTTGGTAAAGGCATGGACTGTTTTCCAGGTGGCTGTTTGACAAATTTCTAAGAGAGGGACATCCCTGGCAGCAGCCAGGGAAGCAGCTGTATCTCTTGTAGAGTGAACCCTCAGGCTTGAGGGTCGGATCTTTCCTAGTTTCTTATAGCAGAATTGTATACAACATACAATCCACCTGGCAATAGTTCTCTTGGTGGCAGGTTTGCCTTTTCCCACTTCCCCATAAGTGAGGAATAACTGGAGGGATTCTAACCTCTGACCCTTGGTACGCTTTAAGTAGTAGCTAAGGGCTCTCTTAACATCCAAACTGTGCAGCCTTCTCTCCCCCGAGGAAGAATGATCAGTGAAGAAGACAGGGACAGACATGGACTGATTTAAGTGGAAGTCTGAAACCACTTTGGGCAAGAACCTCCTATTGGTTCTAAGGACCACTTTATCTCTATGAAAAGAGATAAAATCAGGTTCCACTGACAGGGCTTGCAATTCACTGATAGGTCTGGCAGAGGTGATGGCTACCAAAAACACAGTTTTCCAAGTCAAGTACTTAAGCTCTGCTGAGGACATGGGCTCAAAAGGAGGTTGCATAAGCCAGGCAATGCAAATATTTAAGTCCCAGGCAGGGGCAGGATCCCTAAAGGGAGGATTGGTATGAAGCAATCCTTTGAAAAATTTTCAGAATACAGGGTGAGATGACAGTGAGGAATGTTTTTCCACTGACAGAAAAACAGAAACAGCTGCCAAGTGCATCTTAAGAGTAGCTGGTCTAAGGCCTAGACCATTAAGATGGACCAAATAATCTAGAACTGTAGGCAATTCGGCAGTGTCTGGAGATATATGGTTCTTGGAACACCAAATGCTGAATCTTTTCCATTTGGAGCTGTAAGTTTTTCTGGTGGCAGGCTTTCGAGAGGCTTTGAGAATATCCAGAACCCCTTGGGACAGATGCAAATCTGCATACTCTAGCCCTTCAAGAGCCATGCCTTGAGACTGAGGGACTAAAGATTGGGGTACCAAATCCTCCCCTGGGAGGAGGTAAACAGGTTGTAATTACTGGGAAGAGACGGGGGAAGACAGACTGTTAGAGACAGCAGCAGGGGGTACCAAGGCTGTCTGGCCCAGTCCGGAGCAGTCAGGATCACTTTGCAAGGTTGTGACCTTATCTTGACTAGGACTTTGAACAGGAGAGGAAAGAGAGGGAAGGCATACAGAAATTTCCCCTCACAGTTTAAAATCAGAGCATCCAGAGGGACTGAACCCAAGACTTGGGGTCTGTAACAAAACAGAGGAAGTTGGTGATTGTCTGGGGCTGCAAAGAGATCTGTCTGTGTAACCCCAGGCTGGTATGCCGTTTGAATCTGACAGCAATAACAGGTGGGCTGGGTTCGGGGAGGAATAGGTCACTTGGCACAAAGGCTAGGTTTGGCTACTCCGCACAGGGGCACCCAAGTAACTCCAAACACAGGAAGCAATAACTAATGTCCAATACCAGAAGTGGGATTCTAAAGTGCGACTTTTTATTCACATCCAAACAGAATAAACAAAGCATAGATGGACCCCCATGGGGATACACTCCTGGTAATGCAGATTAAAAGAGCAAGAACACTTCCTCAACACTTTAGCCCTCAGACTCTGAACCCACCAGGCACAGAGCCTGGACTTGCATGCTGCTTTGGGTTACACAGCCCGAACTTGTACACTGTTCTGGGTTTTCCCCTGGCTCGGCTCCCTTGCTAGCCACTTGGACACCTTCCAAGCTTCATGGAAACATTTTCTGGTGGCTCCCTAAACCACCTAAGAGCACCATGGCTCCATCAGGGAAACTTCCTTTCAATCCCAGGTCTGGGTAAGTTCCTCAGGCACTGGCCAAGTACCTGAGAGAAAGTAAAAGGTGTCAGAGCAAATCCGTAGAGGTGAATTTGGTTACTACTGATGGGGGGGGGGTCTCCCACCTCTCGCTCCCACAATTCATACCTGGCCATTTCTCTGGACAGTAAACACCTCATCCTGTAAAGCTTTCCAATGTAGATTCTTGCTAAATGTATATCACATTCCATCTACTTGTCTTGCTTCCCATTTGTGCTGGACTTAAAAATATGTTCAAGTGGCATTGTCCATTTCTCTAGACCCCCCCCCCACTGAGTTAAGCAGTCCAATCCCCACTTTCCAACTGTTCAGGTGAAAAAAACACTTGGCCCTTTTTCAGAGCAAACTCACCCTTTGGTTGCACGTGCCCCACAGGAGATTCCTCCACAAGGAATTTCTCTCTCAGAGCTTCTGGTGCCTCAGCACAACTTGAATAGGCAGCTTCTTTCCCTTAGCCGGACACAGGAGGGTTGCCCCTGGAAAACGGGCAAAAACCTTCCCCCCATCCCCTCAGGGATGGGGCTCTTGAACCATTGAAAGTGGTCTCCACCACTTCAATTACCAGTTCCTGTGTTTCTCTTCAGGTGGAAACACACACCTTCCAAAAGTAGCTCTAAAACAGAGCTTAAAGCTCTGAGAGCCTGCACACACTCAGCTGTACTACTGTCTCTCCCTCAGACTGCACACAGACTGAATTCAAAATCCCCAACGGTCTACACTAACCTCCAACTGCAACATTCCAGTGTGGCTTATGCAGCTGCGGAAGTTCTAAGATGATGTCATCCCTCAGTCTCAGCTGAGACTGAGAACAGAGTGAGACATTGTGAAATCCATTTAACTGAAGTTTCACAAGTTGCCTTCCCTGCCTACCACTAGGTCTTACTGGGATTCTAGTAACCCTGGGTAACAGGGGGGGTTACATCTGGAGTGCCTCACCTTGAAAAAAAAAAAAAAACTCTTTCAAAACCAGGGGGTCCAGGGACCATTCGTGATGGCCCTTGGAAATCCTGCTCAGTGCATCTGCTAGCACATTGCCCTTTCCTGGAAGGTGGACTGCTATCAGAGAGGTCTGCAGGGAGTAAGCCAGGGACCACAATTTCATGGCTTCCATGCACAAGGCCACAGACCAAGTGCCTCCCTGCTTGTTGATGTACCACATGGTGGTGGTGGTGTCTGTCATGACCTGAACCAGCTTGTTCTGCACCAACTGGGAAAAAGCTTGCAGTGCAAGAAACACTGCCCTGAGTTCCAGGAGATTGATATGAAGGAGGGACTCCTGGGGAGACCACAGTCCTTGGGGCTATGAGATCTCCCAGATGAGCTCCCCATCCCAAGAGAGAGAAGCACCCGTGGTAAGGACCATTGAATGAGACTGAGTGACAAAAGGGACCCCTTGCCTTAAACTGTCCTGATCCTGCCACCACTGAAGAGCTTGGATCAGTGTCCGAGTAACTGGAATCAGTTTGGTAAGAGGGTCCTTCCTCTGGGACCAAAAGGCCCTCAGATGGAAATGAACGTCCCTCATCTGAAACCTTGCCCCATGGACCACTGCTGTGGAAGCTGCCATGTGGCCCAGGAGCTGGAGGAAGTGCCTTGCTGGTCGGGACACCTGAAGGCTGAAGGACAAAGCCAGATCTATAAGAACCCTTGCCCTTTCCAGGGGAAGAAAGGCTCTTGCTTTGACAGTATCCAGCTCTGCCCCTATAAAGGTAAGGAGCTGAACTGATTTGGGGAGGTTGAGAAGGAAACCCAGAGAAGTGAGCACTTGTTGAGTCACTTGCAGGTCTGACTTGACTTGATCTGGAGACTGACCTACTATGAGCCAATCGTCCAGATATGGAAAAATGGAAATCTTTTGCCTTCTTAGAAAGGCAACAACTACTGCCAGGCACTTTGTGAAAACCCTTGGAGCTGATGTTAGGCCAAAGGGCATTGCTTTGAACTGATAATGGCCGGAGGGCAACTTGAACCTGAGGTACTTTCTGTGGGAGCACCTGATGGGAATATGAAAGTAGGCATCTTTGAGGTCCAGGAAGACTAGCCAGACCCCTGGCCTTAGAGAGGGAAGAATTATTCCCAGAGTTACCATCTTGAACTTTGGTTTTAGAAGATGTTTGTTCAGGTATCTTAGATCTAGGATGGGTCGCCACTCCCCTGTCTTTTTTGGGGTAAGGAAGTATCTGGAGTACAGACCTTTTCCCCAGTGTAGGGTAGGAACTCTCTCTGTGGCTCTTAGAGCCAGAAGAGATGAAACCTCTGCTTCTAGGGCAAGGGTCTCGGAGAGACCTGCAGGTGGAAAAGATCTGGCTCTCATCTTTGGAAATCTTTTGAAGCCGAGAACCAGTCCCTGGCTTACTACTTCCAGGACCCACTTGTCTGATGTAATAGACATCCAGTCCTGGACATAGTAAGCCAGCCTGCCCACTACAGGAATAGGAGAGTCAACCCAGGCAGACCCATCAGGGTGTCTGCTTGGCAGGAGCCTTAGGCTGAGGAGTGGATGCAGCCCTGCTCATCCCCCTTCTGCCTCTCCCTCTAAAGAACCCCCTCTGTGAAAAGGGAGAAGAGGCCTGTGCTTGGTAAAAAAGCCTGTGAAAAGGCCTGCCCCTGCCCCTAGATTGCTGCCTCTGAGGAGCTGCTTGCCTTTCTTTGGCCTGAGCACTCCTATAAGTGGTCCTGCACTCATCCATCTTTTTCATGTAATTCTCTGTCTGTTCCCCAAACAGAGAATTACCCACCACAGGAAAATCCATGGCCTTAGCCTGGGTGTCCTCTGAGAGGCTAGTACATCCGAGTTAAGCCATCCTCTGAAGAGCCACAGATGTAGCCATGACTCTTGATGAAACATCACTGGAGTCCACAGCAGCATGAAATTGTACCTTTGATGCCTCAATCCCATCAGCAGCCACCTCCTCCAGCTCCTTGGCCAGCTGGGGGGGAAGCCTGTTTAGCCAGTGCCAGTACAGAGTCCCACCTGGACTTCTGGTACCTGGCTGTATAGGCCATATAGTTCGCCTGCCTGAGTCCCAAGGAAGATGCCATGTACTGTTTTTTTGCCATGGCATCAATCTTCCTGGAGTCCTTGTCTGGGGGATGTGAAGCCAAGGGAATGTTTGCCTTGTCACAAGCAGCAGCCTGCACTACCCCAACATGGCTGCATTGCTGGTATAAAAGCTCTGTATCTGAGCCTGACAGTGTATACCTCTTGTCCATTCTTCTGTCAACAGGAGGTATAGAATTGAGAGACTTTAGGATTTTTTGTGTCTGCTTCCCAAAAGATTTATGAAGGGGAATAGACAGTCTCCTGGACTCTGGGACGTCCATCATTTCCACATAATCAGGCTTCCCTTGATCCTCATTGCCTCCTACATAGGAAGCTGGAGGGTTTCAGCCACCTTTCTGTAAAACAGAAAGTGGGAAGGGGACTCAGAAAGCCTAGGAGGGGATACACCTGAAGGTCTGTCTAGGGAGATGTCCGGTTCCACAGGCACATCCAGACTTTCACCATCACCATCATCATCTTCAAACTCCCCCTCCTCCACAAACTCCGGTTCATAAAAGTCTTCAGGGGTATAATCTTAAACCAGGGGAACCAACCGAACCGAACCCCTGCCAAAAGTTGCCGGATCGGTCAGAACCGGGCGAAGCGATTCCACAATCTGAATCACTCTGGCTATTTCCTCGGTGGTCGGAACATGAACTTCTGGATCTTAACCAGTCGATTTCTCTTTGGGTTTTCCTTTTGTCTGAACCGATCCCTCAGGATCGGCTCTCCTCTTGCCCGAAGAAGTATTGCCCTGGTCAGAGGGCACTCCTTCTGGTTCGGTCGGAACCAAACCGGGCTGGCCATCCGGGTCAGCGGACTTCTCAGACTCCTTTTCCCTCAGTCTACCTAATCTCTTTTCAAGGGTAGATTTAGGAACATTTTTACATGTTTGGCAGTCTGTATCAAGGTGTTCAAACCCCAGACACAACACAGGTGGTGTGGGATCGGCCTCAGCAAAGACCTCCCCACACTCACTGCAGTGTTGAAACCCAGTGGGCCAGTTTTTTTTTCTTGGGTTTCTCAGACATGGCCAACCTAACCAACTTACCCTTTTTATGGCAACCGCCAGGCAAGACTCCCTTATCGGTACCTAACCGTGTCACGGGTATTAGAAAAAAAACATACAAAACACTTTTTTTTTTTTTTTTTTTAAGAACCGATAAGGACCGGTAACCACACACTAAAGAAAAACACAAGGATTCACTACAAATGATGGGTTCAGCCGAACCGATACAAGTTCCACACAGAAAATCAGAACAAAACCTATATAGTACTCACGGTACCACAGACAGACTGAACCGACTATGCGGAAATAAATTTCGGTTTAAAACCGACACTTTGACTTTCGAACAGAGCTGCGGGAGAAATCTCCAGAGCGACTGTTCAGTGAAGCGGAGTAAAAAAATCTGATGGTTTAGATTCAAAGGGAAAACATACAGAGACCTCAACCGAGCTTGATCTCAGCATTCTATGCCATGCATAGAAAAGTTAATCCTTTGTTCTCCGGGGGCAGTTTAAAGGCTGGAGCTAACTGCAATAGTCAGAATACAGCAAGACTTCATGTTGTTTGAAGAATTTCTTTTTCTTCATAATCTTCTTTTCTTGTCAGTAAAATAAGAAATTACTACTACTAAAGTGTTAAATTAAACACTAAAAGCTGCTGTCGTATAGACGAAAACTTAGACTCCAGCAGACGAGTGACATTGACATCCAAGCGCACCTGACGGTGGGAGAAAAGGAACTGAGGCGGTTGGAGGGTCAACAGAGATAGCCGACACAGGCACGAGCTAATCTAGCGGTACTGCACATGCGTGGTCCTGTCTCGGTGCCTACCCTTTCGAAAAATGTTGGCTCCCGTTTGATCCTAGCGCCGCCTCTGGCGCTATCCCACTAGTGTGAATGAGTGATGGAGACTTAGTCCAGGAAGATCTGGCAGTAGTACCTGCAGGGCAATTATTTTCCTTGTTTCAGAAGTTGGATATTATTAAGGCATTATAAGTCCCCCAATTTACAAGTAATAGTTTCGGCTACATTATATATCTGTTCCTTACAATTAAGTCCTTTGTTGAGAGCCTTACCCAGATATTTGTAGTATGTTACAGTTCACAAGCTTGGATGATCTAAGCCCAGTATTCTTAGGTTAGTTTGTGTCTTTGTAAGTGCTCAACCAGTAAGACCTTTGTTTTGATTTTTATTCAGAAGACCACAGCCAATAACCTAGATCTGTAGTGCAGTAAAGTCCTGCTGTAATTTTCCCTGAACTGTAATTTTCTTTTGTGCCACATGGTAGGAAGGACTTGTAATCAACATTGGATGGTACCAAACAGTTTAAAAATAAAATTGCCGTTTAAGAACAAATATCTTTAGTTGGCTCCAATGGCGGCAAATGATACAGCTAGCCCTGGAAATCCTTGGCAGACATCAGGCAAATCATTAAAGGACAAGTAAACCATCAATTTCATAGTTCTAATATATCACAAACGCTTCCATGTAAACATAGACTTATGCATGCTGAGTTCAATTGTTTTGATTGTTACCTTTATTATGTATGTTTATATAGTTTTCTTCATGTTTAAAAGTTCTGCCAAACTGTAAACAAATTCTCTGAAGAACCAAGCCTCTGCTCAGCGCACAAAATGGTGCCGACATGTGACTCATTTACGCCATCATAGTGAGTCTGCTCCACTTCTTACACTAAAAGCTATGGGCACAGCCAGCCCAGTGGCACTGATGGCTGAGGCGCTGGCACCTCACGCTACGCTGGCGACCCGTGTTCAGGAACGAGCATGGGCCACCGGGGGTAGGCAGGGATGGAGATGTATCGAGTATCTGACAGACTGCTCTCCATCTCCTGGGAGGGGGGAGCTTGGCGGCCGGTGCACACCTGACCCCTGGCAGAGGCCGGGGCTCGGCGATACAGTCGCTACAGCATGGGTGTGGTGCGTGGCAGACGCTTGATGGGGGATGTGCGCGAGAGTATGCACAACTTCGTTGCAGGTGTCACTGCATGCTGTGCGAGTGCTGGGGCACAAGAAAAAACAGGAAAAAGTTCCCGGCGGATAATGGGGGAGCTCACAGGCCCCACACCTGGCCACCCACGGTTCAAACACTGATCCAGTCTTGGTAGGGGAGGGCCCCCCTCTGCCAACCCCGCGGGGGAGGAGTAAGCCCTGGGAGCAAGCGCCGGATGGTGGACACCAGGGTGATGGGGCTGGGGCTTCCCCAGAATGAGAGGGCCGATGGGGCAGAGGACCATAAAAAACTACATAAATAAATAAATAAATAAAAGCTATGGGCACGGTTTAAAAATGCTAGATATTAGCACTAAATGGAAATACTGTTACTATCAGCATATGAATCAGTACTTAGTTTGTGCACCTGACTCTGGTGCACAAGCGAAGTATTAATATGTATGCTGATATTTCCATGCAGCACTAATATCTAGCATTTTAAAACAGTGCCCACAGCTTTTAGTGCAAGAAGTGGAGCGGACTTGCTACGATGATATAATTGTGTCGCACATCAGCACCATTTTGTGAGCCGAGTGGTGGCTCGGCTCTTTGAAGGATTTGTTTATATTTTGGCAGAACTTTTAATCATGACGAAAACTATATAAACATACATAATCAAGGTAACAATTAAAATAACTTATCTCAGCATGCCTCAGTCTATGGTTATATGGAAGCATTTGTAATAGAATGGAACCGAACCATAAAACTGATGGTTTGCTTGTCCTTTAAGAACACACTAGATGCTCCAAAACTGCACCCTAAAGTACTCCTTCAGTAACTAGTTTTCGAAGAAATCAGCTTTTAACCTATTCTGACATGTTGTGTTATGCTTGTGATGTAAATCTGAAACCAATGTAGAACTTTCTTACCATTACTTAGGTTTGCTAGTCTGGTGATCAATTTTATATGGCCTACACGACCAAAAGAGTTGGGGCATCAAATAGAGCAGCTGCTAATAATGTGCCCCTGCCAAGTGCTGTTACCTCATCATTTGTAACTTTTCCAGGGCCTGTGTTGTGTTCTTTTGTCTTTTCTGAACCCAAACCGGTGTTCAGTTAAACAAATTGTTTTTGTTGACGTATTTCACTAGTTGGCTAAAAAAGGTTAGTTATTTACAAGTAGCAGTAGATCTTCAAGGCAATCTCTGTACAGCCATGAACTATAAGCCATTGACGTCAGGACCACATGGAACCTTTAGCCTAGGTGGGGTGGCCTATGTTAAAATAGGTCCGTGCTGCTTCTATAATGTGGAAAGCCCCATACCTCATCAACTTTCCAGTCATAGACAAGCTCAGAGTTGTAGCATATCAACAGCAACGGGACAGGAGAGGCGGAGGTTTTAGAAAGAAAAGTCAGCTGGAAGGGAACAGAAAAGACCACCAATCATGCAGTAATGAACACATCTTCCAAAGTATACCATCTGAAAATACAGAAGGGGGTTCGTGGGACAGTAAGCTTTCTCTTTGTTAGTGTAAGTAACTAACCTATCTTTTTCAAGGACATCTCTCTCCACAGAGCCACACATTTGGAAGGATTCCAGAGCAGTACTAGACTGCACAGTGGGAGGGAGGCCAGAAAAGTGGGACATAAAATCCCTTAAGACAGCAGACCTTGGAGGACGGCAAACCCAATGCCACTTGATTATAGGACACCAGATCCAAACCACAGTGTTTACTGAAAGGGTGGAGTATAGTCCACATGACGACAGATCACTATCAGCTGCTGAAACACAAAACAAAGTCATGGAAGTGGCTATGCTGTGGGTGGTATACCCATGGACAGGACCATGAAGCTCCTCACTAGGCTTCCAGCAATAAAATGAAATGCATGACAACCATTTAGGAAAAGAAGCATTAAGAAACAGGGTCACCCCCCCCTCCTCATTTTGAGGACAAACAGAACAAAAAGCAGCAAGGACTGCCTGCAATCTGTCACGCAAGCTGACTATGTACATTTAGAGAATACAGAATAATTGTGCCTGAATTCAGAGGGGAAGAAAAAAACAGCAAGGTGGAAAGTCTGACACAACCATCACCTTGGGAAGGAACGGAGGACTGGTAGCAAGAAGGCACAGGGGATCCAAAACTAATGCCTGCAGCTCAGAAACCCTGCACCAAATAAAGTGTCATCCAGGAAAGGAAACACCTAAGTCACAGTGGTTTGAATGGAACATGTGTAAGGGACTCCACAGTCAAATGAGGTGCCATACCAGAACCAGTCCACAGTGATGGAGGGTATCGTTAAGGATAGGCTAGATGGGTTACTGGAGCAAAATGGGTATTAGGACGATAGGCAGCATGGCTTTGTCTTGGGAAGGTCGTGTCAGTCGAACCTTGTGGAGTTCTACAACTGGGTGACGAGGGTCCTGGACCGGGGTAGGTCAGTGGATGTCCTCTTTCTGGACTTCAGCAAGGCATTTGATTCGGTACCCCCACAATGGCCTGCTGGCTAAACTGAAGGAAATGGGGGTAGGGAACACAGCTGTTATGACTGATAGGAAATTGGCTCTCTGAGCGTACTCAGAGGGTGGTGGTTGGGGGGGGGGGCTAGCCTCACCCCCAAAGGGGGTTATTAGTGGGGTGCCCCAGGGGTCAGTGTTGGGGCCACTTCTGTTCAATGCCTATGTCACAGACATAAGGAAGGGGGATCAGGAGTGAAACGAGTCTCTTTGCAGAGGACTCAAAGCTGGGTGCAGTGGTGGATTGGGGGGGGGGAGAGAGGGTAGCCTTGCAGGATGATCTGGAGGCTCTGGAAGCTCTAGAAAGGTGGTCAGGAAACTGGAAACTAAAATTCAATGCAGGGAAGTGCAAGGTTCTGCACCTGGGAGTCAGAAATCCAGGCCAGGGGTATACCCTAAGAGGAGACAAAATTCAAGTCATGGAGGGTGAGAGGGACCTGGGGGTAGTGGTAGATGTCAAAATGAACAACTCAGAGACCTGTAGGAGGGCAGCGAAAAGGGCAAATAGGATGCTGAGATGCATCGCCAGGGGGATTACCTCCAGAAACGCGGAAGTGATCTTACCCCTGTACAACTGCTTGGTTAGGCCACACCTCGAGTACTGTGTGCAGTTTTGGAGACCACATTTAAAGAGGGATGTTACACTCCTAGAGAGGGTCCAAAGGAAGGAAACCAAAATGATCTGGGGCCTGGGGGGGAGGATCTATGAGGAGAGGCTCAGGGAGCTCGACATGAACACCCTGGAGGAGAGAAGGGACGGGAGCGCATGATAGAGGTCTTTAAGTACAAAAAGATCAATAAAGGGGCCCAGTCAGGGTGCTCCAAAAGGGAGGAGGGGCAACGAGAGGAATGGATGTAAGCTGGAAGGGGGCAGGTTCAGAGGGGAGAGGAGGTGTTATTTCACTGAAAGGGTGGTGGAGCCATGGAATATTCTGCCCACGGAGCTGGTAGAGGAGGAGGCTGGACGGGTTTAAGAGGGAATAGAACATGTACAGGGGGAGGGTAAATCTGACCAGGCCCAATGCAGGTGGCACATCTGGGACTGGGGACAGTATAACCCAAGGGGGAGGGGAGGACACCAAACATTGGCCCTCAGTGTGGGTGCTGAAAATTAAGCAGACTCGAAAGACCGTTAGGCCTATTCTGCTGGCATTTTAGTATGTTAGTTGGGGATACAAATGCATGAGTCATGTAAGAAACCTGCTGAACACCACCAACTGAGTCACAGTCATGCCTATGGAGAGGACATGAAAGGGGAAGAGTGTATCTGTACTGAGGAATACAGATATCTAGAGACAAGAGGGAAAAGAGGTAGACCAAAACACTGGATGAACAGTAAAAAGGGTCCAGGGAGCAAAGCAAACCAAATACTGAGTTGGTTTAAGAAAGGGATATTGAAATAAACTAAGGCACAGTACAAAGTAACATCAAGTCAATCACATCTAAAACAAAACTACCAACATACTCATATTGAAATAAAGCAATGACAAGGAAAGTGAATGGCAAGGACATGGCAGCTGAGCCACCAAGAGAAAATCTGAGACAGTAGGGGAAACACCCAAACAGGATAGCGCTAGTGTAGCAGGAGCCTGGCAGGAAGGTGCAGGCAGAGAAGGTTCAGATGCAAGAGACAACCCAGGAAAAAGAAAAGAGCCCCATCTGCAGTAGGGAGAGGAGAAGATGGGTCAGCTGGAAGAAGGTACAGCAGAGGCAACCAATACAGACTGGACTGGAGTGGAACCACCAGAATCAAGGTGGCTGGCGCTGCCCAGAGTGGCATCAAGCTCTCCAGGAACAGAGGATGGGGGAGGGGGGAAATGAGGAAGGACCCATCCAGTAGATGAGTAATACGTCAGTAAGCCCAGAAAAACATCAGGCTAAGGAAAAAAACATGAAGCGTCTGAAGCCATGATTAATACTGATGCGGGCCACAGGTACATTGAAATAGGAATCAGAATGTCTCATAGGCAATTTGCTGACAAGACTAGCTGAAGGTGCCTGCTGTAGGAAGCCATGAAAAAGAAAGAAGCCCATGTCAGGAGTAGCACCAGCACCTGAAGAAAATACAAAGTAGAGCCACTGGCAGTGGAGGAATGTGTATTATACCATGGACCTTGGACACTAACCAATGAGAACGGCAGGCTGGCACCTTACCGCCATTGTAAATCCTCTGATAATCATCGCAAAAGGTGCCAGCCAGCCGCATCTTAAGAAAAAAAAAAAAAGCAGACACCGAAATCACGGAACTGCGACCGCCATCTTGTTTCCCCGCTGAGTGAAGACCATAAAATAGCAGCTCCGTACGTCAGGGAAACAAAACAAAATAAAAACACTGCTGTAATACTGAGTGGCTTATTAAGCATTATACCAAGTACTGCTTTTTTTAAAACAATAAAAAAGGCAGTACGTGGTATAAATCACAATAAGCCACTCAGGAGATCTGGGTTATCGGGGGGATTTACCACGGCTGGCGTGGATTTACCCACCACTCCAGCCATGGTAAATCCACCGATAACCTACACCCCCTCGTGGCTTTTTGCTTAAATACCCTTCAGGACCAGGCCACAAAGGTGACACCCTGTGACAACAGAGGAAGGAATGACTACAGAAAAAGCATGCAAAACTGATGTGATTAAAGATCCCAAGGCTGGGATAGCACAGAGACTACCCAGTCACTGTAAGACCAAGTAATACCTGGAGTACAACTACCCGGTTCATGCTGACAAACAGATGATGCACATCTGTCCCATAAAGTGTTTGCAGACTCTCCAACTGAACTCAGCACTAATAACTTTAAGGGATTCAAAATTATGCATTTAAATACACATAGCAGTGCATCAAAATTGCCTGAACTTAAAGCCTAGGAGAGTCATCATTTGCCAGATTTAACTGCGATAAGTAAGACCTGGCTACGACCAAGTATCCTATATCAGGAAATTTAAGTTGAGAAACTGTTATTATCAGGAAGGCTAGACTGAATAAAAAAAGGGGGAGGACCGATTAACTATGTTCATGCTGGTATGCGTACTGGTGAGCTAGATTTTCACTCTGATCTGTAAATTCAGAGTTAGAATGGCTGGCGCTCACTAAAAAAAAAAACACAACAACAAAAAAAACTGGTAACAACAACAATGTAAACATAATGTACATCTATAATCCTCCTCAATATGGAGCTGAAGGCTTAAAAGACTTGCTTGAATTGGTTTCTATGACTGTCCCCCAGGCATTATTTTGGGAGACTTCAGTCTCAAGTGGAGTAGTAATTTGGTTACAACATACAACCGTATTGTAAAGGTTCATCTGCAACAGTTGATTTAAAATCCTACTTAAAGAGGACATGAAATGATTTCTAATTAGCAGCTGTGTATGAAGTTCCTATTTTCAGGAATTATATTTATAACCCTAAATTATCCATATGTAAATGTACCTGAAAAAATATTTTTTCATGGTTTTCCTTTTATGGGCAGCATTTTGTTACAGTTCTCTTCATGGAATCAGTGATTTGGAGTTATATAGAGAATAATGGATGGGGTGTTGTGCATTATGAGTTGTTTTTTTTTTTCACACCCGAAGTATGTAATACCACATAAACCACAAGTGCAAAGCACGAGTGGTTTGTGATGCTATTACACACCAAGGGTGTATAAAAAAAACCAAAACAAATAATGCAACATCCCATTCTTTAATTTATATAACTGCTTGTCGGTTTAGTGCGGTGTGTTTTTTAATTTTTAAAGTGGCAGTTTTCCATTTCCGTGACCATGAGACAGTAGCAGCTTTCACTTTCATTTTGTCTAGCTGATACCCACACAGTACTAACCAGGTTCCATTCCATAATAACCAGCTGGTCATTGCAATGTTAGAAAGTGGTGTCAGTCTCGTCAATAAATGGGCTAACCAGTAATTATAGCTACACCACTGAGTGTACAGAACTCTAAGCATGGTTCTGATAGGTCAAAAGCATATGCTTAGCATTCTGTACACACACCATGACATAGTAAAAATTCCAAATGATTTCTAATTAGCAGCTGTGTATAAAGTTCCTATTTTCAGAAATTATATTTATACCCCTAAATTATCCATATGTAAATGTACCTGAAAAAATATGAAAAACTATTTTTTCATTGTGAAGAGAACTGTAGCAGAATACTGCTCATAAAACAGAAGACATCTGAAAGCACAGGTTTTCACATCAGTGGTTATTCAGTTGCAGTTTAGTATGGCTGATTTGGAGGTATGAGTTTCATTTTTGGAACTAGGAACATTGCTAGCTGCTGCCAATTAGCACACATTTCCTGCCCCCTTTATTTTAGAAAGAACACACCCTATTGGATTTTAGTCTGTAAAGTGGAGAATACATATTTCGTGGGGGCAACTCTTGGATTCAGTTAGTGATCACATGTCTATCTACTGTGAATGGTATAATGGATCAAGGAAAAGTCACCATCCAAAATAATCGAGTTTAGGATATGTCAAAATCTTGTGAAGCATCTTACCTAAAGATATAAAACAGACTGGTAATTTCTCCAGGCAATACCGGATACAATGTGTGTGCTTGATTATTTTTTGTAGTTATTTAACAGCTTTTTTGATAAACACATACCACTTGTGAAAAGTAGAGTAGGTGGATGAAATTCCCAATGGTTGTCCAAAGACATTTTTTATTTTAATTAAAGGAATGGACAAAGTGTGGGGTGTTTTGAAGAAAATCGGTTCAAATCAGGATTGGATTACCAACAGATCCTTGAGAAATTTACTTAAAGCAAAAGTTAGGATCACTATGGCTTCTTATCAACAAGTAGAAAACTTAAAGACTCCAAACATTTTGGAAAATGTGAATAATTTAATGAATCCCAGAGAAACACCTGTAAGTACTATAATGTTGAATGGGACACATTTTGCTTCACCCCTGGATATCACAACTGCAGTTAGCCAAAGACTTGCTGACTTGGGTAGGTACCATTTGACCTCTGTAAATAACACTGTGATCATCCAGATGACCTGGGTTCGAGCCCCGTATCTGGGACATCAGCTGCTGACCACTGAGGTGTGGTACTGGCTTCTCTCTGGATGCTTCCTGCCTCAGGGAGGGAGGGCACCTCCTTCCGCTGCATGACTGACCCCTGATGGCCCAGGGGGAGAGCATATCATGCGGGAAAGAACAAGTGGTCCCTCCAGAGTGGCCTGTGTTGGCACAAACCTGCTCACCTTACGAGTGACACGCAGGTGTCACATGCCAAGAGTGGGGCTGGCAGAGGAGTTCCAGAGGTAGGTTGGGGCTTGCCCATCCTTCTGATAGCCCTGATAGCCTCTCTGCCCGGTCACTTCTCAGGACCACGCCCTGGGAAGGGATAAGGGAGGACCTAACAGGAAAAATACCCCAGCAGCACCAGGCAGATGAAGTCGCACCCCCCCCCATGACCACTGTAGGGTCCTTCTGACTCCTCTTGTGCCTCGTCGGCTCCTCCCCCAGGTCTCGACTGTCAAGTGAAGTATCCTCTTCCTGGCTTGGGAAGCCTGAGAATTGGAGGGTCAAACTACAGGGGACAAGCTGTGGGTTATGCACGTAGTGTCCAAAGGGGATGTCAAGCAGAGGCTGGTGGCGGGTTGGAATATTTGAAGACTCCTACGGCAGGCAGAAGGGCTTGGGCAGGTGGAAGGAGAACCTGGCAAGGAGAAATGGGGGCAAAAGTAGAAAGTAAAAACAAAAAAATAGAAAAATGACATTGTGACTGATCGACATCCAGTTGAAAATGTAACTTATCCATGTTTTTAATTAAAAAAAAAAAGTGTTACCTCCAACGAGGTGCTTAACCTGCTTGTTCAAATTAAAAATGATCACGCTGCAGGTAAAGATGGGATGGTGTCTAATTTAATCTGATTGGCTGCTCCTTTCATATCCACTTTGACAGTGATTTTTTAATTATTCATGTTGCTCTCAGCATGTTTCCGACATACAGAAACACACGTGACTCCAATTCCTCAGGGTGGTTCTGTGACAAACATTAATACCCAACGACTGAAAATTGTTCATAAACAGATTACTGACCATACTGACAAAGTACAATATTCTTGGATAGCATCAGCATGGGTGTCGCCAGGCCCACAGGACTGACACAGCCTTGGTCAGGTTCATGGATATGTGTCAGGCCGTGGACGGTGCATATTTACTGGTGTCATCTTCGTGGACCGGACGAAGGTATCTGATCACAAGGACCATGATATTTTGCTGAGTAAACTTTCAAATTTGGGCTTTGGTACATCTTCCTTGAATTGGTTTAAAGGTGACAGGCAGATATGTGGTACAGGGCTGTCCCTGTAATATCACTTACCCTGCCAACTGAGGTCTTCATACTAGTAATTATTGTCATATATATATATATATATATATATATATATGTATATCTCAATAAATAAATAATATGAATTCCTCTTAGTGGAGTCCTCTTCGTCAACAGCAAAGCCTAGCTTGTTCTGCATGAAGTGAAAAGCCTGAAATAATGCATCCTCAGGAAGAAATGTGTAGCAGTGGTGAGGGTGGCACTGTGGTAGGGACTGCAGTCCCACAGGCACCCACAGCAGACATTGACTGTAGTGACTGGAAGAGCTGAGCCATTGACAGAGTAATTGGTGATGACAGGGGCAGCATAAATCACTGAAAACACTCAGAGACAGTAGTAAAAACAACAGTGTTAGCTAGCATCAACACCACCAGATGGCAGATTCAACAACGAAAACGCTGACAGGACTTTGCCCACCAACATGTTGGGAATCGCCTACATGCTACTGAAAGTGGAAGAGTCAGAGCCTGCACCCGAACTTGGTGTCAGAACAATGGTTGAGCTGACAATGGAGACTAACGAAGCGAGCTGAGATTCACCATCATGTGGATTCAGCAGCAACCAGGACCATGAGGGAGACTTTGAAACGTGACAGTGAGGCTGCCCAGTGAAGAGACCTACAGGGTTCTCCAGCATCAGATCCAGTACAGTGAGCTGGAGACCCCTGGAGAAGACGCCTATACTACCCGTTTGGCATTCTCCATTTTCTGCAGGAAATTTTCTAAAGCCCCCCCGCACATATCCTTGTGGTTTGGCTGAAGCCCTGCCAACTGGCACAGTTTTTCACTTTGTGCAAAAGGTCCAATCAGCAAACAAAAACTGTAGAAGCATCATATCAAAACATCTTCACACCGCACCAACAGAAGTGAAAAAGCAGAGCTTCTGTGGATTAGCTGATGACTGCATGCAATAACACTAAAAGTAAATAAAACAGTGACTTCAATTGACTCACATAGGCATTTCCCATAATCTGATGAACAGTGCATGGCAGGAGAAAAAACTGAGGGAATATGGGGCCACCCAGGTTATACAGATGGCATGGACACGCGTCAACGTGGGTGGGGGTGGCCCCAACTAGGCACATTTTTTTGCCATGTCCTAACATCGATGGCTTACAAAGATGTGACTCAATGGAGAAAGATGTCCTCAAAGATTATCAGTTCTTTTTACTACTATTTGGAAGTCTCTGTACAGAAGGTCACCTCTTGGCTGTTTCAAGTTATGTTACTTTGCAAAATGTATTCATGACAGGCCCACTGCTGTACTGGAAGGCATTCATCTCCAATGCAGCAGACCTGAGTTCACACCCTAACTCCGGGTCATCCATCTCTGGCCAGTAGAAACATGGTAAAGCATGCCAACAGGATGTCTCCCAACTCAGGGAGGGTGGCACATTCCTACCACAGTACAACTGCTTATTGTGTGCTAAATGAGGGAGCAGTGTTGGCAGGAATCTTTGGTCCAGAAACCTCCTGTCATTGACAGCACAAGGCACCGACATGGTAGGCAGAGGCCCCTCACATGTAGTCTAATATTGATGACAGGATGGCCATGACAGGCCAAGCCCTAGGGGTGGAGGAGGAGAATAATAATTATAATAAATGCAATTTCTATAGCACCTTTAAACATTTAAAGCTGCTGTGCAAAATAAGAATACAAGCAAGAAAAATCACGGAGTGCTAAACTAGTAAATAAAGGCAAGTTTTTAGTTTGCTTTTAGATAGCTCAGGGTCACCGCATGACTGGATATCCAGTGAAATTCCATTATAAAGACAGGGATTACTGACCAAAAAGGTGGGTACTGGGGAAAGCAGAAAAACATAAAATGAGGCTGCAGTTCTGGTGGATGATACCATCATGCGTTCCCTAATCTAGTTGCACTGTACAGACCTATGCAACCTCTGCCTCCACACTCCCCCCAAAAATGTTCTAGTCTGCTCTTCTTCCCAGCTGGCCCTACTCAGAGGTATGTCCACCAGGGCAGCCTGAATGAGGTCAATCAGTGGGTTACTTAGGGCTAGTCATATGGGCTCCAGTGGTGTTGGGATTGCATTTGAAAAAGACTGAAGGTGTATCTAGTGCTGCATACATGAGGACTAGAAAGGAAAAAAAAAAAATAATTATAGAGAATGATGTAAGTAACACCATGAAAATGCTTACTGGGATGCAACAAATTAAATCAAACTGACAGATCGGTGAAATAAAACCTCTGCGCTGAAAGTACATGAGGTTGCCTACCTTGACATCACGGAACACGTATGATATTCTGTGGTCAGTGACTCTGTCCTGGACAAAGTTAAAAGTACGAATCCTGTCTGACTGGGATCTCGTTCCCACCTAAATATAGAGAAACTATTTGAAGGGCATGTTATTTGTAATACAAAGTTAATGAGTTATACAAACGTAAACAAGTGTATTTTCTGCATGTGCAACATTAATAAAAGGCTAGTGTCAGTGGCTTAACTATACAGTTTCTCCAACTCTTAAGCAGCATGCACTGTTAGAATTTGTGAATAAGTTTATGGGACTAAGGTATGGCGCATGACTGCAAGTGTTCTACCTCATTTTAGTCTGCATTCCTTCTTGGTCCTTATGCTACCGGTGGCAGTTTTCCTCAGGAGCCTCAAGGCACACCATGACACACACACACATATGCACAACTTCCCCACTCTCACCTGCCTCCATATTAATCTGGATAGCGGGGGTGGGGGGGCGGATATACCCTTTAACAGCATCTGTCACCAGGCAGTGAGACCACAGGATCCAGATAAACTAGGGTATGTCATTCACAGGCAACAGTGGCATTTTCTCATTTTCTCCCCCCACTAGGATACTGGCACTACTAACACCAAGTCAACACATACACACATAGTGCAAAGCTGTACAATGTTGCCCAACAACCTCCCACCTGAAGGTGTGGAATTCTGTAGTGTCTTCTATGGTGACCCAGGTGGCACTGTGACAGCGGCACACTGCCTCCCTCCCGAGAGAGGGAAAATGTCCTCTGGGAGGCTCAATCCCTCTTGACCAGCCGGCCCCCAACTGAACTGAACCCCAGTCGCTGACACTATGAGCCGTGGCCCTACTGCTGTGCCAGCAGACCAGGTTTTGGCCTGCTTATACCTCTTCTGCAGTTAACCTATTTACCTCCCTGCCACAGTGCAGGATTAGCCTTCCACCGCCACCCCCCCCCCGCCCAGTCACCCGGCGACCCAGGGACTTGCATTCTTCCCTGTGCTTCCCCCATGGCTTGCCCACAGTGGCGGGGATTGACAGTGAGGGCCTTCACTGCCGACAAATGGATCTGGTTCTGGGAAAGGGCCTTGTAGCCAGTGTGAAGCCTGCAAGGGGTCTGTGTCATCCCATGCTGCACCCGGCCATTTTCCTCTGTCCTTCCCTGGAGGAAAGGACGTGCAATGCCATCCAGACATGTCCATGCATGCTACCGTGCTTGAGACGTTGACGGCTGCTGTCTCCATTCCCAAGTCGTGGTCCTGAGTTGCCTGCTTCCCAGCCTCCGCTAGAGGGCAGACAAGTACCGGGAACAGCAGCTCCCAACTCCCCAGAGGAGGAAAGCAGTCCTCCAGATGCTCGATCCTCCTTCTCCCCGGCCAACCCCTTGCAATCCAAGTCCATTCCCGATCACAGGTCGCCAGCATGGGAAAAGATAAGGTCCCCAAGACACCTCAGCCTACTTTACCAGTGGACTGGGCCTGCTTATACCTCAACCTCTAGCACACAAAGCAAGAACGGGAATTAAAATAATCAGCAAAAAAAATATCAAAATCAAGGACAGGGGACACCATCCAGTACTCTTAACAGCAAGCGTATCAGTTTAAGTATTCAATTCCTGCTCTTCATGAAAAGACACAAATTTGAAGAGGGTTAAGGGAAAGGTTGAGTATACACCTTATTACCTGAATTTTCCTAGCAGTCTGCCTTTGCTCCTGCTCCTTCTCAAGCGCCTGCTGATACAGCTTAGCTCTTAGCATGCGCAGAGCTGTCTCCCTATTCTGCAGCTGTGATCTCTCCTGTTGGCACTCCACCGATATTCCTTTAGAGTCAGAACAAGTCATATTTAAAATAAAGAAAAAAAAAAGTCAGGCTATAATACAGCAGTCTAATGGTCTATGGGGAAAAGGCAAATTGAAATTTCACTGATCAGATGATACAGCATTGTCATTCTAGTCTGGAAAGCACTGCTGGCTTTTTGGTTAAGTCTACAGTTAGTAGTTTTATATTTTTAAGGATATTGAGATGAATGATGTGTTTTAAATTCTGTTCAGTGCCTTGATTTTTGAAAGGCGCCTTAAAAATAAAACTTATTATTATTACAGAAAAAACAGGTTATGAATAAAGATTCACTGATGCAAAATTCAAGTAATATTTTCCACATGGCTGGTACTATAGTGCAGTGGCCGGGACCTGCAAGCCAGGAATGCTCCCAGGGCCCTTACTATTGTTGTGGATGCACAGGAGGAGAACTGAGCCAACTGGATAAATAAAACTTCAATGTACAGCAGGGCGGTGGGGTGGCAGGGGAAGATCTGATGCTGGCAGGGGGAGATCTGATGCTGACCATGGTGGCTGAAAATGTTACCAGCACTTTCAAAAGTTTAAACCACAATTCTATAGAGAATAATGGATAAATGTGTGTGTGTTATGGAATTTTATTTCTTGCACACCCAAGGTGTGCGATGGCCCATAAACCTCGAGAACAAAGCTCGAGAAGTTTACAAAGTCATCACACACCAAGGGTGTGTAAAAAAAAAAAAAAAAATCCACACACACACTTGACTATCCTTGCTGATGCCGGGATTTTTGCTTTCTGATGGATTTTTGCTTTCTGACAGGAGAGAGACAGAGACAGAGACACACCCACACACCCTACCTGCTAGGGGTCTCTCTCCATTTTTAAAATTATTTTAATTTTATTTATGTAGTTTTTTTTTTTTTATCCCAGTATGGAAGCACCCAGGAAATAACAGTTACATAAGAACTTACCGTAACAGTAGATCTTCGAGAGAAGTTCCTGCAGTAGGTCTTCACATATAGGACTGCGCCCCCTGGCATCAGGACCCGCATGGCAAACTTCTAGCTACCAATACATAGCGGGGGACCACCCCCGGCATCACATGACAGGATGTCAGCATGACAGTATATAGGGGGGCAGTCCCCACACCCGCACTCCAGTTCTCCCACCAGAAGATCCCTGTAAGGGTGACGGGAGAAAGGAGCAAAACTCCTAGAGCCCGGAGCTGCTGGTAATTGCCCTGAAAAGGGATAGGGAAAACAGGAGCTGGGGAAAGGTGGGAGGAAAAGGTGACCTACTGCAGGAACCTCACTCGAAGATCTCCTGTTACGTTAAGTTCTTACGTAACTGTTATATCTTACTTCGAGAGGGTTCCTGCAGTAGGTCTTCACATAGAGGAATGAATACAAAGCAGCCAAGAAAAAGAAAGTCAAGAGACTGATGTCCGGGAGGTGGAAATGTCTACCAACTAGAGAGCCTGTTAGGATAAGAGGCCTTGCAGGACAGCAAGTCCAAAACCGGCCCTATGCCAAGAGGCAATGTCCAGATTGTAATGCTTGGTGAAAGTATGGAACAAAGACCAAGTGGCGACACCACAGATATCAGAAGCGGACATGTTCCATAAAAAGGTCGTCTAAGCGGCCATGCCACAAGTCGAGTGGCCTTTCACTTCCCCCGGAAGGGGTTTCTCATATTTCTGACAGATGAACGAGATACAATTAGCCAACCATTTGGACAGGCCCTGTTCAGAGATGGCCATACCCTGACGTCTGGGTACGAAAGCAACAAACAACTGGTCAGACTTGCGCACCTCTTTGGTCTGAGAGATACAGTATATCAAGATCCTGTGCACATCCAACATGTGCAAGAGGTATTCCCCCCATTGGAATATTCAGGACAATAAACTGGCAGTTGAACATTTTGGTTCAGCATAAATTCTAATATCACTTTCGGTAGAAAAGAAGGGTTAATCCGGAGAGCCACTCAGTCTCTGTGGAAAATTAAATAAGGCTCCTTGCAAATGAGGGCCTGAAGCTCTGAAATCCTTTGAATCGAGGTAACAGCAACTAAAAAGAGCACTTTCCAAGACAAATCACGCATGTCGCAACTTTCTGCTGGCTCAAAAGAGGGCAAAGTAAGTTTCTCTAAAATAAAGTTTAAGTCCCAGGGGGAACCGGACTGCGGACTGGAGGTTTTAAGTGGAGGATCCCCTTGAGAAAGGTTTTAGAGACCTCCAACTGCATGAGGGTTTTGCCATTCCCCAGAAGGTGGTAGGTGGAAACTGCTGAAAGATGGATCTTCAGAGATGAGTAACTGAGGCCCGATCAGACAAGTGCAAGAGGTACTCAAGGACCTGGGGCGCCGAGCAAGAAAAGGGGTCCAGACCCTTGGCCGTGGCCCAAATGGTGAATCTCTTCCACTTCATCGCATATGTAGATCTAGTGGATGGTTTTCTGGCCTCCACTAAGACCTGGGCAACTCTCGAGGAGACACCAAATTGTGAGACTGCTACGTCCAAAGGTGCCACGCATGTAAATGGAGAGACTTGAGGCTTGGATGTACCAGACTGCCCTGCTCCTCTGACAGAAGGTCATGGAGGAGAGAAGAGGCACTGGGGGTCCAATGCCAGCTGCTGTAGCAGGGGGAACCAGACCTGCTGAGGCCAGAGGGGAGCTATGAGAATCATGCGAGCGCCCTCCGCTTGAAGCTTCAGCAGTACCTTCTGCAGAATTGGAAAGGGAAGAAAAGCATACAGAAACCTCCCTGTCCAACAAAGAGACGGCGCATCTCGCCATAAAACACCACGCCCGGGAACGAGCGAGCAAAGCAGGGTAGTTTTGCGTTGGATGGGGAGGCAAATAGGTCTATTTCTGGCCAACCCCATTGATCAAAAAGATCTTCCACTACCTCCTGCTTTAATTCCCACTCGTGCAACGGTGCGGCTCAGACTGTCTGCCAGGACATTGTGAACTACCGGGACATGGACTGCTGTCAGAGATAGGCCATGCTGGACTGCCCCGTACCACACCCGCATTGCCTCCCTGCAGAGGGGGTACGATCTGGTGCCTCCCTGTTTAATTACCAGACTGTGGTAGTGTTGTCAGTCTGGATTAGGAGTGTTCCCGGTTGTAGGAGGGTCTGAAACACCTGGAGAGCATAGAGCACAGCTCTCATCTCTATAATGTTTATGAGCAAGTGTTCCTCTTGTGGGGACCATCTCCCTTGAGTTCGATGGTCTCCTAGGTAGGCTTTCCAACCTTGACCCGAGGCGTCTGTTGTGAGGGTCGTGGAAAGAGATGGGGGGTGAAAGGGGGCCCCCCCAGGAGAGACTGGATGGCTCCTGCCACCAGAGAAGATCCCTCTTCATACTGCTGGAGACCAGGATCTTGTAGTCCAGGTCGGTAGAGCGTTGGTCCCACTGGACCTTGAGGGTCTACTGGGTCACCCTCATATGCAATCTGGACATTGGAACTGTGGGAATGGCAGCCGCCATCAATCCCAACAGGCAGAGGACAGAGCGGGCTGTGGTCCAACGTGAGTTGGACACAGACAAAGCTTGTTGAATCAGAGTTTCCGCCCTGTCCAAAGGTAAGAAGGCCCTGCCCTAGACCATATCCAGCACCGCTCCAATGAACTGGAGGTGCTGAGGGGGTGAAAGCTAAGACTTGGGATACTTCACAGTGATACCAAGCCGGTAAAAAAGGTCCAGGGTGGTGGAGAGAGACTCCATCAGACTGTCCAGAGACGGGGCTGACAACAGCCAGTCGTCCATGCATGGGAACACATAAATCCCCTTGCAGCACAGGGCTGTAGCCACCACCGCCAGGCACTTGGTAAAAACACGAGGTGCCGATGAAAGGCCAAAAGGGAGGGCCTTGAATTGGTAGTGGTTCCCGTGGAAGGTGAACCGAAGAAAACAGTGGTGGGCCTGGAGGATAGGGATGTGCAGGTAAGCATCCTGCACGTCCAGCGAACACAGCCGTTGGTTCTGTTGGAGCAGGTGTAAGAGTTCCAGGAGAGTTAGCATGCAGAACCTCTTGTATTCCACAAAGAGGTTGAGCAAGCAGAGGTCCAGGATGGGCCTCAGATCGCCCGTCTTTTTGGGTACCAGGAAGAAACGGGAGTAATACCCCCTTCCTGTCTGCCTGAAAGGAACCAGCTCTATTGCTGACTTTGATAATAGGGCCTGGATTTCCTGCTGGATGAGGTGCAGGTGGCTTGACGGGTAATGAGTCCTGTCTGAAGGATTGTCCAGGGGTTTGTCCAGGAACTCTATTGAGTGTCCTCTTGCAATCAGTTGGAGGACCCAAGTGTCTGCAGTTATCACCTCCCACCTGTCTTGGTGGAGGGCGAACCTTCTCCCCACCGGCTCCACTGGAAGAATGAGAGAAGGTGGAGGGGATCCCCTCGAATCAGGAGGTGGAGGGGAGGGCCGCTTTACTTCCTCCAGCAGCCTTTTGGGCTTTTGCCTGAGGGGTCTGGGCACCAGAACCAGAACCAGTTGCGCGACACTTTCCCTGGCGTCTGGTCTGGTTCTGTCTATTCCATCTTTTCTGTGGGTGACAAAAGGCTGCTTAGGTTTTGGGCCAGAGCGGTACATGGAGCGGACGTCCTGCAGGGATCTGTCACTCTCCTGCAACTCTGTAATTATATCCTTCGCATCACCGCCAAACAGGATGGAGCCCCTGAAGGAGGCATCCAGGAGAGTGGTTTGGACATCTTGCACCAGTCCTGCAAGACGGAGCCATGCCAGATTTCTCAGGCAGACGCCCAAAGTGGTGCATTGGGCCACAGAGTCCACTGAGTTATATGCGGCACACAATGCGTGGCAGCAGGAAGACTTGTTAAGTCTCACCTTGTTCAAAAGCTTGTTCCAGAGTTCCTCATCTAGGATAGACTGGAGCTCTTTCTCTAGGTTGGTCAAAGCTGACCTCTGGAAAGAGATCATGTGGGCTACGTAATTAAGAGACCTGATAGCGCAGGTGGAGGAAGAAGCGTAGACCTTGCGGCCGTATTGGTCCATCTGCTTGGACTCTTTGTCCAGAGGTGAGGGACTCTGATGCTTTGGCTAATCCGATCTATCGTGGGCCGCTGTGATGACTATCGAATCGGACTTAGGTTGATTTGTGAGGTGGCTGGCCCCTTCCGGGGGATGATAGGTCCTGTCGGCCTTTTTAGGGACCACAGGAATTGAGGATGGTTGTTGCCACATTGTGGACGTCAGGTCCTCGTGCAGCCCCGTCCAAGGTGGGATGGGTAGGGGCTCCGCATTTTTCAAATCCAGGTGCTTCGCAAGCCTCTTCCTTTTAGAATCCATCTCTTGGGATGCCCAGATGCAAGCCTGCTGGATGGATCTAAGGAGCTCTGCAAATGACAGGTCATCCAGCGGAGATTTGGAAGACTCCTTGGGTTGTGGTTCCAAAGGGGAATGAGGCTCTGAGTGAGCAGCAGAGTCAGAAGATTCCGGTCTACTATGTAGAGAGACTATGTCCGGAACCTCTTCCATGATTCTGACGCCCGAGAGGGCCCCAGCTGGATGCCTGCTACAGTCCCTATCCAACGACCGATGGTCGACCGGGGAGGGGCTCCTAGGAACTGCTCATAGGGTCATGGTGGAAACCATGACCAGCTGTGGGTGTCGCAGCTACTGCAGGAGCTGCAATTTGACGTCCTTCCACCAAGCCGGAATCATCCCCTGTGGTTCAGGTAGTGGAAGCTGACAGCCTGGAAACCCCGAGGAGGAATATGGGGGGTAACCAGGAGCCTGGTACCAATTGGGGTAAGGTTGATTATGGTACTCCTGGTACATATCGCTGACGGATCCTGAGCCCCTGATTCGGGCTGCACCAGCCCCGTAGGCACGGGCATGGCTCTCGGAACCTGCCGCCCTGCAACGCATCTCCTGGCCACCTCCTGGATCCATGCTGATGGATCCCGAGCCCCTGATTTCCGGCTGCACCAGCCCCGTAGGCATGGGTGCGGCTCTCGGAACCTGCCGTCCTGCAACGCATCTCCTGGCCGCCTCCTGGATCCACGCTGACGGGTAAGAAGCCCTCCTCAGACCGGCAAAGCCGTATGTGCCACTACTGGCCCAGCACACTCAGGGCTCTACCCTGATTGGACCTTGCCCTCTCTGCCTGGCCCTGATTGGCTGCATCACCCGCTGACTTTCAGACTGAGCTCAGGGCTATTGCGCCCATTGACTTGCACGGAGTTCTGCCAAAAGGTTTTCGCCCATTCCCCCCCCCCTCCGTTTATTAAATAGCCCTCTCACCACGCCCTGGTACCGGCCACTCCCCCTTCTACACCCATTGGGCCCTGCCTCTCTCCTCCTCTCTCCCACCACACCCCCACTTTTTCTTCAGCTCATCTTTCTACTGCAGCTTCTACTGCCTTCCTTCAGCTCCTTCCCCTTTCCTTAAACTATGCTTACCTTCCCCACTATCCCCTGCCTACCACTCCTCCTTTTTGCCCTCACCCCACTGCTCCAGCTCCCCACATCCTGCTTCCCCTTCCCTCCGCATACCTATAAGCTTAATCATTCATATAGCCACACTGGCACCATTCATAATGGAAACATTCTTGCCCCTAGGGTTCACCCCATCACAATGTACCTACACCTTCATGCTAGGGAGCGGTGGGCCCCGCTGTCACCCCAGCTCACAATGCTCCTTCTGTACACACACAAAACTACCTCAATCAACTCCTTCTCAATAAAGAACTACAAGTTCTCCCGAAGGGAATTGTGACTGGCCACCTTGAAACTCCTACTCCTACTCCTGTTGCTATCTGGAAACATTCACCCCAACCCAGGCCCTTGGTCTGCTATGAACTCCACCTAAACCAAGCGCGTTGGCTCCCTCTCCATTATCTGCCCGAACATCTGCAGCTTACTATCTAACTTGGATTAACTGCAAGCCTTTGCAAATGCCCACCAGCCCAATATTCTGGCGGTGGTAGAAACCTGGCTCACTCCCTCAGTTCCTGATCGAATAATCTACCTCCCTGGCTACACAATCTTTAGGCCTGACCAAAAATCAAAAAGAGGAGGAGGCTGCGCCCTATAACTGAAAGACAACCTGATGGGGCACACTGCCCACATTAACCTACCAACACCAAATGCCCAGCTACTGCACATCAAAATCCTACTTGGAGCTCAGAACAAAGCCCTCTCGGTCATCACTGTATATATCCCTCCGAAAGAACAGGGACTGGGCCTCCACGCAGTACTGGAGTACATCAAATCACTCCCACTCGACATTAACTGGTTGGGACCTGATGCTGGTGACACCAGGGACATGGTCACATCAGCAAACTTCACCCAGATACTGGACTCCACAACCAGAAGGAACTATAAAACTGGCACCAGCACCCTACTGGACTGGATCCTGACTACTCACCCCTCCTGGATCTCTAGCTACACCGTACTGCCTGACTCTCTCAATGATCATTCCCCCATCAGCTGCACCTTGTCAAATACATTCTGGAAATCTCCACCCAAGGTCATTCTCAGCAGAGTCCTACCCCGTGGGAAGCTAATCCACCTAAAATCACACCTACTAAATCAAGACTGGTCCCCCATCGACTGGGCTACAGACACGAACACAGCCCTTGACCAATTCATACGCATCTTCAACGAAGCATGTAACATCTTTGCCCCACTAAAAAAGCGCAAGATTAAAGCCCTCTGCAACCCCTGGCTCACGGGGTTCCCTCTTAAAGAAGCTAAAACACAGGGACCACCTCTGGGAACTGGCCAGAACAACTGGAAACCAGGCAGACACCCAAAACTACAAAAGAGCAAGGAATGATTGCACCAAATCCATATGCCAACAGAAATCTGAATACTACAAGACTGCACTCACTGACACATGGGGAAATGCAAGCGCATTCTGGAATAACATAAAAGATGTTACCGGGAAGGAGTCCAAATCACCCCCGTCTGCTATCACAATAAATGGAAATACTACACTGGACCTAAAAGTCATAGCCAACACCTTCAATGATGCCTTCACTGACCCCAGTAGCATCCCCCCCCCCCGACTTTTTCAACGACAGCGACACTCCTCTTCCCACCCATCAGTCTATACCAAAAAAATGCCCCCCTTTCTACTTCAGAGCAGCAAACAAAAATACCATCAGGAAATACATTTCCAAAGCCATCAAAAACACCAGAGCTAGTGCTGACACACTGGACCTCAAACTTCTGTCCCTCACTCTTGAAGTTCTGGGGCCTCTCACCAGGATCTTTAATCTCTCCCTCTCTCTCAGCCAGTTCCCTGACAAATGGAAGTCAGCAACAGTCACACCAATCCATAAAAGCGGTGACCGGACCACCCATGGGAATTACCAACCTATCTCCATCCTTCCACCCCTCTCTAAGGCCCTGGAACGGATAGTAACGGACCAGCTCACGGATCATCTGGGCAAATACAACATCCTTTGCCAGCAGCAACATGGTTTTAGAAAAGGACACAGCACTGCCACGGCCGTTCTTGAGTTTATGGAAGCCATACACAACTCCCTTGACCATGGTCTCCTAACCACAGCTATATTCATAGACCTGTCTAAGGCGTTTGACACTGTCCACCATCTCCTCCTGCTTCATCAGCTACTGAACACTGGCCTCTCTGTGGAATCGGTGGCATGGTTCAATAGCTATCTTGACAACATGACCCAATGTGTAAAAATAGCAGACGTGTTCTCCGACACTAAAGAGGTATGCTCTGGTGTCCCCCAAGGCTCCATCCTGGGCCCATTGCTTTTCAGCCTGTTCCTCAACTCTCTCCCCGACTCCACCCCTCAGCAAGTTATACTCTATGCAGATGACGCTGTGATTCTTGCCTCCCATCATGACCCAAGCCACCTGCAACAAACCCTTCAACGTGGTTTCACCTCAGTTGAAAACTGGTTAAAAGAACATAAGTTAATCCTTAACCAGAAAAAAACCAAGACCATGATTTTCACCAGCCACCAAAACCGGCACAAACATCTCCAACTCACCTTATATACCTGCCTTGGCAACTCCCTGGAGCAGGCTGACTCCTTCAAATATCTTGGAATCACCTTAGAACCCCACCTGTCCTTCGGAAACACACATAACCAATGTCGCAAAAACAGTGAACACCAAACTGGGTTTACTCTACTGGCTACGACTGCACCTGACAAAAGAGGCCCTCGCTGCCGCTGTTCAAAGCTCCATCATCTCCCAGATTGATTATGGTCTTGTCATCTATGGCACTGCCACTACCTCGACACTCAGAAGCATAACCACCACCCTTAACAAGGCCTGTCGACTCATCACTGGGACCAAGCGTCACACACACCTGTGACCTCTACTCACAAGCAAACTGGCTTCAACTTGAAAATAGTATCCAGTACCAAACCTGTGTGGTTGCAAAGAAAATCCAGTTGGGAATTGCCCCTCCCGGAGTCTGTTCACGTCTTCAAACAAAAACCTGCTCCAGAATCACTAGGGGATCTAAGCCACAACTGTTTCGCATCCCCCGTTGCCGCACAGCCCATGGCCAGCGATCTTTCGCCTACAAGGCCCCCACTTGGTTTAATGGTCTTGCCTATGATACTATCACTACCATCAGGCTAGGGGCCTTCAAATCCAGGCTCTGTAACACCCTTGTCGCTTCTAGCACCTGCGACTGCCACGGATAACTATTCAACACTACTCCTCCGCTGCTCTCCCCCACCGAGCTCCTTGCCATTGCACTTGCCCTAGGACGCCTCTGCCCCTCCCGAACTTCTGAATCTGACAATGCCACCAGTCTGGCTGCCTCTCACCCACCCTTTCCCCCACCCCGATCCATATTTCTCCCCCAACCTCTCCTCCCTCCTCCTCCTCCTTGACCTCCTGTTACTGCCCCTCCCATCATCCTACCCCCCATCCTTTTCTCCTACCCGCACCCTGTCTGTTCCATGCTACATGTGTCCTTCTAACCAATTATGTGAAACAAATGTTTATTATGTGTTATCAATGTTTTGACGTGGAACCTTTGTAAAAGACCCCTGGGCTCAAAGGTAACTTGTAATCCTAGAATTGAAATAAATAAAACATATGGCCCAGCGTCGGGTACCCTGACATTGGAACATGCGATGGGTAACCCGGCGACGGTCCCCCTGGCTCCAGGTAAAAGGGGAACTGCGGTGGCGGGCAGCCAGGGTTCGTGCCTGTAGGCCTGGATGGTGGGGGGGGGGGGCCTGAAGGTCCAGAAGTAGGCAGGGCCGAGGGACCACAAGGAACATGTGGGTCCATCGGCAGGCCTGGGGTTCCAGCTGGAACCCCAGAAGGGCCAGGCGGGGGCTCCAGCTTCAGAGCGAAAAAAAAAAAAACAGAGGCCATCCTCAAGTTGGGAAGGACGTCGACTGGAGAGTGGCCTGGTGTCGGGTGCCTGAGAGGACCCGACATCTGATCCGAAAAAGGCGAGGGGGGGTAAAGAAATAGATATCCCCGTCGACAGGCCCGCTGGGGAAGTGGGGCGCTCAGAAAGAAGGCCAGATGTTTGAGAAGGAATCCCCTGGCCAGAAGTACTTGTGTCCCGGAGTTCCGTGGAAAACGAGGGGTCAGGCTGAATCAGAGTCCCGGGAGGGAGAACCCTCGCGGGACGAGAGAGTGCCTGGAAACTGGCTCTGCTCGACATTGGGTACAACAGAAAGGCCAGACAGGAGAGCTTCGTCCGAGCGATCGTCGGGCAGGCCGGCGACCGACTGATCTGCCTCGACTGAGTGGACGTCGGAGGAGCTGATGTCCAACTTATCGGTCACGGTCGAGTGGGCAGCAGTAGGGCTGGAGTCCAGCTTGTCAACAGAGACAGAGCCGGAGAGTGTCTTATTGGCCTGAGAACTGTCGACAGGCCCCAAAGCAAGATCCTCCTGGGAGGAACATCCCTGTCGCCCTCTGACTAAGGCGGGGGGGGGGGGTCAGCAACCAATCCACTGGGGCAGATGGAGACCGAGGAGGAGGCGTACTCACCGAGGTAGACACCCCACCTGAAGTAGCACCGACTGCCTGGCGACGCTGGGTAGACGGGGACCTGTCCCGATGCTTCTCCTTCTTCTTGCGCTCAGAGGTGGGCAAAGAGGAACGTTCCCCCAGCTCCTGAAGCTCCTTTTCTATCAATGCTAGGCGTTTTTTCAGCAGGTGGGCATCGAGGGCCTTCCGGTGCCCCACGCGTGTGGTCTTGCTGAAGGACTGGCAGATGTCGCAGTCGTCAACTCGGTGTTTGGGGCCAAAGCAGAGGACGCAGCGGGAGTGGTCTTCCCCGTGCGTAATCTGAGTGCCACACTGTGAGCACGTCTTCTTGGTGCTACGTGACTGAGAAGACATGCAAAATGAGAAAGAGACAAAATCAAGAATAAGAAATACTTAGAAAATGGCAGTCGACTGTAGCAGAGCTCACTGCAAGGTCTGACATATACAAGTCGATGGCATGAAAGAACTGGAGGGCGGGCATGGGGAACGCTCCCTATATACTGTCATGCTGATATCCCGTCATCAGATGCTGGGGGTGGTCCACCGCTATGGATTGCTAGCTAAAAGTTTGCTGTGCAGGTCTTTTTTTTTTTTTTTTTTTTAAACTTTGCGTTTATTATTTTTCAATAAAATAGACACAATAAATCCTCATACAGGGTAACAATAAGTACCAGATGCGTATACATTAAATTGTGAATTGCTTTAACCCCCTGTAATCTGTTACAATAGAGTGGGGGGAACTAAGACATTTATTTAAAGTCCATAAAATGTCCAGTAGTGCTAGCCATCTCAGCGGCTTTGGTGTATCCATGTTTAGGTAGAATTCAAGGGAAACATTAAAGGCATTCTCTGCAGAATGCTATTTATCCATGCTTACTACAGTACTGAAACAAAGAAATAGATGCAGCCCATAACAATCTGCAAAACAGACATGTAGAAGATACACGTTCTCAATCAAATGATTATTCAGCAGCCCATAAACAAAACAGTCAATTAAACTGTTACCATAAACAGCACACAAACATTGAAGTAAATACACTCGCAGCAAAAAAAGAGCTGTTTACACTTTACTTTCCTTTACCCATAGTTATGCATGGAAAGAAAGAGTGGACTACCCTTATGGCACCCCTCCCTATTAGGCTGTACGACCCGAGTACAGACCTTTACCCCAAAACTGTTACCGGACTCTCAGCACAACATGAGTTAAAGGACCCAGGAACATTGTAAAAACCAGTCTCTAATTTCTCTAATAAGCGGATCAACTTTTCAATCCTCCTCTGCGCTTTCCTCCTCGACTGGAGCAGTATCCCTGGCAGTGAACTCAGTCTCAGTTTTTGCCAACCATCGTCCCGCATCCGTGGGATCGGAGAACTGCCAGGACTTTCCCCCATAAGTAACTGAGTCTCGCCGGCAGTAAAAAAGAATGAACAACCCCCAGTGCTCTCAATCACTGTCGTACTCCATCAAATCTCTTCCTACGTGAGCGGGTTTGAAAAAACAATTACGGAAAACATTTGACATCCATGTCGTTAATATCTAATGGGTAGACTGCTCTTACTGCGGATATCAAAATGTCCTGAATGTCAGCTCCCGTAGTTTGCAAGAGCACCGTGCAGGGCAAGTTGGTGTTAGCTGGGCGCACTCTGCGATTGATCCTATATGCCTTCCGCAAGGACCCCCCCATCAAACTCAGCAGGTACAAGGATAGCAGCTTGCAACCATTCCTTAAGAAACGCCAGTAAGTTGAGGCCCTCCGCTCCCTCCGGTACTCCTACCAAGTGCACATTCTTTGCTCGGGCCTCATTCTCTAAGGCCTCAAGCCTGCCACGCAATTGCACATTCTCCTGTGTTAATGAGGCAACCACGGCTTGAGTAGAGATTGTCCGTTTCTCGCCTTCAGCTACGGTAGAGGAGAGTTCGGTAATGGCCGCATCATATTTTTCTAAACGGGCCAAGGTCTTCTTCATTTTGGCGTAAATTGCCTTCATCATAGCCAACATTTGGTGCCACGGAGGGGCATTCTCAGTGTCAGTCACGTTGTCGCTCTCAGGAGTCGGGGATTCTACGGCCTTAGTTGTTTTCACCACGGAAGTTTTGGAGAGAGCTGGCGCCATGTTCTTCTGCTTCCCCATGACACGATTTTTACTGTCTGGTAGCTGTCGACTTCCCCTGGATAGATATCTTGATAGTCTTTGACTATTTTGAGATGAAATGCAAATAATAATGAATACATAGTACTGAAATACTGAGCAGCTATGGATTGCTTCCTGCCAGGAGATCGGCTCTCTATCGCCCCCTTTGCCGTGCGGATCCCGATGCCAGGGGGCGCAGTCCTATATATGAAGACCTACTGCAGGAACCCTCTCAAAGTAAAATCAGCAGTTAGCCAGTTACTGCGGTCTCGTGCCGATCAGGGTCGCGGTCTCTCGAATCCGCAACTGAAGGAAAACAGCAGGATCAACTAGGTAATTTGAGAAAGAAAAAAAACAAATACTGTAGTTGTGAGGAGGGTGAGTGTCAAACTTGCAAGTGGGGACGATGAGCGAGGGTCCTCGGAAAAGCGCTCACAGACAGAGAGCCAATCGCATGGCACTATAGAAATGAGTGACACTGGCAGTCACCGGAAGTTTAGAGAATGCTGTAGTAACCCGTTTTTGGGTTATTACGGCATTTTACAGAGGCTTGTAATCCAGTTGATAAAGGGGATCTTCAGTAATGGTAAAAGTTTTCTTGTGCAACAATAAATTAACTGTTTAAGATTCCTTCATATGAGATTGGATTAACAGCCCGCTCAACACATAAGTGTAATTAGGAGGTACTGTGTTCTATTGCAGTAACATAAAAACAGCCAGTTACAATTCCTCCCCTTCCTCCCTGACACACTTCAGTCCTTCCCTCACATACAGTGCCACTCCCCCTTTTCCTTTTTACCCTGTCCCTCCAAAATATCCTGTATCCTGGTACTGCCAGGTCCCAGTCATGGTAATGGGTGGCCTATGTCTCGGTGATGGCTGCCATGTCCACCTCCCCATCTGCCATGAGAGCCTGTAACTCTGCTGTTTTGTTCCCTGGACTCCTAGCATTCAAGGCTACCACCCTCCACCCCACTTCCTTCTCCCATTTCCCTACTTACCCTCCCATTCTAGCATCCCCTCCTGACCTTTCCCCAAGTCCCTTGCTGCTGGTATGGGAGGTAAGCTCATTCAGCTTCCCTTCGTGTGGATCCTGCCTGACTCCTGGCCACCTGCCACCCCCCTCTTCTAGTTTAAAATTCTCATTGTTTGCCAAGCATTCCCCCATTTCAGTTTCAATACCCTCCTTCCCTCCTCACTCAAGTGTAACCTTTCCTTAGCCTGAATACTTGCTCTCCCAGGTCCTTCACCCCACCCACCCACCCCACCAGCCTTTGGACTGACACCATTCTCTTAGCCACGTGTTAAATTCCTCAATCCTCAGCTATACTGAGAAGAGGAGAGCTACTGAACCAAAGGACGGTGCCCCCCACACCAAAAAACATGCATCACACAATTCAAATGACTCCATCCAGCTGTTACTATGCAAAAACATGGTCTGCACCCAGTAACACTGCATAATACTGCTACAGACATGTATGCATATGGCACAGTCAGAGCTCCAGATAATGTTGGCAGACAAGAATACTTTACTCCCTGTTACGTTCGTTGTGCGCGCAAGCGCAGACAAACATGTTGATATGAGAGTTGCTAGAGAGGGGTGTGAGGGGTGCCAGCACAACGGCCAGTGGTGCTGCAGGGGCCAGTCTGTGGCTGGCAAATCAGCAGGCAGTGTCCTGATGACACCTGGTTTGCTGAGGGAGCTGGTCTCAGCAAACATTTCAAAGGACAGAGTCGACGCTGCGTGCAGCTCTGTCCTTTGAAATGCAAGTCTTTCAGCTATAGCTTAGTGCGTCTTTCCTCGTTAAACAATGTCCCCTTTCTGACACTGGGATGCCCACTCCAGGTGCGGGATGTGCCTCCCCAACCCATCTATATCCCTAGCCATCGAGGTGCCATATCCCCGCGTTGGCATCCCCACCACCACTATTGTGGCACACTGGGGGCCCACCCCTGTGTGCCTAAATATATATTATTTTTTTCCACCTATAAAAACGAAAATCGTCCTTCGTTTGTCTACCCCGTCCCACTCCCCCATCCTGACCCTCCCTCTGTGCACCCACCTCCCGCAATCCCCCCCCCCCGAGGTTGGTGGACGCAATCTTCTGTAGAGTGGAACACGCCTGCACTCTCCAAGGCCGACCGGCAAACTGAAAGAATGAGAGGTAAGCCGTATAATGGGATCAATGGGGGTTTCAACTTATGTTGATATCTCAGCCATTTTTAGGAATTTTGGCCCAAAATTTTCAACATGGGGTTCCTGGGACCCCACCTCGTGAACATGTCACTGTCATTTCGTTCCTCGGTCCCGGAAGGTGATTTTGCGGTCGCTGCGCAGAATCACCTTTTGCGACCGAGTAATGAAACAACAGTGTCACTGTTCATGAGGTGGTGTCTGAAAAAGCCCATGTTGCAAATTTGGTGAAAAAATTCCAAAAAATAACTGTTACGAGTGTGTGTTGCGCAGTTTCTATGCACACTCGTAATTTAGACAATTTTTAATATTTTCAATCCAGATTTTCAACATTGCCATTTTTTCACACCTCCTTATTAACAGTACAGCTGTCATTTTTCACATACTGCCTGAAGTGCATTTTCGCACCAGTTGCACAGAATGGCATGGTCGCTGTGCAAAATCAACTTTCGGGATGGTGTAACAAAATCACAGTGCCACAGTTCATGAGGGGAGGTCCCAAAAAGCCTATGTTGAAAATCTGGTGAACAAATTCCAAAAAAATGACCGTGTTAAGGGTGTGCGTTGCACAGTTTCTATGCATGCTCGTAACTTTGCGAGTTTCTCGTATTTTTCACTCCAGATTTTCAACATTGCCATTTTTTTCACACCTCCTCATGAACAGTACAACTGTCATTTTTCACATCCTGCCCAAAATGTGTTTTAGCACCTGTGGCACCGAATGGTGCAGTCGCTGCGCGAAATCACCTTTTGGGATTGAGTAAAAAATGATAGTGCCATGGTTCATGAAGTAGTGTCCCAAAAAGCCCATGTTGAAAATTTGGAGCAAAAATACCAACAAACATTTGGGGCGTTAGGGTTTCCAACTGTAACGCCTCCACCCTGTAGAGACCGACTGGCGTCGGGCATGTGCCTTGGGGTTGTCAGCCATAATGCTCACACCATTCACTCCCACTCTGCAGCCAATGACAGGCATCTGGGTGTGCTTGGAGCCTTTGGCCCAAACGTTCACCCCATTCTCCTATACTGCACCCATCTCAGTTTATTTCATTATGGAATGGGGTGAGCGTTAGGGACGAAGACTGCAAGGCACACCGCAACGCTCATCAGTGCCTGCAGGGTGGGGGTGGAATAGAGTGAGCATTAGGGCCGATGACCCAAAGGGACACCCCCAATGCCAGTCAGTCTGTGCAGGGTGGAGGTGGGGCGTTACGGTTGGAAACCCTAATGCCTTATTAAGGAAGTAAATCAAGAAGGGATGTTTGCTGTCACCTACCCTGATTTCAGCAAAGCCTTCAACAACGTCCAATACAGAAGGCTGATTAACAAGATGAGTAGTCTGGCAACGGGGCACAAGCTGATAAACTGGGTTAGAAACTGGCTGACTGACAGGAGGCAGAGGGTGGTGGTACTGAGATCCAATCCGGGGAGAGGGGGTGACCAGCGGGGTACCTCAGGGCAAAGTCCTGGGACCAGTCCTGTTCAATGTCTTCATTACAGACATTGCAGAAGAGCTAGAAGGAAAGGTCTATCTACCTGTTTGCAGATGACACCAACATCTGTAACAGAGTGAATACTCTAGAAAGGGTGGAGAAAATGAGCAGGGACATGAAGAAGCTTGAAAAATGGTCTGAGGAGTGGCAACTGAGGTTCAATGCAAAGAAGCCCAAATAATGCACCTGAGAAGAGGGAAACCTGGGAAGAGTTACAGGATGGAGTGGAGGTGCTGATGATCACCAAGGAAGAAAGGGATCTAGGAGTTATCAGTTCTGATGACCTAAAAGTGTCAAAGCAGAGCACAAATGTTGCAAGGATGGTCAGTGGCATGCTGGGGGTGCAGAGGCATCACTAGCAGAAGGCACGAGGTGGTGATGCCATTGTATAATGCACTAGTGAGGCCTCACCTACAGTACTGTGTGCAATTCTGGAGGCCGCAAATGCGTAAGGACACTGACAGGGTGGAGGCAATTCACAGAAAGGCAACCAAGATGGTACATGGCTTGCAACACAGAACATGTCAGGAGAGATTAAAAGGACTTCAACAGGTAGTAGCACCTCCAAGGAGCAGGAGGGGAGGAGAGGGATGGAGTAGCGGGCTTGCTCCTTAGGTAATGCTGTACCCTAGATAAAAGGAAGGGACAACAGAAAAGTAGAATTATAGAACATGATATAGATATAAATATGTAAGGTAATGCATAGTATGCCACTGTAAGCCTGCGGACAAGCAAAAAAGTTATCTGTAGGAAGTACAGTAATGTGATACCGCTCTCTGTACAGGAATGTTGACTGGACAGATGAAGGAATGCATGTATGTGTACAAACACCTGCTTAATATACCTCAAGGGCATAGACAAGGTGCAGAGGTGGACATCTTTTAATACATCAAACATTTAGCATTGACAAATGCTTTGCTTTTTTCTTTTTTTTTTTTTAAGGATAAAAAACAAGTCCATCACTGTCCGCTGTGTAACACCCCTTCCCTAAACAGTATACAGACACTGGGGGTGCCCAATTACCCCAGTGTCCTCATCTGTCCATACATTGTTGTGCACTGTGTAACCCCCCCCAAAAAAAAAAAAAAAAAACGTATGCAGACACTGGGGGTGCCCACTCCTCTGGTGTCCTCATCTGTTCAGCAAACTCCCTAAAAAAAAAAAAAAAAAGAAAAATGTCCAGTCGTCGTCTTTTTACCTGTAAAAAACAAAAAACAAGCAAGACAACCGTCCATTGTTGTCCATTCTGCCGTTACCCAACCCCCTACCCTCCCACTCAGGACCCACCACCCATACCTCCGCCCGTATCCCATACATACCCACCGGAGGTCCGTCGCTGTAATCTACTTTGGACTGTAGGCACATCTTTGCTCTTCAAAGCCCAATCGCGAACTGAGGTGAGCGCTTCAATGCATTTCCATGGGGTTTGGGGCCTCAATGTATTTCAATAGGGTTTTCAACTTAGTGGTATAACTTGGCCATTTTTAAATATTTTTGCCCCAAGTTTTCAACTATGTTTTTTGGGACCCCACCTCACAAACAGCTTCATTGAAGCAATTTTTCAAACCCCCCCCCCCATATGACACCAGTGCACACAATGAACATTCACCACTGACAAATGCTTGTTTAAATTAGGCGAGTAAAATGGTATTTTGGTGAGTACAGCACTTTCAATTTTGAACAAAAATGCTCCTTTTGATTTGAAGCAGTAATAGTGCTATGAAGCACTCTTTTGCTGGGTATGGAGCATTTCCGGTGTAGGGAGAAGTATTTCTACTTATTACAAAAAAATAATTTGAAGAGTATTCCCCTAAAAATGGTGAGTAAAATGGGCTGGTATTCACCTTTTCTGGAGCACAGGGTTCATGAATGTGGAAAGGAACTGGGAAAGCACCAAATATAGAAGATACATATTTATTAAATGACCACATACAGCATGACTAAAAATGGGCTAACACCCCTACGTATCAACCCGAGAAAAACTCACTAGCCTGTACTCTTACCATGCACATACATGTCTGTGGCAGTACCATGAAAACGCACATCCCACCCCCACCCCATACCTTACCTTTGGGATGCTTCTGGTCCATCCCTTGCTTTACTCCTTGATAGTCCAGTGGGCCTCTACACGAACCCCAAAGTTACAAAATCCCTGGCAGTCCAGTGACTCCCCACCCTTCCTTACCCCAACTGCACTAGCAGGGCATCCTACATAAAATATTGTCCCTCGTTGAATGCAGTTAACCAACATCTGTGTACTACCGGTACTCAAAACAGAATTGGCAGTTTTTGACGGCAGTGCAAAACTAGTTCGTCAGTTGCAACTGAGGAAGATATTTTCCCCCCAGTTCTACCCCCCCCCCGGCACCTCTGGCCAGGATCTCCTTTGACAACTGCCAAAGCCACCTTCCTATCTGTTGAGGCTCCTCTATACCTGGATTTACCAAGACCTGTGGGCCACCAGTGACACTGCTGCATTTCCTGCCTTCTGTGCCTCAGTAGCTTCACCCCTTTACCCATCCACCCACCCAAGAGGAGGTGAAGTCCACAAGCCAGGAGAAAGACCAACGATGGAGGTGGGGAGGGGGGAGCAGGGTGTCATCTGCCCAACTGGCAGCCATTTTTTCCCCTTTTTCTCCCTCGCCAAGGATGCTGCTGTGCAATGACTCACTTAGGTGCACAGTTACCCAGGTGTGGTTGACACCAGTGTCAGCAGCCCCCATCTTGCCTTCCCTCGGTGGCAGTTAAGCAGCAGTATGTGGAACACTCTCTCCCTCCCAAAGGAAAGTAGTCCTCAGGGATGCTCAATTCTCCTCCAGGCTAACCCCCAATGACTCAAGCTCGCTTCCATACTCTGGTTACTAGCACAGCAAGTGGAAACGGCACTAGTTGGCACTTGTCTAGTACTGTGTGTCGTTTATTTGCCAGTTCTGCACCCTTCTGTGCACTAGCGCATTTTGATGTACGCTGGCATGGAATAGCTCCCCAACCCCTTTGAGCACAGTTCAGAGGGATGCAAGCAAGGGGTTATTGGTAAATCATTTCACAACGATTTGCTACCAGTCCGATGACACTGAGAAACGGGTCCCAGGTATTCTTAAATCTAAATGTGGCTAAACGATCAACCCTGTCATGTCTACACGGGTGAGCCTTACTGTAGAGGTTTTTATGATTCACCCTGAAGTTAGGAATTCATTTTTGTTTAGAAATTATTAATCCATAAATGCAATGTCTCATTTTCAATGGAGGAAAGCTGGGGGACTGAGTGGCATGATCCAAGACACGGGGCATGCCTGAGCCTAAAGTGGGATTCAAATCTCAGCTGTCCTGGTTCACAGTTCAGAACCCTCACAAATGGGCACATTTCCTTCTTTTTTGTTGGTTCCTAATATTTGTGTTTGGCAGATGTTCTTTCCTTTCTTGCTCTTGGCCAAAACATTCATATGAGTGGATTTGCTGTAGCTGATTTTCCATAGTCTCTAAAGGCACTTTCATGTTCACGTCACCATGCTGCATGTAGTGGGTTGCCACGCCCACTGGTTTGCAGAAAAAAAAAAAACACAAAAATAAAAAAGCCAGCTGAAGTGTTTTATTTTGTTCAGCATCCTGTTACCAGTTGAACAGTCTTTTGCCAGCCAGTATGACTTCAAGATATGTGAGCATAAAAACCCTTATAATGGTCACTTCTTCAGGAATGTGGAGATACAGTATCAGACACTGAAGCAAGCATTCATGAAAGGACCTTACTTCAGTCCCAAAGGGTGACAGTAATGCATGCCCATTCACCCCACAGAGTAAGACTGAAAAAATTAATTGGAAGTAAGACAAAATATTAAAACTGTAACACTTTAATTAAGACATGAACTGTTATCTTATGTCTCAAAGGACCCCCTTGAAATAAAGACATCGTATCTCATGTGGTGACACGTCCAGTGATCCCCACTGTTCCATAGGTCATGAGAGGCATTTCATTCCAGGCCTGTAACTCCAGGCTTCACTGGTCTTGAGATCTTCAGTGGTTCATTCTGCATCCCTTACGCTGTCTTGGCATTTAACTCTACCCAGTTTTCTACTCAGGGATGGCTTCAGGTGCTCAGGAAATTTGTAACCAATAGGGCAGCAGCAGATGGCATGCTGCTTCCCATGCTAGCAACCTGGGTTCACCCACAGAGCTTGAGATGCCACTGTGAGCCAGCAGGAGAAGAATTGAGTATTGTGGAGGACAGTCTCCTCCAATGCTAACATGTAGGGGGAAGGCAGAGATTGAGTAGGGTCTGCAGTGGCACAGTAGGTAGGGAATTTAGGAAAGACTGGGTGGCCCAAGAATTCCTTTTCTGCGGACTTATACATAATGAGTGGGAGAAATGTCGCTATATTCCACGTTTGGGGTGCCTTTCAATGGTGAAGCTAGACCCTTTTGTGAGGGTGGAGGGATGAAGCTCTCCCAATCATCTAACTGCCCCCACTAATTAACTGCCTAAGACTTTCATTTCATTGCTGTTTTTTGTGACACGTAATGCTACTTTCAGTCTTCCTATTGCCATAACGGCAGATCAAAAACCTACTACATTTGCTGGGATGCTGAGGCTTGAAGCTTTCCAGCAATATACAATGTAGTATGTCTTTCTAGGACATACCATTTTGGAGATATTAGCCCTGAAGGTAATGCTATGGTTTCACAAAACAGCAGCATTGAGGCAGATTATTTTGTGACACATTTTACTTCCAGGCTCAATATCTCTAGAACGGTCCATACTAAGGTCAAAAAGAGCAAGGGGATCGGTAAGACCCATAAAAGCTCTTACGCTAGCCATCAATAAAAATAGTATTTCAAATTAGAGCCTGACAGCAGGAACAGGTATAACCCACACCCCTACAAATGGGGGTTCCCGAAATGTCTTTCTTGAGCTTGCTTAAATGCTCACTGCCAGGCTGGTGTCCTGAATTTTAGCAGTTTAAATGTATTGCCAGAGAGTACCTGTATCGCCTGTTTACTGTCTCTTTAAGAGCTGCCTGGATTGCAGTCATAATTAATCTGAGAGGGAGCTCTGCTAGAAGATGTACTTGTTTGCTGATCATTTGTTAAGAGTAGTAATAATATTGCAGTTTGTTCTAACCTGCCTTCTTTGCAGCATGGACAGTTCTGTTTGTTTCCATCATCTTGGTCCTGGACTGTCATAATGGGCCAATCAGTACATTTGGGACTCTAAAATGGAGCCTGCCTACAGCGGCTTGGTGGGGCCAAAACTTGTAGGAATTGCAGTTTTGGGCTTTTGGCACCTAAAATAACCTGGAGGGGGAGCCCTTGTTGTGACTGACAGACAGATCAGCCAACCAAACCTTTAGGATCTTGGGGAAAGTCCCACACTGCTTGCAGTTTCAGTTAGATCCGAGTTGGGAAGTGGAGAAGTAACAGCTCAAGACAGTTCAAGCAGCAATCCATAGTAGATTCGCGTGGGAGAACTGTGGAAAGGTCTGAGTTTGGCCTGCATGCCTGCCTGCTGTCCCTAAGAGGGAATCTGTGCTTTTTTTCAGACTGAATCCAAATTTGGAGAGTGAATTAAGCCACTGAATTGTGACCAGGCTTTAACCTGAAGAAGACCAAAGATTTGCTGAATGCGATCAGCCTGTCAGGACTTCCAGCTACCTCTGAACGCCCGGATTTTGCAGAGACTCTGTAATTGCGACCGAAGACCCATTTGCCTGGTGCAGTGGAATTTCCTTACATGTGAATGTACTGTGTGCTTATAATGGGTTGTGATTTGGTTCCCCACTGTGTGTCTGAACTGTGTTTTGCTTGCTGGAGGTTGTATCCAGCTCCACGGACTGAATCTGTATCCATCTCCATTTGCCTAGGCCCTGCTACACTGGCCCAGCCAGAATACTTACTACACAGAGAAAGTCATCGACAAGAGACCGGCCTGGGGATCAGCCCCCTGCTCAACGCCTTGAACAGGAGCGACACCTCGGTGATTTGTGTGGGCCCTGCTTCTCTGGGCACTCCAGCTCTACAGCCTGCAGTCTCGATTTTATCCTGCCTGTGTCCAGTATTGGGTATCGTGAGTAAACATCAGGGTAGCTCCCTGCAACAACAGCTGAATCTAAAAGTGTTGTCATCTGATTGTCTTGTTGCCTTTTCTTTCACGAACTGAGCACTCCGGCTCCAGATTACAAATAGTGTGTGTTGTGCATGTTGCTTTCTTCCATCACAGGGCCCTAACCAGCTGCAACGTTCCTGGCTAGCCCACTGTTTTCCTACCTGGGCACCCAGAGTGTGTGACTGTGTAGGGACTCTGAACTACATGCATAACTGTCTGAGTAATATAGCTTTTAAGCAAATCAACCCGATTACGCCCCTCCCTTGTTCAAGTCCCCTGAATAAATCAGATTTAACTTTGTTTACATTTAACCTGACTGTGGTTCCAGTTTGTGCCAAAAGTATTGTACTGTTGCCATTTGCTGTGCTTAATCTTGTTTTACATGGGGTCCCCAGGGACAAGCTAGAGGAACCAGCCCTGGTGGTAAGTGCAAACAGTGTGGGTAATTGCCTGGTGAATAAGGGTCATTGTGAAAGTAATTACTATATATTGTTCAGGCCACTAGAAGGGAAAGAGAGGGGTTACAGTGTCCTGGAGGGCTGTGCCCAGGTTAGCCTGACCACTAACAACCCTGACCTCTGGGTGGAGGCACCCATTTCATCACCCAAGCCCCTTAACCTGCTACTAGCCAAGCAGGCAGGGGTAGTAGCCCTTGGGATAGCGCCACCTAGAAGTTACACGTCTCATTTAGATTTAAATTCAGCTTTAGTTTTACTTTTGATTACTTCTAATGATAGTCTATTCTAGGGGTTAATCACTCTTACTGAATAAAAGAATTTTCGTTTAACATAATTAAACTTTCTTCCCTGCAGTTGGTATGGGTGCCGCTAGTATCATAGTTAGTATCCTTGAATTCGAGGCCTAAATTACTATCCGTCCTCTCTAAATTACTTGAAAATTGTCAACATCCAACTTAGAGAACATTTGGATTCACAAAAGTTGCTAAACCCCTGCTCAGTCCGGCTTCAGAGCCAAACACAGTACAGTACTGGCTCTTGCCAAAGTAACTACAGACTGGCAAATGGCCTTGGACTCTAAGAAGCATGTATTTGCCCTCTTCCTTGATCTAAGTAAGGCCTTCGATACTGTGGATCATACCATCATGCTTACTGCACTGAGTAACATCGGACTTGATAGTTCTGCCATTAAATGGTTCACCAGCTACCTAACCAATAGGTTACAACAAGTCAAAGCCATAAGAGATCTGTCCCCACAAAAATCCTTGTTACGAGGAGTCCCACAAGGCTCCATCCTGGGCCCTATCCTCTTTGCAATATACATCAATAATCAGGACTCGCAGCTGGGCACAGCAAATGTGCACTTATTCGCAGATGATACTGTACTCTATACCACAAATTTATCCTTGGATCTGGCCCATGAGTACTTACAGAAAGACTTTGTCACCCTCCAATACAACCTTCTCATTCATAAGCTCCTCCTCAATGCCAAAAAGACTAAAGCAATGATTCTCTCACCAAAGTCTACTTCCGGATGTCCACATATCACACAGATCCGAACACTCTTAGATGAACCCCTTGAAGTAGTTGATACCTTTAAATACCTAGGGTTCTGGCTGGATAACAAGCTCAACTTTCTGTGCCACTTAAATGAAACCTCGAAGAAACTAAGACAGCGATTAGGTTTATTCTATCGCATTAAACACCTACTCATGTTAGAAGCCAGAATGAGACTAGTACAAACTACATTCCTACCTATACTGGACTACGCTGACTTCCTTTACAGTCATTGCCCATCAACGATGCTAAACAAACTGGACACCCTTTACCACCGGGCTTTAAGATTTATCTTAAATCTACCCCGTAGTACACATCACTGTCATCTATACCAGGTTTCGGGATGGACCTCACTCTCAACTAGAAGAAAAAGGAATGCTCTCCTCTGGTTTTTTAGAACATTATCTGATAACCTCCTCGTACATCTCAAACATCTTCAAGCGGGCTAAAGGTTCCTATGGCCTGAGGCGCTTCTCCTTAATCTGCTTCCAGATTCCTAGAGTGAAAACTACCCTTGGCTCAGCAGCAATCAACTTCTCACTTCCATCACTTTGGAACACTATGCAAGACTCATTAAAATTATCCTCACTTCCAAGCATTTTCACATTCAAAGCTCTATTAACGGATTATCTAAAGGAATCATGCAACTGTTTCAGACGCCGATGACCCCTAAGCCCGGGGTGCCACTCAAATCCTACGCCTAAGTATCTCATCCACCCCACATTCCTAACAACAGAAACCTAAGACCTACAAGCCTAGTTCCCTTAATCCAAGATGGCCCTGCCTATTCTCTACCTTTTATCTATTCTGGCCTCCCTTTTGGCTGCCTACTCTTTCACCCCAATTTCTACCCTATTCCTTAACACCTTCTTATTTTTTATCATTTAGGCATGAGCTCTTACTTAGCAGAGACTATATGGGATTGTTGTCTTCTCATTTCAGTAAAGCCTATCATTATGTACCTTTGCATCTTAATTATGTTGTATGTATAGGCCAATACTGACCGGCACCTTCACAAGGTTTTCTCTTTTTTTTTGCACCGTTGTCCACCGTAATTGTAATCTTATGAAGTGTACCGTAATGTATTAATGCCCAGGACCACCTTGAAAATGAGCTTGCTCAATGGTGTTTATGCCTGGTTAAATAAAGTGATTGATTGATTGAAATCCACCATTAGATGTGGGTTTAATAGAATATCGTACAGAAGCAATAAGTCACCTCTCAAATGTGTTAAGTGAATAAATTTAGGTGAATCAGTCTAGATTCATATGAAATGTATTCTAAGTTATGTATACGATTAGTGAATTTTCTCTGTACCTTTTCTAGTGATGAGCGGTCGATTTTTTTATATGGGTTCCACAGTTGAGCAGCGTACTCCAAGTGTGGTCTGACATATGACTTAAATAAGGGCATTAGCATATTTTCATTTCTAGATTTGATGTTCCTTTCAATACACCATATCACCTTATTAGTCCTTGATATTACATCATTAATATGCGTAGATGGGGACAGATCATTAGAAATCTTGACTCCCACATCCTTTTCATTAGTTGTTACTGACAGTATATCACCACACAAGGGGTAGATAGCTTTAGAGTTTTTGGGGCCTAAATGCATAAGCTTGCATTTACCGGAATTTAATTTCATTCCCCAAGTATCCACCCAAGAGGTGATTATATCGAGGTCATGTTGAATGATGTCAATATCTAGAGTGTTATTACATGGTCCACGAATCTTAGCATCATCTGCATATCTAATTGATGTGGACAAACACTCCGCTGTGAAGTCTGCAATAAAAAGCTGAAACAGACATGGGCCGAGCACTGAGCCCTGTGGCACTCCACTGGTCACCAGTCCCTGTTCAGATGGTATGTCTTGTAAAAAGACAAAATACAGTGCCAAAAAGTTGGGAAATGCAGCTTTCCAACAACATATAGAATGTCTTCCTTGAAATTAAAGTTATGTACGTACCATAACTGCTGCTCTTCCAGAATATCTTCTGCTGAGTACCACTAATGGATCTGGGCCAGAAGAACAGGGTCCCTGTGGAAGGAAATATTTGGCCACGGGGCTGAAAATGGCTACTGGCTACGGCACCTACATGCTCTCATGGGGTGCCGAGTGTTTGCCAATAACTGTTAATGGCTCCCTCACCTACCTCAGTTCTGTTCACCAGGAGAAAAGCAAAAGTGGGAGAAAGACAAGCTGGGGCTGGTGATAAGCTAGCCCAAATGGACAGATAAGGATATAGGAAAAAATAAACAACCAACCAAATAAAAACCTGAGGTAGCCGACTTGGTGGCACAGAGGGTTGAGGTGCTGGACGCCACACCTCGTGCCATGCCAGCGACCTTGGTTCAGGAGAAAGCTCGGGCCACCGGGGGTCGGCGGGGAGGGAGAGGATCGAGCATCCAATGACAGCTCTCCTCTCCAAGGGGACGGGTAGATGCGATCATCCCTGCTCCTTGACTGCCCACTCTGGTGGGCGGTTGGGGCAGTGCCAGAGTCAGGAAGGCGAAGCGTGGCATTGTGACATGCAGCGGCGCATTCATGGCTGTGGCGGAGGGCCGTGGAAAAAGTAGACGCAGGCTCTATGAAGTCCCCTTCCAGCACGCGGCAACAGCCACTGGGACCACCTGAAATTGCCCTTCGGACATGTGTCTTGGGGGATGGCCCTCTCTCCTTCCACCCCACCATGGGGGTAATCCGTGGGGAAATAAGGGCTTGGGAGGTACTGCGGACGCTGGCCGGGAGCCTGGAGGGGGCCGGTGCTTGCCCGCAGAGCTGAGGAGGATAAACAGAATATAAAAATAAATAAATAAAATAAAATAAAAACCTGTAGTTATTATAGCAGAGGATCTCAAGATGCAAGTGGAGTGTGACCATGCCACAGGCAGGGCTAGTGGGATGCTGGGGTGCACAGGAAGGAGCACAAGAAGGGGGAAGGGAATGAGAGCATTAAAAAGAGAGAAGGGAGGGCAAAAAAGGAAAAAAGGGGGGGCAACAAGCAGAGTGGAAACAAAATCTGGAAGGCCATGTGTGCAAATACTAAAAGTTTAGGAAATAAAATTCTAGACCTAAGGTCTTCACTGCAGAGACCAGCCTGGATATTGTGACTATTACCAAGCCATGGTGCACTGAAAACCACGACTGGGACATGGGCATACCAGGCTATACTCTGTTCAGGAAGGAGCAGGTGGGAAGGAAGTGGGGGTGTGGTACTTTATGCGAGGGAAAGCATAAAAGTGACAGAGATGTAGAGAGCACAGGGAGAGGCAAGGTACTGTGGATCACCCTGGAGAGGGGAATATGGAGACACTGTTTGCACTGGAATGATCTACAGACCTCCAAGCACAGGTAGAGGAATTAGATAAGGTACTGGTGGATGCTACTGGCAAGATGGCAGAAAAGGCGGAGGTGATGCTGGTGGGCGACTTCAACCTGCCAGATGTAGACTGCAGCCCCTCAGCAGTGGCTTCAGCTAGAAGTAGGGACATCTTGGGCTCTCCATAGGGGTGTTCCTCAGGCAACTAGTCAGTGGTCCTACTCATGAGGAGACAATACTGAACCTGGTACTCACTAACAGGGACAGTATAGCAGACGTCAAGGTGGGAAGCCACCTGGGGACCAGTGGTCACCATACACTGTGGTTCAATAAGGATGGCTGCAGAATCAAACCACACAAGGGCAAGAGTCCTGGACTTCAGGACAGCAGATTTTGTAAAGATGGGCGAATGCCTCAGGGATGATCTGGCGGGGGTGATGTCCTGGGTGGGGTGGAGGAACAGTGGGTGAAGCTAAAAGGGAACCTAGTAAAGGCAACAAATCTCTACATCAAACAAGTGAGCAAGAGGAAAAAGAAACTGCTATGCTTCTCAAAAGAGATGGCTGAAAAGGTAAAGGCTAAAATGGTAGTGATCAGAAGGTATAAGGAGACACAGAGGGCCGAGGAGAGGGAGGTATAACAGGGGAAACAGAGAGAAGAAGGGAAGGCAGTAAGGGCACAAAGGCGCAAACTGAAGTTAGAATAGCCGAGGAGGTAATGAAAAGGGGTAAAACATTTTTTAGGTATGTAATTGAAAAGAGAAAGACCAGGGGTGGGATTGTAAGGTTAAAAAGGGAAAGGGGACTTTGTAGAGGGAGACCAGAAAAAATTGGACATCCTGAACAGATACTTTTGTTCAGCGTTCAAAGAGGAAGGAGAAGGGGAGAAGAGAAGTCACAAAAACATAAGTTTTGGAGGAAGGGAGGTAGACACTAAACCTTTCTTGGAGGACAGAATCCTGAAGGGACTCGCTAATCTGAAGGTAGACAAGGTAATGGGTCCAGATGGGGTGTATCCAAGAGTATTGAGGGAGCACAGGAAATACTGTCTGCACCTCTGATGGTTCTATTTAACAGCTCACTGGAAACAGGAGTGGTTCCTGAGAACTGGAGGAGGGAAGATGTAGTCCCACCACACAAAAAGTGGTAGCAGGGAGGAAGCTGGCGAGTATAGGCCAGTCAGCCAGACATCGATGGTGGGAAAGCTAATGGAATCGCTGCTGAAGGAAACGGTTGTGGAATAACTTGAATCCAGTGGGTTATGTGACCTGAGGCAGCATGGTTTCACGGGGGAGGTCATGTCAAACAAATCTGACATATTTCTTTGACTGAGTGACAAAGGATTTAGATCAGGGTGGAGCAGTGGATGTGGCCTACCTGGATTTCAGTAAGGCTTTCGATACCGTTCCATGATGGAGAGTAGTAAGCAAGCAGGGTACCTTAGGAGTGGGCCCAAAAGTGGTAAACTGGATAAGAAATTGGTTAGGGGATAAGCAACACAGGTTGGTGCTAAACGGGGCTCACTCCGAGCAAGGAAGGGTGACCAGTGGGGTGCCTCAGGGATCAGTTTTGGGATTGGTCCTCTTTAATGTCTTTGTAAGTGACACTGCAGAGGAGCTGGAAGGGAAGGTCTGCCTCTTTGCAGATGATGCTAAAATTTATACTACCGTGAACACTCAGACGGTGAGAGGGTGGAAAGGATGAGCAGAGATCTGAGAAAACTAGAGGCATGGTCAAGGGTATGGCAGCTGGGTTTCAATGCAAAAAAAAAAAAGTGCAAAATAATGCACTCAGGGCACAGAAACTCAGGAGTAGAGTAAAAATGAGTAGAGTGGTATTGATGACCACTAAGCAGGAAAGAGACCTGGGGGTAATCATACTGAATGACCTAAAGTTGGCCAGTAGTGCAGGCAAGGCAGTCAGGAGGGCTATTGGGATGCAGGAGTGCACAGGGAAGGGTATAAGCAGCAGAAAGAGGGAGGTGGTGTTGGCCCTGTATAGATTGCTGTAAGACCCCACCTAGAGTACTGTGGCCACTTCTGGAGACCACATCTCTGGAAGGACATGGGGTGGAGGGGTCCAGAGGAGGGCAACTAAAATGGTGCCGGGTGTGCAGCAAAAGCACGATGAGGAGAAACTAAAGTACCTTAATATGTACATCCAGGAAAAAGAGGAGGGAGAGGTGGGGATATGATGAAACCTTTAAATACCTCACGGGAGCAAATAAGGTACAGGAGGGGAGTATTGTTCACAAGAAAAGGTGCTCAAGAACAAAGGGACACGCCATGAAGCTAGAGGGGGTAGATTCAGGAGAGATGTGAGGAAGTACTTCTTAAAAGAAAGAGTGGTGGATTCCGGGAACAGCTTTCCAGTGGAGGTGGTGGGGTCAAAACAGTGGTGGGGTTCAAGAACGCATGGGATAAGTACCAGGGAATCATAATGGAAAGAGGAAGGGAGAAAGAGCTGTAGATCAGGTATGGTCTGCAGTAATAATGTAGGCAGGAAGGAACGTGCAGACTGGGTGGGTCAAGTGGTCCCTTATCTGCCATCAAATTCTATGTTTCTATGTTTGAATCACCAGCAGGTCCCCATCTGGAAGCATGCGTCCAGATCTAGAGACCACACTTCAGAAAGGACAGGGTGGAGGCAGTCAACAGGAGGGCAACCTAAATAGTGCAGTGGTTGAAAGAGAAGCCATACAAGGAGAATGAGGAATCTCAGCATGCCCTGGAGGGGAGGAGAGTCACAGGAGACACAATCAAGACCTAAAAGTACATCACCAGTATGAATAGGGTGCAGGAGGGGAGCCCTTTCCAAATGAGGATGTGGGGGCATACAATGAAGCTGAAGGTTGGGGGTTCAGGAGGGATGATCTTCAATGAAAGGGTAGCCGACGCATGGAACCAACTGTCAGCCAAAAAGGTGGAGGCTAGAACACAGAAGGGTTTCAAGTATGAGTGGGACGAACACAGGGGTATATCGTATCAGAGGAAGGGAGAGAATGGGTTGCTGGAGATCAGATAAGGTCTACGGAATTAGATTAGGCAAGGAACACTTGGCAGACTAGGTGGGCCAAGTGGCCTTTTCTGTGGACAGAGTTTACATTTCTAAATAGCCCCAGTCATGGGATAAATGACCATGACTGGCTGGGGCAAGGGTTGCAATCTCTGGGAAAACTGCACTTTGAGCTCCCATTGGAGATGACACATCTGAAGAAAAATCGAGCCCACTGGTCAACACAGGTCATGGACACCATCAGGCAGAGAAGATGGAGGAAATCCCAAACCAGGCATCCATCCTGAAGGTGAAAGGAACAGGCACACTCCATCTGTGTCAGAGCCCGCTGCTGCAGAAGCAGAGCTTGAGTCTTTCTGGACATTAGCTGAGCCCTGATGAACTCCACTCTGCGATGGGACCTGCTGTTACTTATCTGTTCACAATGAAGCCCAAGTTGGAGAAGGTCTCCAAGGGCAACTGGCCTCAAGTCAGTCAATCATCCAAACAGACAAATATGTGGAGCCCCTGTGATGAAGATAGGCTGCCACCACTGCCAAGACATTGGTAAATACCTGTGGTGCTGAAGACAGACCAAACAACATCGCTCTAAATTGGTACATAGTATTCCCTATCTGGAATTTTAGAAATCAGTGATGGGACTGCCAGACATATATTTGGGAATTATCTATCCTTGAGGTCCAGGGAGCAAAACCAGTCCCCTTACTAAAGAGAGAGGGCTACCTGCCTATGGATAACCATCCTGAACTTCTGGTGTCTGATATAGTGGTTCTAACTGTGAAGATCCTGCACAGAGCACAGTCACCTATCCTCCTTGTTACAAGGACTTATCTGGACATGAACTCCCTGTCGACTTTAGCAGCTGGTGCTACGCTCAATTTCTCTGAGCACCTAAAGGTGGTCTGGGGGTTCACCCATTACAGATGTTGGGCCAAGCAAAGAAGCCATGACACAAAGTCAAGTAACAAACAATGCATGATGATGTTGAGCACCCATTGTTCAGTCGTGATCTTTGACAACTACAGCAGAAATTGTGTCTGTCAGTCCCCCACCATGAGGCTGAGAAAGGACTAGGGCAGATAACTGATGGCACCCTGTCCAAGTCACTTTGCAGAGGAACTGGGATTGCTGGCCAAACTACTGACACCAGAGCCAGGCACGGTCATAGTACATGCCGTGTCTATCATGGTTTTTGTAGGGCTTGTTCCTGTCGACATCCTCTGTTTCAGTTTCAAAAGAACGAGGAAGACAAGGACTGTCCCTGTTACTGGGGATTCCTGTTGCTACTCAGGGTATCCACAGATAAGACCACTTGCATATTTTTTCAGCCTCCTAGAGGCTGAAGAGCAACAACTCATCAAAGTGGAGATCCAGGCTGGATATCCTGGTTAAAGGCAGAGGAGCACAACCAGTTGTGCCTCAACAAGAACCCCTCCCGGGACCATGCTTCTGGTTTCCACAACTGTCTGCTCCATGGTGGGCTGCAGATAATGCTTGGCCATCACCATGTAGCACTCGAGATGAGAGACCTTCTCCTGGTGCTCTGGTGAAAGATCATCTCTCAGCTCAGTTGCCCCTGTCCTTTGGGCATAATGGTAGGCAAAACAGCTAGAATAACTGGCTTTTCACACACCCAGTGTTCCTGCTATGTACACTCTGTTGCTCCGCTGGTCGAGGCACTTGGACCCTTGCTCAGAGGAAGAGCACTGGGACATTTTGTGCTGTACAGTGCTGACCACTGGATCTGAAGCTTGTAGTTTTTCCATAAAGGCCTTAAAGCTCTCCAGGAGAACCACAAAAATGGCAGTCCCCACGTCGAAGGGCTTACCCAACCCAGGTGCAACAAGACCACATTTCCTTTACAGGCTCGAGTATGGCATCATCAATTAGCACAGCCAAAAACAAAGGAACTGCCTTTGATAGGATCTTCAAGTGTTTGTACTTCTCTGTGACTATGAACTCCTTGAGCAGGACACAGAGGGAAGAGGTGATCCTCCTAAGAAGATGGAAGAACTCCAAATTCTCTGATGGGTTGGCATCCTCCCAGATCTCCTTGTCTGAATCAGAAAACCTGGCATCCAAATGAGCCAGCTCCTTAGGATTGATAGAAACACAGAAAATACAGAATTTGTTGTCAGACCAGGACCGGTTGGCCCACCCAGTCTGACTCCACAGACCCCAACTGGTCTCTGGCAACTCTCCCTTCCCCTGCCTATTTACTAAGTTTCCCCCATGTCTATTCCATGCATGTTTGAACCCCCTACTGTTCTGAAGTGGTTTCATCAAAGGTTCTACTGGTTCCACTGGTGGTGGACAGGCTACCAGGGTAGCACCACAAAGCCCAGCTGGAGGCTGAAAAACCAGTGGAAGTGGTGCCGGGGTAGGAACCAACCAGGGAACTACTTGGGTCTTTAGCCACCATGGCTGGACACTCAACGATCTTCTGGAGGAGAAAAGCCATTGTCTCCAGGGACTTGTTCCTTTGCTTTCCAAACAAAGATGCATGTGGTGTGCACAACAATCAGTGGAGCACCATTGAGACTGAATTTAGTACTTGCAGCTCTGTTGCCCATCTCTCAATCTCTTCTCTTAGGTTTCTTTGGGTGCAGATGAGAAGAGCGGGAAAAGCTCCTAAACTTCTTTGGGTGCAGATAAGAAGAGCGGGAAAAGCTCCTAAATGACTGGAAGCTCAACCTAGATCTGCTAGACAAAATCGCGGTTCTGGAACGAGACCTCAACTCTTTTCTTGATTGAGGGAACAGCGGGGGGAGTCTGGTGGGGAGAGGGACTTTCCAATGTGGCCTTCAACTCCGAAGCCTCAGACTCATCTTGGAGCCCATCCCAGATACATGAGACTCCTCACCCATCTCAGACCATGAAGAGATCCTCCTAGAGTATTGTAGAAGGTGGATATCATCCAGAGGGGGCTTGTGTCCAGCGACTACCACATTAAGCAGTGGGACCACAGTAGAATCGACCACCTGGATCCTATCCGTGGGCTAATCAGGAAGAATTGACCAGTTTGGAACCTCATGAGTCAAAAAGGTACCCCCTTCTCAAACTCCACAGAGTGAGGACTGAGCTTGTATCACAATTGATTGGTCCTGATCTTAAGGCTCAGGTCTGATCTGCTGCATTGGTGTAGAGGAAGCCACTGAAGTGAAGCACGGGGGGGTGGACCACTGTCCTTCAACTCATCTGACCTGCCATGCTGGCCAGAGAGCTCTAACAGCTGGCACTCATGGCACGCCAAAGACATGGGCAGCATTACCTGACAAAGTGGGCAGTTCTCCTTATAGTTGTAAGGGCCAAGGTACACAAGGTAGATATCATGACGCTTCATCTTCAACATCTTCTAGTTAAGTGATTACATCACTTGAAACCTGGTGTTTGGGCCAACATGTCCTTGTCATTCAGAACTGAGTGATACAGTCCCAAAATAAATTCTTTGAGGATGAAAGTCTCTGAACTTGATGGAACTCTAACCAAGCAAGGCAGCACAAAGGAAAACTCTGAAAAACTTTCAAAGAACAAATCTTGGGGCAGAGCTGACAAGAGATGATCTCACATTCCAGCAGAAAGAAAGATCTGATGCATGGAGGAGCAGAGGTGCGAAACAGATGGGAGAAGCTGAAGCTCTAGCCAACTGGGATTTCTGAGGACTTTGCACATGCTCAGATGACTGAACAAGTGTGGCTTCGTAGAAGGAATCCAGGTAGTTATGTCAATATAAGCTCCCAAAATGCACAAAAGAATGTCTGGAAACCCAGATCTTCAGCCCCAGCCTTTATTGAAAAAATAACAAAAACAAATCTTATTTTTCACAGAGAGGATGGAGGGCCCCACGAACAAACTCTTAACTTCTCCCCTGGTGCCTTTGTGTCATTATGCTTGGGTCAGGGACCTCCCCCATGGGACCTGCAGGGGTGGGGGGAAGAAGAGAAGAAAAAGACAAGAGCCTGCAAGTGACAGCACTGGATGGATGTTTCCAGTAGGGGTGGTGCATTTACTATCGGCATGGCTCAGCCAGTGTCAATCACCCACAAACAAAAAATCATGGATGCTTGGTAATGCTTGTTGTGGGACAGGCACTTTGTATCTTTAAATTCTATTCTGCATATGAAAAAATGTTTGGTATAAGAAAACTCGACTTACCAGTTGGAATATGAACCATTCTCACTGCACTATCGGTTGTATTAACATGCTGTCCACCTGCTCCTTTAGCCCTGAAAGTATCAATCCGTAAGTCCTTGGGATCCACCTGAATATCTACCTGGAGGCAGATAAACAAAGTTGATTTGCCACACAGCCTTGAACATCTTGCAAAACTATGAAATACACAGAGTTTAAATATATGCAATGGGACATCTAAGGGTAAGCAACCATTCTCAAAAAAGACCAGTTACCCTGTCCTGGAGAGATTACCCATATGTGAGCGCGGTGGAAAACCCTGTTGTCAAAAACAGTGCTGTGCGGACAAGGTAATCTAGCGTGACTGAAAACTGCACTAGATTGTTTAACTCCGAACCGCAAATGCGGTTTTGACCACGTGGTTTTCAACCACGTGGCTCTGTCTGTGTTATCTTGACGGGATAGCATCGCAGAGTCCCCATATGATGTGCTTTATTTTGAAAAAAAAAAAATGTTTATAGCAGTATGTGAATGTGAAGGCCACCATGCATCTGCAAACTGGTACTGCTGTCTCCAGAACTCCAGCTGATGTCACCAGAGGGAGATGGGGTGGAGTGGAGCCATCTGCTACACAGGAGCAGAGTTTTTGTGGGACTCTTTCCTGCTAGCAGCTCAACATCTTCCTTGGTAGCTCGGCTTACTTTTAAGACTCACAGTCCCACCTCCCCAAAGCCAACACCAATGTTCAGAGCTAGTGAACTGCTATCTCTCATCCCTGTGGCACACAGCAATTCCTGAGGCAATGCATGACGTTGGGGGGGGATGTTCTTCCGACTAGGAATCTGCCCATCAGTCACTACCTGGCTTCAAAGCTCCGATTTTTAAACATCTTTGAAATGGAGTACTTAAATTGACCAAGAGACCTGCTGGGTGAAGGAAGGAAAATCACTAATGAAAGTTGTGTTCAGTAAATCATGAAGAAAATCAAACCTGACCACTTCAGAAATAAGCACAGTGGAATTACAAATACAGATGAAGCTTCTTAATAGGGGCAGCTGGCTGCATACCAGCTTGTCTCTATGAAGTGACCATCCCTTTTAATAGCAGCCTTAGTCTGTCTGAACTGTTTGTTTTGCAGTTTACTACAGAAACACAGAAAAATGACAGCAGAAGGAGATCAAGGGTCCATCTAGTCGGCCCAAGAATTCCTGAGACCTTCTCAGATCTCAGGCCTAATCCCCTTTCTGCTTCCACTTGCTCCCACTACTTTTGTTCTTGCCATAGTTCTATCCCACCCCAGTCTGAATGCTGTCATGGTCTTTGCTTCCACCACCTCCACTGGGGTTACCTGTGATAATCATGAATCAAAAACGGCAATGCAATTTCAGCGACCACTAACTGGCGATACTCTCAATGGCAAGTATCAAAATAAAGTGATTGCCCATAATACTGCATAAACCCTGCCAAACATTGCCTAAAATAGTAATTTGATAATCACGAGTGACTTACAGTCTTCCATGCAAGTTATTTCACAGCTGTGCAGCAGTCCATAGTCGCAATGCACTGTGGGGTTGAGGGATGGGCATAGTGTTTGAAGTTGTGTAAATACTCATGCATAAGATGCTGTCCTGTGTGAGCACATTAAGACATAAAGAGTGGCGACAACTGTGCCAGATCGTAAACCATGCACTGTATATAGCTGGTCAAATAGTATTGGACATGATTTAAAAGTCACATCCATCATCCAATCCAATCAAAACATCCTTGCAGAATTACCTTCTGTGGCAAACATTAAAAAATGGTCTGGCTCTTTGCCACTGTCATATATCATTAACAGCTCACCAGAATTGGTCAGGGTGAATTCTTGCAGAATTACTACGTCCTCCACAGTGCTTAGAGTGGCTGGACACCTCTGCTCCACCTGCTGAATTCATTGCACTGTTCTTTTGATCAGCCACACTTCAGACAAGTGACCGGCGACTGAATCTGAGGCAGTGGCTGTACATTGAACAACCACTTGAGATGTGGTTTCCACACTTGAGCGGGCATGTTCTCCGTTGTCTGCCATTACCCTTCTCACACCAACATCTACTTCATCTGCCACATGTGTGTGATCTATTATTTGTGCAGTAACCTGGTTTCCCACAGTGTGGAAGTGGGCCGAACAACTGTACTTATGTGCATCAGCACATCTCCAATACACTTTTTCTGCAGTTTCCTTATCTTTCCTGTACAGGAAACCCGCATAAAGCACTAAGGGCCTACCTATTTGGCTGGTCAGAAATTCAACTTCTATTCTTACATCAAGTATGCAGCTCAGCAAGTCCTAGGTCAGTATGCTAAACTGATCCCGAGTTTCTGACAACAGCCTTTATACACTGTTACACCTGTTCTGACTTAGTGCTATCATGGAGTGTATTGGGCACGTGCATGACTCTGGAACTCTGGGACCAGGAAGCAATGGAGAAGCAGTGGAGATGGAAGGCAATGTGTGTGAGTAAAATAAAACTTTTTACATCAGCCAAGGATTGCTGTTATTACATAGTACCTATTATGAGTGGGGATATTATTATTATGTTTTTGCGATCTCTATTAAAAAGTCACCGTACTTGGGCTCGCAACTGTATTCTCGCTATTTTAACATGGAAATCTCCACTGGCAGCCTAATCCAAGGCCCCACAACCCTTTCCATAAAACAGTGTTTCCTAATCTCTCTCCTTGACCCCCACCCCAAACTTCCATTCATGACCTCTAGTGTTGGAGTTGGTAACTCTGTTGAACAGATCAGAGGAGGGCACCCTACTTATACCTCTCAGTATCTTGCATGTTTCAATCATGTTCCCTCTCTGCCTTCTAGCCTCCAACGAGAACATATTCAGCTCTTCCAGACGTTCGTTGTATGACAGCCCCTGGAGACCCTGAATCATCCTGGTTGCCTTTCTCTGAATGACCTGCAGCCTGTTCTTATCCTTTTTAAGATGCGGACTCCAAAACTTAACACAATACTCCAGATGGAGCCTCACTAGGGACCTGTACAGTGGGACTATCACTTCTCTTCTCCTGCTGTCAAATCCTCTGGCTATTCACGGTGTTGCATTGGCTGGACTATTTAAGGGCATCACAAATGATGACTCCTAGGTCCCTTTCTTCCTGCGAGGCACTGAGTTGGACCCCATTGAGCCAGTATTCTGTCCTTGGGCTCCCTCTACCCAGGTGCATCACTTTGCATTTCTTTGCATTGAACCCTCAGCTGCTAGATGTTATACCATCTTTCTAGCCTCTGAAGGTCTCTGAAGGTCCCTAACCACCTCCTTGCTGTCTACCCTCCCCCCAGTTTGGTGTCATCCGCGAACAGGGCAATTTTGCCTTGAATACCAATGCCGATGTCGCTGATGAACATATTAAATATGACTGGCCCCCAACACTGAACCCTGGGGTATACCACTCATGGCCTCGCCTTCGTCGGACCCCTCCCAGTTGACTACCGCTCTCTGCTTCCTGTCCCTAAGCCAATTTCCTACCTAACTACCTCACTATGCTCTTGACCATTCCAAGGTCTTCCAACTTTTTCAGCAGGTGGTTGTGTGGCACCAAGTCAAAGGCCTTACTGAAGTCGAAGTAGAGGAGGTCTACTGAGTGGTCTCTAATTCCCTAGTCACCCAGTCAAAAAATGTAATTAGGTTAGTCTGGCATGACCTTCCTGTTACAAACCCGTGCTGCCTGACACCTTGAAGACCATGCTTATCTAGATATTCAACTAAGTCTTGTTTTATTAAGGCTTCCATTATTTTCCTCACTACTGACATTAGGCTAACTGGTCGGTAGTTGCCTGCCTCCTCCCAGCTCCCTTCCTTGTGGAAAGGTACCACATCTGCTTTTCTCCAATCCCTTGGCACTACCCCCGACTGCAGTGAACTATTAAACAATTGAGCCAAGGGATCTGCCAATTCTCCTGCCAGTTCCTTCAGCACCCTCGAGTGCATTCCATCTGACCCCAGTGATTTGTCCTCCCCAAGTTGCTCAAGGGCCTCTCTGACCCTGCTGGTGGTGACTGACAGATATTCCATTTGTGGGATCCCATTGACAGCAGCCTTGATGCTACTGTCTGGCATAGGGCCTATGTGCTCCTTTGTAAATACTAAGCAGAAAACGTTATTTAGAACCGTGGCCTTCTGTCTGTCCTCCTCTACTATTCTGCTGCCATCTTTGAGTCCAACTATCACCCCCCTCTGTTTCTTCTTTTTTCCTGAATATATCTAAAGAAGTGTTTATTCCCTGCTTTAACCCCCTCTGCTAGCCCAAGTTCTGTCTCAGTCTTGGCTGCTCTCACCATCCTCTTCACCTCTGTTCTTCTGGTCATAAAACTTCCCAATCATTGTCTCACTGGCTCCTTTTATGTAAGCAATAACCCATGACAGGGTGTGCGTTTATTGGGGATTAATTAACACCCCGGGTGCGTAGTGAGGCACGAGGACGCAGGCCGAGTGTCCTCACAGTGCCCAGGGTGTTGATTAATCCCCAATAAATGCACACCCTGAAGTGGATTATTGCGCTTATAACATAGGCCAAATTTGGGGACAAACAGACGTCAGCTGTTCCCATAAGAGAGAAAACATGTGGGAACTACTTAGTGTCCTTCCACTATTTTTGGACGTGGAACCACAGTTTTATGTCTTCTGCCACAGTACAAATAGTTCTACAGACAGAAGTTTGTGGTGAATGAGCCAGTGATTACTAAATCAAGGTGCATCTGGGACTTTTTACTGTGATGTGACAATTATGCAGGGTGCTATATTTCTACTTCTTCCTTACACTGCGGTGTGTGATTTTACATATCTTCCCCCCAGGATACTCACATTTCAAAGTGCGCATTGTGGCAGATATACGCATTATTCCCATAAACTGGTTCATGAAATTATCCAGGCTGTGTGTGGGTGATGATGTGCGATATGGCCGCCACCACACATTTAGTCACTTCACTACCAGTCTAGCATTGCTTGTAAAGCACTTTTGATGTATGAAAAGCACTATATAAATGCCCTCCTCCTCCTCCTCTGTGACACAGGTATTTGGTGGAATTTCACAACGACACTTCACACATTATGGTGCAGGATGGACATTAGGTTGTTACCGGCAGCACGTCAGACGCCCCCAATGCCTCCACTGCTACCTCTACCTCTGCAACTATATAGTGAACTCTGATCACACTATTGGTAAATTATTGAATTTTGCAACAGAACTTGTCGCTTCAATCCCTCGCATGCTCTCCCTATCTCTATGTGTCAGTGCCTGTGTCTCTCTCCCTGACGGAGCGGTACCTGTCCAGACTGTTGACTGGCACAGAAGCAGCGACAGTATCTGCTGTTACAAATCGGTTGGACGTCTCCCGTTAGTGGGGACTCTATACAGGATGCAACAAAGGTACTGACACTTGCAGTGCAGGGGGAAGGAGCAGGCATTGTGGCTGATGGGGTTTACATCACTGAGGAAGCACTCAACACTATCCATGCCACTTTTGTATCTGTGCAGCATGTGCTACTACTACGGTACATACATACTTTACTTCTTTTATTTCTTTGCTTTGTAGACTTCTACTTCCTTGTCTGACAGGAAAGAAAAAATTACTCACCTTAGTAATTGCTTTTCTTCTCATGGAGTCTTGCTATATTATGACTAATGCAGTTAGCCACTGCACTTGAACTGCCCCGGGGAGGAAAGAGTTAACTCCAGGGAGTCTGGAGTTCTACAGCGCGAGAGCGCTTATGCCAAAGCTCTATCTGGGCAGTTTCAAATTAAACTGTCAGATCTTTACGAAGCTAATACTAAGCAACAAGTCTGTGTGGAAAGCTCTACACTAGCCAAATGGCTACCTACTAGTAGAAATAACAACAATATAAACAACAATAACAATAATAACAATGAATAATAGTATTATTAGTTACCCCCCTGACAAGCACCATTAGGACCCCCTTCCCCAAAGACTCAAGTCCAGGAAGGGGCCAATATATACCTAAATAAAATAACCTAGTTCCCTAACCTAAATAAAAGAAGGTAAGGAAAAAAACTACAATGGCATGACACAGTGCTTGCACTAATTTGCCACCCTACCCAAGTAGGAGTTCTGAGAGGGGCAGGAGGGAGGGTGGTCATAATATAGCAAGACTCCATGAGAAGAAAAGCAATTACTAAGGTGAGTAATTTTTCTTCAAACACCATGAAGTCTTGCTACATTATGACTAATGCAGATACACAGCAGTACCTCCATGGAGGGTCAGAACCTACTTAGGAAATAGGCTCTGAAGCACAGCTGTGCTAAAACGAGATCTCTCTGGACTGAATATCCAGGGAATAATGCTTGGTAAATGTGTGAACTGTTTTCCAAGTAGCAGCTTGACAGATTTCCAGAATGGGAATATCTCTAGCAGCCGCTAGAGATGCAGCTGTACCCTAGTGGAGTGAGCCCTCAGTCCTGAGGGGGTTCTCTACCTAGTTTTTGATAACAAAATTGGATACAAGAGACAATCCACCTTGCAAATGTCCTCTTAGTGGCAGGTTTCCTTGCCAACCTCGCCATAGGTAAGGAAGAGTTGGAGGGATTCGAACCTGTGACCCTTGGTGCGTTCCAAATAGTAGCTTAAGGCTCTTTTGACGTCCAAGCTGTGCAGTCTCCTCTCACCTGAGGAAGAATGCTCAGTGAAAAATACTGGAAGAGATATGGATTGGTTCAGGTGGAAATCTGAAACCACTTTAAGCAAAAACTTTCTGTTAGTCCTGAGGACTACCTTATCTCTGTGGAAAGAGATAAAATCTTCTTCCACTGACAGGGCCTGTAGTTCACTTATCGTCTGGCAGAAGTGATAGCCACTAGGAAAACAGTTTTCCAAGTTAGAAACTTGAGCTCTGCTGAGGACAGAGGCTCAAAGGAGGTTGCATTAACTGAGCAATGCAAACATTCAGGTCCCAGGCGGGAGCTGGTTCTCGAAAAGGAGGGTTAGTGTGAAGTAACCCCTTAAAAAACTTGGAAAACACAGGGTGAGAAGAAAGGGAAGCAGGCTTCCCTGCTGACACAAAAACAGAGACAGCTGCCAGATGAACCTTTAAGGTAGCTGGCCTAAGGAATTTAAATGGACCAAATAGTCCAGTAAAATGGGCAGATCAGCAGATTCTGGGATAATCTGCTTCTCAGAGCACCAGATGGAAAACCTTTTCCACTTAGAATTGTAAGTGGCCCTAGTGGAAGGTTTCCTTGAAGCCTTTAAAATATCCAGAACACCTTGAGAAAGGTGTAAGTCAGCAAATTCTAACTCCTCAAGAGCCATGCCTTGAGATGGAGGGATTTGAGGTCCGGATATCACACTCTCCTGTGCACAGGCCAGCAAGTCGTGGACTCTGGGCAAGCTCAGGGCAGGGTGGACTGTCAAGGACAGAAGCAGTGGGTACCAGGGCTGTCTGGCCCAATCTGGGGCAATCAGAATCACTTTGCAGGGCTGAGATCTGATTTTTACTAGTACCCTGAAAAGAAGAGGAAAGGAAAGGCATACAGGAACTTCCTTTCCAATCCAACTGAAAGATGCCCAGGGAATGAGCCCAGCACTGAGGCCTGCAACAAAACAGAGGAAGTTGGTGGTTGTCTGGGGCTGCGAAAGATCTATCTGAGGGTGCCCCATCTGGCAAAGACCGACCCCAGCACCTGAGGATTCAGAGCCCATTCGTGATGGCCCTGAGAAATCCTGCTGAGGGCATCCGCCAGGACATTGTCCTTCCCTGGAAGGTGAACTACTGTCAGGGAGGTGTTCAGGGAGTAAGCCAGAGACCACAACGTCATTGCTTCGGTGCACAAGGCTGAAGACCGAGTGCCCCCTTGCTTGTTGATGTACCACATTGTTGTGGTGTTGTCTGTCCTGACTTGAACTACTTTGTTCTGGACAGAAGCTGAAAACATCTGAAGAGCTAGAAAGACAGCTCTGAGTTCCAAAAGGTTGATGTGGAGCAGAGATTCCTGAGGAGACCACACTCCCTGAGTGGACAGGTCGCCCAAGTGAGCTCCCCACCCTAACAGGGAGGCATCCGTGGTGAGGGTGAGGGAGCGGGAGACGGGAATGAAAGGAACCCCTTGTTTTAGATTGCTTTGATCCTGCCACCAGTGTAGAGCCAGGATCAGAGTTTGGGTCACTGGAACCAATTTGGAAAGGGGGTCCCTCCTTTGAGACCAATAGGCCCTCAAATGGAACTGAATGGCCCTCATCTGGAATCTTGCTCCTTGCACTACCGCTGTGGAAGCAGCCATGTGCCCTAGGAGTTGCAGAAAATGCCTTGCTGGTCGAGAAACCCGCGAGGGTAAAGGAGGATGCCAGGGCAATGAGCCTGTCTACCCTTTCCGAAGGAAGAAGAAATGCCCTGGCTAACTTTGTGTTCAATTCTGCACCTATGAAAGTTAGTACCTGAACTGGTTCCAGAACTGACTTTGGTAAATTCAGCAGGAATCCCAGGAAGTGAGAAGCTGCTGGGTGACTTGCAAGTGGGATTTACCTGTTCTGGGGACTGACCCACTATGAGCCAGTCGTCCAGGTAGGGAAACACAGCAATCCCTTGCCTTCTTAAATGTGCCACTACCACAGCTAGACATTTTGTGAATACCCTTGCGCAGAGGTAAGGCTCAAGGGCATTGCCCTGAACTGGTAGTGGCCTGAGGGCAGTTCGAACCTGAGGTACTTCTCGTGAGAAGGCCTGATCAGAACATGAAAATAGGCATCCTTGAGGTCCAGGGAAGCCAGCCAGTCCCCTGGCTCTGGAGGCAAAATCATTGCCAGAGTTAACATTTTGAACTTTGGTTTCAAAAGATGCTTGTTCAGGTACCTTAAATCTAGGATGGGCCGCCATTCTCCTGTCTTTTTGGGTAAGAAAGTATCTTGAGTACAGCCCCTGCCCTGATGGCAAGGAGGGACCCTTTCTACTGCTTTGCAGTCCAGAAGAGAAGAAACCTCTGCTTCCAAAGCAAGGGCTTCTGTAGGATTTGTAGGTGGAAAATGTCTGGCTCTCATCTTTGAAACTGTTTGAAGCTGAGAACTAGACCCTGGCTTATTACCTCCAGAACCCATCTGTCCGAAGTTAGGGACACCCAGTTCTGGCTGAAATAAACCAACCTGCCCCCCACTGGTACAGGAGACTGGCCCTGGGCACCCCATCAGGGTGCCTGCTTGGCAGTAGCCTTAGGCTGAGGGAGGGGACGGCTTCATTTGTGCCCTGGCCTACCTCTGCCTCTGAAGAAACCCTCTGTGCAAACGCAGAGGAGGCCTGAGATTGGTAAAAAGGCCTGTGGAAAGGCCTGCCCTCACTCTCTGGGAGCTGCCTCTGTGGAGTGGCATGCCTCTCTTAGCCTGGGCACTTTTGTAGGTAGTTCTGTATTCATCCATCTTTTCATATAGTTTTCTGTTTGTTCCCCAAACAGAGAATTACCCACTACAGGAAAATCCATAGCCTTTGACTGAGTATCTTGGGACAGATTAGTGCATCTGAGCCATGCCAACTCACGGAAAGCTACAGAAGTGGCCATGACCCTAGAGGAAACATCATTAACATCAACAGCAGTATGAAATTGAACTTTAGAGGCTTCAATGCCATCAGCAGCCACCTGTTCCAACTCACTAGCCAGCTGGCCATGTGCCTGCTTGGCTAACTGCAATACTGTGTCCCATCAAGATTTCTGATATCTAGCTACATAAGCCATATAATTTGTCCACCTGAGTCCCAAAGAAGCTGCCATATACTGTTTTTTCGCCATGGCATCAATCCTCCTGGAATCCTTATCAGGAGGATGTGAGGCCAGGGGAATATTAGCCTTGTCACAGGCTGCAGCTTGAACCACACCAACATGACTACACTATTCAGTGAGGAAGTCTGTATCAGAGCCTGACAAAGTATACCTTCTGTCCATTTTTTTATCTACAGGAGGGACAGAATGAAGATTTTTTAAAATCTTTGTTGTTTGCTTCCTAAATGACTTATGCAAAGGAATAGACAACCTCCTAGACTCTGGTATATCCATCATTTCTACGTAATCAGGCTCCTCTTGCTCATCCACAGCCTCCTCTAAAGGAAGCTGGAGGGTTTCTCAACCTTTTGTAAAACATAAAATGAGAAGGGGACTCAGACAGAATAGGAGGAGATTCTAAAGGTCTGTCTGGAGAAATGTCCGGTTCAATGGGCACGTCCAGACCCTCCCAGCCACATATATATTGATCAAATTCCTCCTCCCCCTCCTGTGGTTCATAAAATTCCTCAACATCATAATCCTGAACCACTGGAACTGAACGAACCAACCCTTTACCAACTGTTGGTGGTTCGACAGGACCCTGAGACAATCTGTATGGCTTTAGCTATTTCTGCAGCAGTTGGAGAGACAATTTTGGACTCCAAACCTACTGATTTCTTTGTCTTTTTCACTGGGACTGGTTCCTCTGAACCAGCCTTCCTTTTGCCCGAGGAAGTCTCGCCCTGGTCAGAGGGCACTCCTTCTGGTCCAGTGGGTGCTGGACCGGCTGGCCATCCGGTCAGCGGACTTTTTACCTCGCCCCTGAGCCGCCCAATCTCTTTTCCAGGGTGGCTGCAGGGAAATTTTTACACACCTGGCAGTCTGACAGGAGGTGGTCAGCCTCAGACAATAAACACAGGGTGTGTGGGTCAGCCTTGGCAAAGGCTTCCCCACAGACATCACAGTGTTGAAACCCAGTGGGCCCGGTTTTTCTTTTGGGTTTCTCAGACATAATGCCAGCCTAACCAAAAACTTGCCCTTTTGATGGCAGTGCCAGGCAAGACACCCTTATCGGTTCCTAACCGTGTCACGGGTATTTGAAAAAACCTAATTTTAAAGCAAGGTTTTTTTAGAACTGATAAGAACCGGGAACCGCACTCTAAAAGCCCAACCAACACTTTAAAACGTTAATTTCAGCAAACCGATCGGTTCAAAACCGAACCGATAATTGAATTTCCACACAGACTTTAATTTTTGTACTTACGGTTTACCAGATAGAGCTTTTAACCGAAATGCGGTAAAATAAATACTTTTTGCCGGTTCAAATGAACCGAAAATACTCGCTTGAACCGAGAAATGAACCGAGCTGAAGGAGCTGATCTCCGGAGCGACTGTTCAGTGAAGCGGAGTAAAGAATCTGACAGTTTCATTTGAAACTGCCCAGATAGAGCTTTGGCATAAGCGCTCTCGCGCTGTAGAACTCCAGACTCCCTGGAGTTAACTCTTTCCTCTCCGGGGCAGTTCAAGGGCAGTGGCTAACTGCATTAGTCATAATATAGCAAGACTTCATGGTGTCTGAATTAATGTTACGACTGTGTGGATATTCACAGTGGCCAGCTGTATACATATCGAATATTGTCCGTCACTGCACTGCCTTCTTTAAAAATGGACTTGTGCTTCTCTGGAATTTTCATGATACACACTTGTATTTCTGCAAATAACTACTGTATAGTGCGATTGTCAGTGTCCTCCGGGTTGGTGGGTGGTTGCCTCGCTAAGCTCGATTTCAACATCGCTGCTACTGACATTGTTCTGTACAGCTTAGAATTACTCACGTGTGCTGTCTTCTTGGGCGCCTTTTCACCACTTGCAGCTACTGTTCGTATCTTAGGAATTAATGAATGGTCACCTGATTAGGACTGACCAGTCATTTTCCTAATAGATAGATGCCCATGTTATATATTACTTTATAGTGCTTTGTACTTGCTGGAACCCAGAACAGAGAGGAGAGATATGATAGACACCATCAAATTCCTAAAAGGAATTACCAGGATGAACTAGTCTGCGGGGAATTTATTTAACTTGAATACCAGCTTGCTGTCACATGGTCATTAGTGGAAACTAACAGAAGGAAGGTTCAGGAGGGACATGAGGAAATACTATTTAACAGAAAAGGTGATGGAGCTGTGGAACAGGCTACCAGCCGAAGTGGTGCAAGAAACTGTTAGGGGTTTCAAGTATGGCTGCGACAGAATGAAAGGTATAGTAGTTACTCAGGGCATCAGAATAGGGAAGGAGCATGGGATTGGTGGGGAGGGCTAGGACCCAGGAGGAACAGCAGGCACCAGGGCTAAATAGGGAACTCAGGCAGACTGCATCGACCTTGGTCTTTTCTGCCGTCACTTTCTCGGTTTCTGTTTTACCAGAACTAATAATTTAAAACTCTTTTTGTGCATTTAATTCATTTCATTTCAACTCAGCTAACATGACATTTACTTTTGAGTTGCAGGCTGCCTGATTCTTTAAAATGTCAAATTGGGGTCTGTAACCAGGTATAAACAGAAATAAAATAAAATAAATAAATAAATGCTTTTATAAACTCTGATCAGATGTTTTCCAGGTCTGTATTTGTCCATGGGCTAAGTACAGTCCTCTGGGACTGTACTTAGCCCAGGAAGGACAGCGGGACCAGCAAAAAAAAAAAAAAAAAAATTCAGAGGTTATATAAACTCGAACATGCACTGTAGGTTACTGCATCTCCCACTGTTGCCTACTGCTCTGAAGTCAGATGTAGGGGATTCTGAGATTTGTAGTAACAGATGTCCTCCTACAACTAAGCAAACAATCTGATTCAATCTACTACACTACACTAAATAGTAAGTAAACCAAAATGTTTTTACACAAAGTGTACACTGAGCCCAGTCCCAAACTTAAATGTAGGGGCCCCTTGGTGCTGACTGTTCCCCTTTAATCTCAGTAGAGCCACAGGACCGGTGGCTGTCAATATTGAGCTATTACTAGCTCTGAGAACTACTGGAACTAAACGAATCTACTGTGGCTGATCCCTGGCCGAGAAGTCAGCTGTGGAAAATTTCTGGGATGCACGCCAAGCAGCACTTTGCCTAACATGTTGGGCAAAGGAGAGCGGCAGGATCAACTACACAAAATGAAGTTTAACTGCATTTAGGTAATGGAACATATTTATTATGAATGAAAATTGCTGATCGGAGGATGCCCACACACTACGGTGGGGGGCCTTTAATGGTGGACATTACCTTTTAAGACAGCACTTGCTAGCACAGTCAAGTTAGCACAGCTTGAGGAATTGGAGAGGCAACGTAAAAAAGGGATGGTATTGGAGCAACTGAACCTGCAGTGAAGAACATATACAAAAATGTTGTTAGGTCACTGATTTACCTCATCCAGGTGAGGAAGGACAATGACAGTCATCGTTCCAGTGTGTATGCGTTGCATTCTTGATGACAAGCCGACCTCAGGAATTCGCTGAACTCTGTGTGTCCCTCCTTCATACTTTAGGTACCTGTAGACATTGTCCCCTGAAATTCTGGCAGCAGCATGATGCAATCCGCCTGAGAAAAAGAAGAGAAGTTAGGAAAACTGGGACAGAAAAACTTAAAGATCAAATGCACATATATCATAAAATGCTTGAATTCATGTCCCTGTGTCATGATCAGTGTTTCCTGAAAAAATCATGCTGTTTGGTTTTGTGGTTTTCTTTAAATCAGCATCTGTTAATGTGCTCTGCAGTAACTGAAAACTGTGAAGATTTTTCTGTCCCTATCAGTAAGCGATGACATCATTTTTGTCTAGCCTGCTGCTTCAGCAATTAAGTCCCTGATTGACTGAATAAGCTGTTGTAGTTCCCAGAGTAGTCTGAATAGAGTTTATTACTAACCCATCTGGTTTGTGTTTAGATAGATTAGCTTAAAATCTATCATTTTGTTCTCATAAAAAGTTAATAATTTGGGGTTCAGTGCTGAATTGAAGTGGTATGAATGAATGAATGTCTGTGAGAAATTACTTTGTATCACAGCTGCCAGTTCTTTGTCATCAAAATGCTGCATTTTTTTCTGGCTGTACAACACAGGGTTGTTTAATGGATATAAAATAAATCTAAATTATGTTAATTCATAGAAGCAGTGTGTCTGATGTAGCCACCATAAATAGGTTCAGGTGATAATCTTGTTTTCATGTCAGATTGACAAACGTGTGTCTGCCACACTCTGCTGTTTCAGGAAGATGTACTGTATGAACTCATAAAATTCAATTATTTGAGGATTTCAGTGTGAAAATACATCATGTATGTGTATAACTAGAAATACTATATGGCATCCTGATGCCCCGTCTCCTGTGCGACAGCTGAGGCAGCAGCTCTCTGCTTCCCCCTTTCCCCTGTCCTACAAGCCCCATCTCCTGCCCCCATTTGAGGCTGCTGCAACCCGCTGCCCACTGTCTTCTCCACACAGTCAGGGCTGCTGCACCCTGCTGCCTCCTGAACAAACAGTTGAGGCTGCTGCACCCTGCTTCCCTCTGTCTCCCACCCTCACAGTTAGGGCTAATGCACCGTTACCCCCTGTTCAGGTCTCCACAGTTGGGGCTGCTTTGCTCTGCAAAGCCCTAGAGTCCTAGGTCCCCTGCCTTCACAGTTGGGGTTGTTGCACAATGCTGCCCCAGGCCACCAGAGGTGGGGTATTTGCTGCACCTGCTACCCTCTTCCATTGTCTCAAATGGGCAAGGCTGCTGTACCACACACACCCTGTCCCAGAGTCAGGGATGCCGTACCCTGATGCCCACCCATGTCCTGCCACTTGGTCAAGGCATCTGCACCATGCTGTTCTCTGTCTCTGCCACCATATCCAAGGGTGCTGCACCCTGTATCTTTCTACACAGTCAAGGTTGCTGTGGCGGCGTGCTGTGTCCTAGAGCCCCATGCCTCCACAGTTAGGGCTGCTGCTCCATGCTACCACTTGCCATAAGACAAGGCAGGGCATGTGCTGCACCCTGTCCCCTGCCACCACAGTTGGGGCAGTTTCTTCCTGTTCCTCCCTGTCACCAGAGTAAGATCCTTTGCTATACCCTGCTGTCCATGTCCCTTGTCCTAAAAAGGTGTGTTTGCTGCACCCTGTCCCACAGTTTGAGCTGCTGTACCCTGATGCCTCCCTTGCCTCCTGCCCGAACTGTTAGGGCTGCTATACCCTGCTACCCTCTGTCCCCCACCCTATAACACAAGATGAAAGTATTTTTTGTTTTTTTTCTTTTGAGCAGTGTAGCAAAGGATCTGACTCTGGTGGCAGGGAGCAGCATGGTGCAACAGCCCCAGCTGTGGAGGTAAGAGGCTCTATGGTACAACAGGGCACAGTGGTGACAGGGGACAGATGACAGCATGGTGCAGAAGCCTCGACTGTGGTGCAGGACACAGTGTGGCATCAGGGTACAGCAGCCTTCACTGTGAGACGGGGTGCACACGGTGCAGCGGCCATGCCCATTCGGGGCAATGGAAGTGAATAGCAAGGTGCAGCAAAGGCCCCACCATTGGTGGCCTGGGCCAACATCATGCAGCAGCCCCAAATGTGGAGGCAGAGGCCCTGGAACTCTAGGGCTTAACAGAGCACAGCAGCCCTCTCTGTGGAGACAGGAACAGGGAGCAACAGGGTGCACTGTCCCAGGCTGTGGAGGTGGGGGGTATCACAGATTCACTCAGCAGGTCAGCCCTCTACTCCCAAAGTGCCAACCTCTGAGCATAGTCTTGGTGAACAGAACAAGGTAGCCTTCTTGTCTGTTTTGTGGATTCGAGTCATCTTAGTCCCAAGTTCTGGAGGGATTCAAATTGGTTAACCTCTAGTTAGCATACCAAATTGTCAGGCTCAGATAATTCTGTCTTCAGGGGGCTAGATATCTTTGCCTATGGGCACCTAACCAGGTATTACAAAATTAACCCTTTCTGAACTCTATGTAAGACCCAGAGAAACTCAAACTGTGTCCCAGTTTGGTACACCCATAAACTCATGCACCGTGTCAGCTTTAAAACATCTAACTTCACTTAAAAACAAAGGAATGTTTCAAGGCACACCAGGCAGTTTCTGTTTTTAAAATATATCTTTACTAAACAAAAGGTAAAATAGTAAACAGTAATATACAGAACTCATCACAAAAAAACATACAGGTCATTAAACAAAAAGGTGAAAAAGTGCAACTTGTTGCTGTTTCAAAGTCAGGTAAAGAAGTCATTCTATGAAACGAGGATCATAGTTTTAAAAGCTGCTTTCTCCAGCCCCCTGGATGAGGTCACTGTACTTCCTCCCTATCAAGATATTATTACAAAAAATATCTCTCTACAGGAAACAGGATCCTTATAAGGCAGTAAGATCCTGTTTTTTCAGCGTAACATCAATTTTCAAATGACACCTCTTTGATGAAAAAGGATCTTCCTGATCTTCACAGATATCAAAGCCTTTTTAATTTCACAGAGAAGTGTCAGACCCTGCTTTCCTTTCCTGTAAACGTTGTAAAATGCATATGTTCTTTCCTGCCAACTCGGCTACTGATAAAAGAACTAGCTAAACAGGATGTCCCTGATTTTAGGTACCTTTTAGCCCTGCAATTATCTTGGCCTTGCAGGTGTTAGATTTTTTCTTTATCTAAGTGCCTGTGTGTGTGGTCATCTCACATACTAAGATCTGGGGGGATGTGTGAGTGAGGGAGGTCACTCCAAGTGCAATGGCATTTCCCACAGACAAATTCAATACTACATTTCTGTTATTTTTAAGAAATAAAAAATGATACAGCACTCAGACCTGGCTGTCTATGTCACAGGGGGACAGAGGGAAGCAAGGTGCAGCAGCCTCAACTGTGAGGCAGGAGACAGGGGCATCAGGATGCCATATAGTATTTCTAGTTATACGCATACATGATGTATTTTCACGCAGAAACCCTCAAAAAACTGAATTTTATAAGTTCATATAGTACATATTCCTGAAAAAGCAGAGTGTGGCAGACACATGTTTGACAATCTGACATAAACACAATTGTTCTCACATGAACCTATTTATGGAGGCTACATCAAAGACACACTACTTCTATGAATTAACAAAAATTTAAATTTATTTTACATCCATTAAACAACTCTGTTATATAGCCAGAACAGAATGCAGAGTTTTGATGACAAAGAACTGACAGCTGTAATACAAAGTAATTTCTCACAGACATTCATTCATACCACTTCAGTTCATCACTGAACCCCAAATTATCAACTTTTTATGAGAACAGAATGATAGATTTTAAGCTAATCTATCTAAACACAAACCAGATGGGTTAGTAATAAACTGAGTGAAAACAATTAGCTCTACAGACTGCTCTGACTGGAAACTGCAACAGCTTCTTTAGTCAATCAGGGACTTAACTGCTGAAGCAGCAGGCTAGACAAAAATGTCATCACTCACTGATAGGGACAGAAACATCTTCACTGTTTCTGCACTGTTTTCAGTTACTGCAGAGCTCATTAACAGCTGCTGATTTAAAGAAAACCACAAAACCAAACAGCATATTTTCAAGAAACACTGATCATGATACAAGGATGTGAATTCAAGCTTTTTATGAAACATGTGCATTTGATCTTTAAAGAACAGTTCACACCAAAAACAATGAAAAAAACATAGCTCTGTCCGGCCCGGTGGTGCTAAGGTTTGAGGCGCTGGACGCATACACCTCCTGCGCTGGCGACCCGCATTAAGGAAGGGACCGGGCCTGAGGCTGGCAGGGCAGAGGTTGATTGAGCGTCCCAAGACTGCTCTCTTTCCTCTGGGGTGGCTTCATGGGTTATAAGCGGTTGCGGCCCTAGTGAAGACCCAGGAGAAGCACAAGGCGTACACCAGCATGGGGAGGAGTTCAGCAAGACGCCAGGTAAGCACAGTGCGCCATTGCACCGCCGCCCGGGGACAAAAACCAAGGTGGAAAAGGCTGAGCACGACTGCAGCTTGATGGCCGTGGCACCCGCCGACCTAGAGGCCTGTCATGGGATTGCGTCGGGGGTCCGGTGACGGCCGTACTAGGACCCTGGTGTATCAAGTGAGCCTGCTGTCCTCCAGGTCGGTGGGAGCCAGCGGCTAGATGCCTCCGTCGGTGCACTGTAGAGGCCCAAAAATCAAAGTGTGATTAAAAAAAAAAAAAACATAGCTCTGATTAAGTAAATGTCATTTTTTGTCACTTAATGTGTGAGGAGCTAAAAAGGCCATAGCCCATGAACAGCTTCTTTATGTCAATTCATAACACATCATATTTCCAACCTTCTGTTATATAGTGATCCAAGTTTTGTTTGAATTTACCCTTACTATCACTTATGATTGCATATTCAGAAGTTTATTCCACAATTGTGCAACTCTGAGTAAAAAAACACTTTTTTTATTTGTTCTAAATTTTCTTACTGTAACCTGTAACGGGTGGCCCCTTTCCCTTGTAGTTTGGCAGAGGACACCAGGAGGAAGGAGTGCTGTGTGACTGGACTTCTCTATTGGGACTATATTGCCCTTCTTCCCTCTCACCCAAAGCTAGTTCTACCTTTATAGGCACATGATTTGACTGACAACAGGAACTTCCTGTTTGGGAGCAGGAAGTGAGTGATCACAAAGCCACCAAAGACACACCATCCTAGAAGGGCAAGAGTAGCTCTCCGGCCCCCTCTAGCTGCGGGAGGTCTGCCTCTGAGCAAGTAAGGGGTCTACTGAGAAATACAGGATCTTCTTGTCTTAGAACTGGACAATCAGGAGCTTGAAGGGCACAGTAGCAGTAAGTAAGCAGAGAGAGAGAAGGAAGTAAAAAACAAACAAAAAAAACCAGAGGAAAGAGTAAGGATTTCAAACAATAGTAAAGGGGCCAGAAATAAGACATGATGGGAGTGGTGCAATGCAGTGGCTGTGGAGCAGCAGTCTTCCGAGAGACATTCTGGAGGATGCGGTGTTGTCCCATCTGCAGGCAGATCTCTGGGCTGAGTGAGGAGGTTGCTCATCTCCAGGCTGATTTGGCCAGGATTTGTGGGACCACCTCTTCCATCCAGGGACCACCAGGGCCACTGCCATTGCCTCAGAGGTTGCCAAGAAAAAGGAGCAGTTGGACCACAGTGGGCTCAGGGACGGTGAGGGTGGGAACAGAGGCGCATCCCTCCAGTTGTACCTCTCCACAATCCTATGCCATTCTGGCAAAGTGTGGTTCCTCTATGGAGGCACCTGCAGTGGAGACCAAGGAGGATGCTGGGAACCTCCACAAAGGAGACCCACAGGAGGGTGGCATGGGACCCCACAGGGGAAGGAAACAACTCCTGGTGGGGGACTCCATTGTTATGAAGGTAGAACTGGGGAAGGAAGGGAGAGGGAGGGAGGTAAGGTGCCTGCCTGGTGCCATGGCTTAGAGGGACAGGGAGCAAATCCTCAGGATTGCCGGAGCAGCTGCACAGGGGAGGGAGCTGGATGTCACTGTCTACCTAGGGACAAATGACCTGGCTAAGAAAGGGATCAGAGCAGTGCAGAAAGAGTTTGTAGAATTGGGGAGGGGCCTCAGACAAGTAGCACACACGGTAACCTTCTCGGAGGTGCTGCCTGTCTATGGCGCAGGAGAGGCTAGGGTGCTCCACACCATGGGATTCAATCAGTGGTTGAAAAACTGGTGCAGAGCTCAGGGATTTGGCTTCACTGGGGACTGGGGGTCCACCTGGAGTGATGCAAGCCTATACTGGCATGATGGGCTGCATCTGTCCAGGAGGGGAACCAGGATCCTATGTGACAGGTTTAAATGTTTCATTGGCAAGCATTTAAACTAGCCAAGGGGGGGGAGGCACTGGAAAGGAGCAGGGAAATCCTAGCCCCCCCCCAAAAAAAGGCATGGTAGTAAGTGCGGTAAACTCCAACATAGAAATGTTGATAGGGAGAAGGGAAGGGGTAAATGGAGAAAGTGACACAGGCAAGAAGGACAGAGATGGGGCAAAAAGGAGTAAGGCCATCAGGAAATGGAGGTTAATGAGTACCAATGCCCGTAGTCTGGGCAACAAGCTCCCTGAACTGGTGGCCTTGATGGAAGAGGGATGCCTGGATAGCATAGCAGTCACAGAAACATGGTACACAGAGAACCATGACTGGGATGTTAACATACCAGGGTACATAACCTACGGGAGAGAGAGGAGGAGAGAAGAGGGGAGGAGGAGGAGGCTCTCATGTAAAGAAGAGATAAAAGCAACTGAACGAAAGAGTAAACAGGGAGGAGAGGAGGCAGTGTGGGTCACCTTGGAGACTGGAAATGGCACCACAATCCACACAGGGATTGAGTACAGACCCCCATGTCAGGGGGAGGGAATGGACAAGGATATGATAGAAGGCATTCTTAGGATGGCAGAGAAAGGGGAGATACTGTTGATGGGAGACCTGAATTTGCCAGATGTTAACGGGAGCACATTTGCTGCAGCCACATCCATCAGCAGGGCCATTCTTGATGCCCTACAGGTGGCATGCCTCAGACAGCTAGTTTTGGAACCCACTCGTGAGGGAGCAATCTTAGACCTCATACTCTCAAATGGGGACAGTGAGAGGATCTCAGATCTAGAAGTGGGTTGCCATCTGGGAACAAATGACCATCAAACAGTGTGGTTCACGTCAAACTCAGCTACAGAGTCAAGTCATACAAAAGTGGGGGTACTGGACTTCAGGAGGGTTGACTTTGGCAAGATGGGAGAGTGCCTCACAAAAGCACTAGCAAACCGGCTAGAAAGAGGGGTGGAGCAACAATGGGGAATAATCAAAACTGCCATCACAGAGGCAACAAGCCTTTGTGTGAAGCAAATAAACAAATCAAAACGAAAAAGCCACTATGGTTCTCAAAAGAGGTGGCGGGGAAAGTCAGGGAGAAAAAGACAGCATTCAGGAAGTATAAGGAAACACAGAAGGAGCAGGACAGAGAGCTGTACCAGTTAAGGCTGAAGGAAGCAGGGAGGGAAGTCAGAATAGCAAAGGCCCAAACTGAGGAAAAGATAGCCAACTCGGTTAAGAAGGGGGATAAAACCTTTTATAGGTACATCAGGGAGCGTAGAAAGACAAAGGGAGGGATAGTGAGGCTGAATAGAATGAACGGTGGGTGGGCAGAGGGGACTGTGGAAAAGCAGGGATACTGATCGAATATTTCTGCTCAGTATTCACAAAAGAGGAGGGGAGGTGCCAAACCAAGTAACAGAAGCACTCTTGATTGGGGGTCGATCCCAGTCCTTTCACAGAAGAAAGGGTTCTGAAAGAACTCCTAAAACTGAAGGTGGACAAAGCAATGGGGCCTGATGGAATTCACCCCAGAATTCTAAAAGAATTAAGGAGAGAACTAGTGAAACCACTGACTACCCTTTTTAACAAATCATGGGAGGATAGTGTGGTACCCGAGGACTGGAGGAAGGCAAGTGTGATTCTCCTTCACAAAAGTGGGACCAAGACAGAGGCAGGAAACTACAGACCTGTCAGTTTGACCTCTGTGGTAGGGAAAGTGATGCAATCACTTCTGAAGGAAAGAACTGTTGAGTACCTAGAGGCCAGTGGGGCACAGGACCCAAGGCAGCATCGGTTCACAGCAGGAAGGTCATGTCAGACGAATCTAATTGATTTCTTTGACTGGGTGACCAAAGCAGTAGACCAGGGAGGGGCTGTGGACATGGCCTACCTAGACTTTAGCAAGGCATTTGACACAGTCCCACACAAAGATTAATAGTCAAATTAACCAGCCTGGGAGTGGGTCCCAGGGTGGTAGCCTGGGTAAAACACTGGTTGGACAATAGGACACAGAAGGTAATTGTAAATGGAGTCCACTCTGAAGAAAGAAGGGTTACTAGTGGGGTACCACAGGGTTCAGTACTGGGTCCAGTCCTCTTTAACATCTTTATAAGTGACATTGCAGAGGGACTGGAAGGAAGTTTGCCTCTTTGCAGATGACACAAAGATCTGCAACACGGTTGATACACAAGGAGACGTGGAAAGGATGAGAAGGGACTTGGCAAGGTTGGAGGAATGGTCGAAGTATGGCAGCTAGGATTCAATGCAAAGAAGTGCAATAATGCACCTGGGAAACAAAACCCAGGGAAGATTACACAATGGGGGAGGAGGTAGCAACAAAAAAAAAGGAAAGTGACCTGGGGGTAATCATATCTGATGACCTTAAGGTTAGCAAGCAATGTGAGAAGGCAGTAGGGAGGGCTGGGGGTATACTGGGATGCATAGGGAAAGGCATCACCAACAAAAAACAGTAAGTTGTTATCCCTCTGTACAGACAGTTGGTGAGACCCCATCTAGAGTACTGCGTCCAGTTCTGGAGACCCCATCTCCACAAGAACATAGACAGGATAGAGGCAGTCCAGAAGAGGGCAACTAAAATGGTGCAGGGTCTGCAAGAGAAGCCATATGAGGAGAGACTGAAGGAGTTTAATATGTATACCCTTGAGGAAAGGAGGGAGAGGGGGGACATGATAGAAACTTTTAAGTACCTCAGTGGAATCAACGAAGTCCAAGAGGGTAGCATCTTTCAGATAAAGAGACGTGCAAGAACAAGGGGACACAATTTAAAGATAGAGGGGGGCGGTTCAGGGGCAATGTGAGGAAATATTTTTTCCACAGAGAGGGTAGTAGATGCAAGGAACAGCCTTCCTGAGGAGGTTGTGGGGTCTAAAACTGTGGGCGAATTCAAGAATGCATGGGACAGACATAAGGCAATTCTTGTTGGGGGTAAGAAGAAATAGGCTGTTGGTTAACTATGATCTGCGGCTTATCCTGTAGGTAGGGAAATGGGAAAACTAGGTGGGCCAAGCGGTCCTCATCTGCCATCAAAGTCTACGTTTCTATGTAACTGAATTTATAAGGCATGAATTAGTGCTGGAAACTTGGTTAGCAGCCTTGCCGATCAAAATGAAAAATGATTAGCAACTGGTCAAAGTTGATTAGCAGGGGGGTCCAGAATGTGGAATAGAGGGCTAAAATAGTTAACAATAGTGCCAATTGCACATTTCAAGCCCTACAGTCCTGGAGAAATCGATTAGCACCAACCACTAATCAAAGCCAAAATTGATTCGCATTTTCCGTCTTTTGATTCACAAATTGCGATGTGAACCTGCTTATTTTATACCTTGAATTTTATACCCTATATTTAATTAATTCATCATGATGGGATCGTCCACTATGTCATAAAAGAAGAGAAGACCCCCCCCCTTCTAGTTTCCAGACTTGATAAGCCTAGATACTGCAATCTGTTGCTATATGTTTTTATGTTGTAGATTTTTTATTGATTTAGTACATCTCCGTTGAATTCTCTAAATTCTGTCTACTTCCCTTCTTATATATGGACTCCATATTTGACTGCAGTAATCCACCAGCGATCTGACATAAGACAAATACAGAGGGAGCATAACATCACTAGCCCTACTCTTTATGTTCCTTTTATTGCTCCAGCTGTTCTATTTGCTCTAGATGCAACTGCGGCGCAGTGGTCCTTAAAGTTTAGTTCAGCATCCATTAATATACCTAGATCTTCTTCTAACATCCTGGATTGTAGAATAGAATTATTTATTCTGTATTTATTTTTCACGTTTTTCTTTCCCAAGTGTAAAACACAACATTTGTCAATGTTCAGTGACATTCCCCACTCCTCAGACTACTTTACTATAGTATCAAGATCCTGCTGTATGGAAGCACAATAGTGCAGAGTGTTACAAGGGCCTCAGATTTTGACATCATCAGCATACTTGATGATGTTATTACAAATACTGCTATATCTGCCAAGAAAAGCAGATGTATTATTGACCTAGCATGGATCCCTTCGGGACACCGCTAGTAACCCTACTCTCACTTGACAAATGCCCTTTGACTGTAACCGTCTGTGATCTATCATGTAGCCAATTCTGTATCCATATTATTATATTTTTGTCAATGTCATACTTTTGTAATTTCACACTTACCACCCAGTGTGGGACACAAACACCTAATTGTAAACCAATAGTATCACATCAAAGATATCTCCCATATCTAGGTGTCTGTTGACTTGTTCATAAAAGCAAACCAGATTTGTTGTGCATGAACACCCCTGTCTAAAGCTGTGTTGGTTTATGTCAAAATTAAAGCTATTTGCTAAATGATGCGGGATTTTATCTTTAACAATAGATTCCAGGATTTTACATGTTACTGACGTGAGGTTTATAGGTCTGTAGTTCTGTTTGCTCAGTTTGGATCCTTTTTTGTGTATTGGTGTTACCTTTGCCTTTTTCCAGTTGCCTATATTAAGTAGTTCAGATATATTTGTTTTCATTAATTGCAACATTATGGGGGTAATACTGTCCAGGCCTGGCACACTGAGTTTTTAGATTAGTGATTTTTTTGAATAATCTCTTTGGTGGTTATTCCATGCTCTCGTACTTGCGTACTTGATTCTGACTGCCCGTTGGTGTATTTATCAGGTGTATAATTCAAGCAAAAATAAATATTGAAAACATCTGCCAAATGAATCGGTACTTTAATCATGGCATTTTCTTTTAAAGCATTAAGTTTGGTCTTTTTTTTTTTTTAAAGTGAATTTATATATCCGTAAAACTGTTTCCTGTTTGTTTTGTTAGCAGCTGCTGCCAGTTTTTTTCATAATCACGCTTTGCTTTATTTATCTTGTTTTTACAGTTTTTGTATCTGTTTGAAACTCTCCCAGCTCTCCTCTGAGTTAAGTTTCATTGCTTTACCGTATGCTTTATTTTTTCTCTTTAATGCTTTTATTATTCCTTTAGTCAGTCACTTAAGTTTTATACCTTTATGACTGCATTTCTCTATTCGTTTTACGTATGTATTTACTACAGATAATATGGTAATTTTAAGAGTTAACCAACTTTCCTCAACTGTTTTGCTACTCAAGATTGAAATCCAATCTATATTTGATATTTTAACTAAAACAAGCAATTGTCAAAGCCAAATGTTTGCCGATGGTATTGCTGCTGTACCGGGTCTTGCTTGTACACATTTTTACTATATATTTACCCAGTATAGAGAAGATGAGATGCAATGTTTCATTTTCAGTGGTGTCCTGCTTTTTACACATTGTTAAATTGTAATTACCCAGGATAGGGTAACTGAGAGGCAATATCTACTTTTAAGTGGGCTCCAACATTTTGACCCCAAATGTCCAACAGTCTTTTTATGACCCGACATTATGATCAAGACAGTTGGAATTTTTAAAATCCCATCCAAAAGGTGATTTCGCTGTGCGACTGTGGAAACAAGTTTCAGAGGGGATTTGAAAAATGACACCTGCCATGTTCAGGAGGTGGGGTAACAAAAGGATATGGTGACCATTAGGGGGCAAAATCTGCAAAAAAAATAAAGTTATGAATAGATGTTGGAATAATTTGTTTTCTCATAACTTAGTTTTTTTCATTTTTAACCCAAATTTTCAATGTAATCTTTTTATGACCACTCCTTATGAGCATGACAGGTGTCATCAATAAAACAATGGCTGAAACGTCATTTTGCACCACAAGTGTTAAACCAGATTTTGAGTAGGGACTGAGAAATAGCAGATATAACATTCATGAGGTGCTGTGAAAAAAATGGCTACATTGAAAAAGTGGGGTCAAAATATTGAAAATTACCACAGTTACGAGCATGTGTTGAAAAACTGCAACGTAAACTTAACTTTGCTTTCTCATCTTTTACACCACATTTTCAACATAGGCTTCTTATGATCCCACATAGCCTTCTTATGAGCCCACCTCATGAACGAAGGTGGAGAAAATGTTCAATTCCTGCCCAAAGGTGATTTTGTGCAGTGAACAGGAAATCACCTTTCAGGACAGACAGGCCTAATTTCACTGCCATTGTTCATGAGGTGGGGTCCCAAAAAAAAGCATGTTGAAAATTTGGAGCAACAATATTCAAAAATGACCATATTATGATGACAAGTTCAAAACCCCACTGAAATACATTGAACTGCATACCTGATTTCCTCAGTTCGTGGTCCGGTGTTGAAAAGTTAAAACATGTCTGCGGCCAGAAAGGATTATGGCATTGGACCACCGGTAGGTAAGTAAGGGTTTTGGAGGTGTGTGGGGGTGGTGGGTGCTTAGTGGCGGTCAGGTGGGGGGACAGCAATGGCGGTGGCGACAGCAACAGACATTGAACATTTTCTTTTTTTTTTTTTTTTTTTTACAGGGTGTAGTAAAAAAAAAAAATCTAAGGAATGTTTTCTTTATTTCAGGTGGCAAAACTGGGGATTAGGCAGTGTCGGTGTTATGTTTGGTAGCTCTGGGGTGGGCTCCCGGTGTGCAGAATCAAAAACGGACGGGGGAGGTGGCAGCCAGCACGGGGGATTGGGCACCCCCATGCCGGAATATTAACTAGCTTGGGTTGGGTTGGAGGGGTGTCAGGTGGTGAAACGGTAATGGCAGCAACAGACATCAATGGACGTTTTTCTTTTTCTTTTTTTTTTTTTTTATATACAGTGTATTAAAAGGAAAACTACAAGGGACAGTTTTCAGCAGGGCGATCATGACAGATCAGTTGTGCTTGCTGGGCGGCATTATGTAGATCAAAAGAAAGAGCCGTCTTATGATTGGGCCAGCTCTCTCTTTTGAACTATGTGAAGTTTCCACCCAGCAGCAGAACGGTGTCATAATCAGCCTGGCTGGTGATTGGTGTAACACTGACGAGCACCCCTGAAGAATACTCTGCACTGGACTGATAGTTTCACACCTCTCGAAATCCACTCTCCTAACAAAATGTTTGCTTCGCGTGCGCGCACAGCGAACATAAAAATGGTTGAGAACAATGCTGAAATCTAGCCACCTCACTGGTCCAGTCGCACCATGTGACAGTTACTCAACTCCCATGAAGTCACCTTTAAAGTAATGCTAAGTCAAACATGTCATTAAAGGATTTAAAGAGCACCTTTGCCAGTCCTTTTAACTTTCATGCATAAATTACTCCTACTTGCACTGATTCTGGAATTGTATTTCATTACTGTCCTCTGCAGTTAGTTTTTGCATTCTGAGCTGCTAAAAACTGCAGGGTGTACCAGAGCATCTATAGCAAGCCTGGTTTTGCTGTGTATCCAAGGCTGTACTGCTGACATCACTATATGGCAGAAAAAGTGACACACTGTAATACAGTAAAGTTGCAGCAGTTTCGCAATGGAAAACTATATTACTAGGTGTACATACTGTGGTCCCTGTTCACCAAGACACCCTGTTAGCAATGCATTATGCTAAAATCCAAATGCCTTGTCAGTCTGTTTTTTGTTAAACAGACTTACTTCTGGCTCTGTAACAAAGCATGGGGACTGAGAGAAGATCAAGTTGCTGTCAGTAACTTTCCCAGTCCTTCTGATTTTCATGCATAAATGACTCCTTTTTGCATTGATTCTGGAATTGTAGTTCACTGCTGTCTGTACTGCTAAAAACTGTAGGGTGTCCCGGAGCTTCTGTAGCAAACCTGGTGTTGCTACGGACCCAGGGCTGTACTGCTGACATCACTATATGGCAGAGGAGAGACTCACACTGCAATACAGTGAAGTTGCAGCAGTTTTGCAAAGGAAAACTACTGTACATTACTAGGTGTACATACTGTGGTCCCTCTTCACCAAGACACCCTGTTAGCAGTGCATTATGCCAAAATCCAAATGCCTTGTAAGTATGTTTTTTTGTAAAACTGCCTTACTTCTGGCTCTATAACAAAGCATGGAGATTGAGAGAAGTCCCAGTCCTTTTGACTTTCATGCATAAATTACCCCTTTTTGTATTGATTCTGGAATTGTATTTCATTGCTGTCCTCTGCAGTTAGTTTTTGCATTCTGCGCTGCTAAAAACTGTAGGGTGTCCTGGAGCTTCTATAGCAAACCTGGTGTTGCTGCGGACCCAGGGCTGTACTGCTGACATCGCTGTATGGCAGAGGAGTGACTCACACTGCAGTACAGTGAAGTTGTAGCAGTTTTGCAAGGGAAAACTACATTACCAGGTGTACATTGGTAGTCACAATAGTATACCAGTACTGTGTACCACGTGCCATTGCGCAATAGTGATATACATGCTATTCAATGGGTACCACGTTTGCGCAATGCTCGGTATACTGCACTACCGGTAAACTTTTGCGAGATTACCATTGTATATACTGTGGTCCCTCTTCACCAAGACGCCCCATTAGTAATGCATTATGCCAAAATCCAAATGCCTTGTCAAATATGTTTTTTTGTAAAACTGACTTCTGCCTCTGTAACAAAGCATGGGGAGTGAGAGAAGATCAAGTTGCTGTCAGCCGAGACAGCTGTCAGTTTACGTATCGGTGTGATTAGTGCATATACTATGGATCATTTGAAAGCAGTAATGCCTCCTTAACCATGCCATACTGGTGCCTTCCATGTCTTTCTGTAGTAAAGTGCCTGGAAGTAACCCCGATCGAAAATCCCTTACTGCTTCTCTGTCTCCCACCTCCCAGACATCAGTATGGCACTGTGGAACACCGCAGACTAATTTTGGTACTGCATTCAGCGCTCCAGAGAAGGAGAGTAATGGCCTATTTTACTCACCATTTTTACAGTTGCTTGCACATGCGCAAACCATCTTGGCAGTGTGCCAGCACTGTAGGGCTTTGGAAGGCGTGACCGTGTTGTGACCAATTACTCTGAACATTGAGGAGACTGGGCTGTTAGCAGTATATTAGAAGCAGGCTGGTGATGATGCAGTTTTGGTTGCTGTTGGGCAGAAACTTCTTACATACGAAAGGACAAAGCTGTCTCTTCTCTAAGACGTTTTCGTCCATTACCATGCCAACTGGGTATGATCATCAGCACTGCACAGACCCAGCTCTCTTTCCCTAGCAGCCACTGGTGAGCAAAACAACCCTGCCCACTGCTGCTATTCAACCTACTCACCTCCTGAACATGTCCCTAATGCCCCATCTCAAGAACCATACAATCCCTCCCACAGCTGCAATTCAACCTGTCCACCTCCAGATTGTGTCCCTGGTGCTCTGTCCCAAGAACAACACAATCCTGACCGCTGCTGCCATTCAACCCACCCACCTCCTGATGGTGTCCCCGGTACCTCGTCCTCCCGGCACCTCAGAGCCGAACATTTGTTTCCCCTGGTGATACAGGGTACCCCTCCCTGGTGCCAGCTACATCCTAAAACACTATAAATGTCACTGGTAGTGGCTGGCCAACCTTGCTGCCAGTATTCCGCCCCCACCCCACCCTCAGTCCAACATCAGGGTGCCCATCCTGGTGCCAGCTGCCCCACAAAACACTATGCAACACTAGGGTGACCACACCTGGTGCCAAACAACCAAGTACCCGAAAAGAAGAAAACAGTCTCTTATCGTCTGTCTGCTCCCACACTTGACCCTGTAGCCCTCGCATCCTGACCCCCTTTGCTGCTCCCACTATCCCAGTACCCATCGCTTACCTATCCGGTCCTCCGATAACAAAGACAGAATGTCTTGCTGCTTCCAAAGACAAACAGGAAACAAGGTAAGTTCGGTTAAAGGCTTTTTAATGCATTTTGAACTTTTTCTTATTACTTTTTCATTTTTTTAATATTTTCACACCAAATTTACAACACAGCCTTTTTGGGACCCCTCCTCATGAGCAAGACAGGTAATATTCAACACTCCCCCACCCCCCAAAAAAACATGTTCTTGCAGTTGCTATGCAAAATCACCTGTTGGGCGAGATTTAAAAAAATTCCACCCGTCTTGTTCATAAGGTGGGGTCAGCAAAAGACTTTTGAAAATGTGGGGACAACATGTCAAAACACAAGGTTATGTGGAAATGTTAAAATTTGTCAATGTCTACTAATAACTTCATTTTGCCCCCAAATTTACAATGTAGCCCTTGTGTTATGCCACCTCATGAATAAGACAGGTATTTTTCAAATCCCCTCCAACACGTTTTATTTATTGACGGATTTACTGATTTGCAAATTGCTAACTGGGAAAGGCACACTGAGTCAAGGCTCATTTCCAGGTGCGACCTGGGGGAACGGGTACGGGAAACACAGTAATCATAACACGGTCTCATTTCTTGGTACAGAATAAAGTGCAGACGCAGTACAAAAAGGAATGCTACCCAGTTTAAGATCCTGGAACAAAGTAAAGTGCAGGTACAGTACATCATGGCACACCTATACAAGTGCAAATAATGCTGCAGCAAGGCACAACAGGTAAGAACTGCAATACACTAGAGACCTGTTAGGTGGAGGGAGTGCCTGCCCCCGTGCCATCTGTACCACCTGGGGGTGCCACCTGTGGGAATCGGGTGCAGGTGGGGAGGTCAATTGATGCCTCAGAGAGCCTGGGGTGGTGGAATGATGGAGGGAAGACAGGAGCAGGTTCCAGAGTGTAGCAGTTGATAGAAGACAGACTGCCTAGCGGAGGAGCAGAGATGTGGGATGGAGAAAGTTTGATCATCCCTGAAGTGGAGGGAGCAAGGAACGGGAGTGGGGCTCAGAGACAGGAGTGAGGAGCAGTATGAGGGAAGGGACACAAACCAGTATTTGGAAATGAAGGAGGTACAGTGTGATTGGCAACATGAAGGAAGGGGGAGGATGGACAGAGAGTAGTAAAGGTAGCAGTAGTGTGTACCAGGGGAAGAGTTTGTAGCAAAGCGACAAAAGGCATTGCAGATAGAGTATAGTCTGGTAAGAGAAGTGGAGGGGGCAATGCTGTAGACCACATACACATAGTCAAAAACCTGGAGCACCATTCTGGTGACCAGCACCCCATGGACCTGCAGCAGTAAGCAATCTTTATTGCAGTACAAAGCACCCAGCTCTGGGCGGAGCTTCGCATGAATGGCATCAATGTGGGCTGAGAAGTTGAGCTTGCTGTCCAGCCGCACACCAAGGTATTCTGAAGGACTGCACCGCTTCAAGTGGGGAGTCATCCAGTGGGGAAAAAACTGGAGTCTCGAGAGTCTGGCAAGTTTCTGGCTGGTACCTAACTGAACACTGTTTTCTACTGTTGACCTGGAGATGGTTGAATTGGAAACAGCACAGCACGTTGTGGAAATCCTTTTGAGTAGGACTTTCACAGCTGTGGTAAAGGGACTGGAGGTGAAGAGGACGGTCATCTGCATAGATGTCAATATGTGAGCTGGTACAGGTGGAGGGGAGGTCACTGAGGAAAATGAAGAAAAGGATGGGACCCAGGATGGAGCTCTGGGGGACCCCAGCCTGGATGTGAAGGGGGTGGGGGGGGGGTGACAGGAGATGCCTCCTACCTGTACTGACTGTTGACGGCCCATGATGCAGGAACAGAATCAATCAATCAATATGTTTTTGAAATTGCTCTGCCAAATCACCTTTTGGACAGGATTAAAAATAATTCCACCTGTCCTGATCATAACATGAGGGGTCATAAAAAGACTATGTTGAAAATCTGGGGTCAAAATATGAAGAACAGGTGTAAATAAATGTTGGAACTTCTTCAATGTTTACCCATAACTTTATTGCTGCAGATTTCATCTTTTTTGAAAGGCCTGCATTGTTTTGTTTGGGGCAGTGGGCTCAGAAGTTTTATGCTTTAACAGTTTAAGGAACAATCAAAGCTTAACACACGGAGTTGTGCTGTTGGTATATTTCTGGGAGTTTTTTTTCTCTATAGATTTCCTATATTCACTGTACTGTATACCCCCTCCCTGTTGTTTCATTGACTCCTTTTTGGTGAGTACACTTGTTTTATTGGGGCTCCCTTGGTTGGCTTGAGGGGATATTTTACTGTATTATACACCTGTCCAGGAAGCCAAATGACAGAGCGGGTGTGGTCTCACTGGTGATTAGGGCTGCGTGAACCTCTAAAAGTTCTAACTCGCGAACTTTCGGAGTACAACTCAAAAACGCTCTACCTGGTTCTACCAGGCAGAACCTAGAGGAATCGGGTTCTGCCAGGTAGGACTGGATTCTACCATGAAAAAACAATTTCTACCAAGTAAAACCAGGTTCTGCTTAGTAAAATCAGGTTCTACTTAGTAAAACCACGTTCTACAGGTTATAACAAGATTCTACAATATATAAACACATTTTACCTGGTTCTACTTAATTAAGAAATCCACAGATGTGTTGTTTTTGCATGTTTGGGAAAGTACATGTAATAATAAGAATGGTATGCATTGCAAAGCTTTGGTGCATAGGATTCTGTCTCGGTACTCCAAAGCTTTGCAAAACTTACTGGGCAAGTTGCGACATGCGAGGGGTGCAGTTGCGAAAAGGACCCTGCGCCCGATTTTATAAGGGCCAGGGTCCCTCAATCCTGCGACTTATGAGCAATAACACAGGTACACCAAATGGAGGGCATACCTAAAGGGTTTGTCACAGCCAGAACGCTGGATGTCACAGGCACAAGTGGCTCTCATCCCCAAGATTAACATAAATGCCCATGAAGACTCTGCTCACTGCCCCTTGTAGCCCAATAATAATGAAAAAAGCACCACAGAACTAGGTCCTATGCCCCTGATCCCCCAAAATGTGCAAAAAGCCCCACAGAAGACTAGGTCATACCCATCCCTGATCCCTATATATCATAAAACACATGAATACAGTTATCCTTGATAGTCTAGTATTTCACCCAGCAGTGCCTGGATCACGCTCCCCCAACCCTTTTCAAGCGGCGACTGCTGGCCCACCTCTCACCACCATGGCCTGCCACTGACTGGGCACGCTAATGGGCATGTAATGTACAGAGTGCAGCGCTCAGTGAATGAACCTTCACTGAGGCACATACTATGAACAGTATGCGCTCATGAGAAGACTCCGGCCAGTGGCGGCTGTGGTGGTGAAAGGAGAACTGTGTGCCGACACTTTAATGGGTTGGGGAGGCTGAGGTGATCAGACCTGAGTCAGGGGGGCAACAGAGTACCAGGGATAATGGTACCTGACGTGTTTTATATGTTAGGGGCTCAGGAATGAGGCATGACCCTGGCTGCAATGGGAGCTCTGTGAGCCACGGGGATCGGACATGGCCTGAGGCTTGTAATCATTACTGGGGGGGGCATGGGACAAGCCATGAGCTAATTCCTGGGGGGGGTCGGGCATGAGCAAGCCCTGCAGGCTGCTATTTTATGGGGGGGTTGGGGGCATGGGCAAACCCTGCAGGACTCTGTAATCATTATTAGGGGTTAGGGGCATGGAGCAAGCCCCTGCGGGCTGTAATAATTCCTTGGGGGGGTCGGGGCATGAGCAAGCCCTGCAGAGGCTCTGTAATCATTATTGAGGGTTGGGGGCATGGGCAAGTCCTGCAGGGGGTTTACAGCACTATCGGGGGATGGAGGGGCACTGCGTGTACTGGGGGATGGCCAGGCGGCACACTGGCACAACCTCCGGTGGCCATAAAAGTACATTTATACCAGCTAATAGCTGGTGTAACTGTACTTTGGCTGATGTCCTCCGGGGGTTGTTCGAGAATAGCGCCCTGGGGGACTTTGATGCTGTCCTTCCAGAACAGGAAGCAACTGCTGCTGTAAACTCCCTAGAGCCATGTCGCAGGGGGTTTAGGGCATAACTGGTGGTATTAGTCCACTTTGGCGCAAGCAGTCTGCGGCTGCTTTGCAGAATACCAACTGTCGCAAATGCTGGTGTAATTTGTTACTTGCGCCATTTATTTTGTCACAAATTACGCCAGGAGTAAGCGTTTGAGAATCGGGCCCACTATTCTTACAGTTAGAATTTTGTACTACATGTACGTTCCCAAACACGCAAAATAAAATGTGGATTTTTTTTTATACCCCAGTAGAACCAGGCAGAACTTGATAATATATTGTAGAACCTGGTTATACCCAGTAGATGCTGTAAAATAGTGTTGAAAGGGATTTAGCAAGCGGTAAAGGTCAGGGATGATATATGATTCGTATATCGTCCCTGATAACTTTTGCTTGTTAAATCTTGTTGCAGCCCAAAAGGTTAACCTCCTGAGCTGCACCCTGTTACAACAATTTTAATTCTTCCCCCACTGTTAGACCCAGGTACTAATAAAGCACAATGGCTGTTGCCATGGGCCATAAAGAAATGCAGGGGTGGCTGGCATCCAGTATCAGTTTTGTGTTTTCTGTTTTTCTGAGTAAATGTCAATATTACCCACCCTCATTCTCTCCTGTCCCTCTAGTACACTCTCCTGCCCTGATCCCCATACCTTCCATAGATAACAATGTCACTATTACTCCATTTGTTCCACCCTCCTCGACATCCCTTCCCCATCCCCAACTCATCCTCTAACAACAGAATGTGGCTGATATCATATATGGTAGTAGTGACACTGACAACCAGCAAGTACTACTTCCATATATGAGATAGAAGAAATTGTTTCATTCTGACAGACTGGTCAGGTTGAAGTGCAACAAAGAAAGGCAGGAGAGTGTCCAGTGAAGTGGAAGAAAGGCAGGAGAGTGTCCAGTGAAGTGGAAGGAGGAATTCAATGGACAGAGGAGTAAAAAGAGAGCAAATAGATTGTTCACTGTTTTGGTAGTACAGGTATTCATTGAGTAGCGAATAAGAAAAAATTACTCACCTTAGTAATGTTGTTTCTTCTAATGGAGTCTTGCTATATTATGACAATAGCAGTTTGATCCAGCTCTAGAACTGCCCCGGAGGTGAAATGGTTAAAACCATTCCAAAATAGAATTTTGGCCACGAGTTCTAAGAAGCAGCTCTATCTGTGTTATTTCAAACCTGAACCGTCAGATCTTTACGAGCCAAACTCACTAAGGTCTGTGTGGAAGCTGTAATCCTACACTAGCCAAATGGCTACCTAAATAACAATAACCATTGCTGGTCCCACCACCCAAGACTCAAGTCAGGGGACCAGAAATACTAACACCATTCTAATAATATGAGAATGAAACATAAGTAATATAAAACACACACACACACACACACACACACACACACACACACACACACACACAAAGCCCCAAAAGGGGACAAAAATGCTAACAGGGCATAAAATAGTGCCCACACTAAGTTGCTCGCACCCCACCCAAGTAGAGGTTCTGAGAGGGGCAGGTTGAGGGGAGTCATAATATAGCAAGACTCCATTAGAAGAAACAACATTACTAAAGTGAGTAATTTTTTCTTCAAACAACATGAAGTCTTGCTATATTATGACAATAGCAGAATACACATCAGTACCTCCATGGAGGAGGGGCAGAACCTACTTAGGGAATAGGCTCTGAAGAACAGCTGTGCCAAACCGAGCATCTCTCCTGGCCTGGACATCCAGGGAGTAATGCTTGGTAAAAGTGTGTACCGTTTTCCAAGAAGCAGCCTGGCAAATCTCTAATATAGGGATGTCTCTGGCAGCAGCTAGAGACCGATCTGTACCCTAGTAGGAATGAGCCCTCAAACCGGAGGCTCTGCCCAGTTTCTGATAACAAAATTGGATACAAGAGACAATTGGTCTCTTAGTGGCAGGTTTGCCTTTCCCAACTTTACCATAGGTAAGGAAAAATTGGAGGGATTCGAACCTGTGACCTTTGGTACGCTCTATATAGTAACTAAGAGCTCTCTTAACATCCAGGCTGTGCAACCTCCTCTCACCAGAAGAGGATATCAGTGAAAAATACTGGAAGGGAGATGGATTGATTAAGATGGAAATCTGAAACCACCTTAGGCAAAGACTTTCTATTAGTCCTAAGGACTACCTTATCCCTGTGGAAAGAATAAAGTCAGTTTCCACTGACAAGGCTTGCAACTCACTTATGCGTCTAGCAGAAGTGATAGCCACTAGAAAAACAGTTTTCCAAGTTAGGTACATAAGCTCTGCAGAAGACAGAGGTTCAAAAGGAGGTTGTATTAACTGGGCAATGCAAACATTAAGGTCCCAAGCAGGGGCCGGTTCCCGAAAGAATGGATTAGTATGGAGTAATCCCCTAAAAGACTTGGAAAACACAGGATGAGAGGAAAGAGGGGATGACTTTTCTGCTGACACAAAAGCAGATACAGCTGCCAAATGAACTCTCAGGGTAGCTGGTCTGAGACCCAAGGAATTAAGATGTACCATGTAATCTAACAAAATGGGCAAATCAGCAGATTCTGGGGAAATATTTTTCCCTGCACACCAAATGGAAAACCTTTTCCATTTAGAACTATAAGTAGCCCTAGTGGAAGGCTTTCTAGAAGCCTTTAGGATCTCAAGAACACCCTGAGAGAGGTGTAAATCAGCAAACTCTAACTCCTCAAGAGCCAGGCCTTGAGGTTGAGGGATTTGAGGTCCGGATACCAAACCCTTCCCTGGGCACAAGTCAACAGGTTGTGATTCCTGGGGAGGCAAAGGGGAAGATGGATTGTCAGTGACAGAAGGAGGGTACCAGGGCTGCCCTGGCCCAATCCGGGCAATCAGAATCACCCTGCAAGGCTGAGATCTGATTTTGACTAGTACCTGAATAGGAGAGGGAAGGGGAAAGCATAAAGACACCCCTCCCAATCCAGAAGAAGGGCATCCAGGGGAACTGGCCCAGCACTGGAGGCCTGTAACAGAACAGAGGAAGTTTGTGAATGTCTGGGGCTGCAAAAGATCTATCTGAGGGGTGCCCCATCTGGCAAAAACTATCCCTAGTACTAGAGGATCCAGGGACCATCTGTGATGGCCCTGAGAAATCCACTGAGGGCAAACTGCTAGACATTGTTCTTCCTGGAAGGTGAACTGCTATGAGGAAGTGTTCAGGAATAGGCCAGAGACCACAACTTCATTGCCTCGTGCACAAGGCCAAGACCGAGTAGCCACCCTGTTTGTTGATGTACCACATTGTTGTGGTGTTGTCTGTTCTGACTTTATCACCTTGTCGTGGACAGATGCAGAAAATGCTTGAAGAGCTAAAAGACAGCTCTGAGATCCAGCAAATTGATGTGGAGCAGAGATTCCTGGGGACCACACTCCCTGAGTGGAAATGTCGCCATGTGGGCTCCCCAACCCAGAAGGGAAGCATCTGTAGTGAGAGTCATGAGTAGGGGGAATGAAGGGGAACCCCAATCTTAAATTACTCTGATCCTGCCACCACTGGAGGGCTAGGATCAAGGTTCGAGTCACTGGGACCAACTTGGAAAGGGGGTCTCTTCTCTGACACCAATAGGTTCTCAAGTGAAACTGAATGTCTCTCATCTGAAATCTTGCTCCCTGCACAACAGCTGTGGATGCAGCCATGTGCCCCAGGAGCTGCAGAAAGTGCCTTGCTGGTCGAGAGACCTGCAGAGTGAAAGAGGAGGCCAGAGCCACTAAATTCCTTACCCTTTCTAAGGGAAGAAAGGCTTTGGCTAGCTTTGTGTCCAATTCTGCCCCTAAAAAGGTGAGTACCTGGACTGGTTCCAGAACCGACTTTGGTAGATTTAGCAGAAAACCCAGGGAGGTGAGAAGCTGCTGGGTGACCTGCAGGTGAGATTTTACCTGTTCTGGGGACTGGCCTACAATGAGCCAGTCGTCTAGATAGGGAAAAACAGCAATCCTCTGCCTCCTAAAGTGGGCCACTGCTGGACACTCTGTGAATACCCTTGGGGCAGAGGTAAGGCCGAAGGGCATTGCTCTGAACTGGTAATGACCCGAGGGCAGTTCGAATCTGAGGTACTTTCGATGGGAGCTTCTGATTGGGACATGGAAATAGGCATCCTTAAGGTCCAGGGAGGCTAGCCAGTCCCCTGGCCTTACGGCAGGTAAAATCATTGACAGAGTTACCATTTTGAACTTTGGTTTCAAAAGATGCTTGTTCAGATATCTGAGACCTAATATGGGCCGCCATTCTCCTGTCTTTTGGGGTAAAGAAGTATCTGGAGTACAGACCCCTGCCCTGATGCAGGGGAGGAACCCTTTCTACTGCTCTGAGAGCTAACAGGGATGAGACCTCTGCTTCTACAGCAAGGGTCTCTGAAGCACTTGCAGGTAGAAAAAGTCTGCTTCTCAACTTGGGAAACTTTTTGAAGCTGAGAACCAGACCCTGGCTTACTACTTCCTGACCCACTTGTCTGAGGTTAAAAGCCCAATCCTGACTGAAGTAAGCCAGCCTGCCCCTCGGTACAGAGGAGAATCGACCCTGGGCACCCCATCAGGGTGCCTGCTTAGCAGGAGCTTTAGGCTGGGGGGTGGGAGCAGGTCTGCCCACCCGTCTGCCTCTGCCTCTGAAGAAGCCCCTCTGAGCATAGGTAGAGGAGGCCTGAGTCTGGTAAAAAGGCCTGTGAAAAAGCCTACCCCTACCCCTGGGGGTATGCCTATAAGGAGTGGCTTGCCGCTCCTTAGCCTGGGCACTCTTGTAAGTAGCCAAACAGAGAATTTCCCACCACAGAAAATCCATAGCCTTAGTCTGGGTATCCTGTGACAAACTAGTACACCTAAGCCAGGCCAACCTACGAAAAGCTACAGATGTGGCCATGACCCTAGAGGAAACATCAAACATCCAAAGCAGCATGAAACTGAACCTTAGAAGCTTCAATGCCATCAGCAGCCACCTGTTCTAGTTCACTAGCCAGCTGGCCATGGGCCTCTTTGGCCAATGCATAACAGTATACCATCTAGATTTCTGATACCTAGCTACATAAGCCATATAATTTGCTTGCCTGAGTCCCAGAGAGGCTGCCATATACTGTTTTTTTGCCATGGCATCAATCTTCCTGGAATCCTTGTCAGGAGGATGTGAAGCCAGGGATATTAGCTTTATCATAGGCAGCAGCCTGAACTACCCCAACATGACTGCATTGCTGAGAAAGGAATTCTGTATCAGGACCTGACAATGTGTACCTACTGTCCATCTTTTTATCTACAGGAGGCACAGAATTAGGAGCTTTTAAAGTTTTATTGTTTGCTTCCTAAAAGACTTATGTAAAGGAATAGACAATCTCCTAGACTCTGGAATATCCATCATTTCTACAAAATCAGGCTCCTCTTGCTCATCCACAGCCTCTTCTAAGGGAAGCTGGAGGGTTTCAGCAACTTTTTTGTAAAACATGAAATGAGATGGGGACTCAGACAGCATAGGGGGAGATTCTAAAGGTCTGTCTGGGGAGATGTCCGGTTCAATGGGCACACCCAGACCTTCTCAGCCACATTCATACTGTTCATAATCCTCCTCCCCCTCTTCTGGTTCATAAAACTCCTCAATATCATAATCCTGAACCACTGGGACCGGACGAACCAACCTTTTGCCAGATAGTGGTAGTTCGGACGGACCCTGAGACAGTGACTGGACAATTTGTATGGCTTTTGCTATCTCTGCAGCAGTTGGAGAAGGAATTTTGGACTCCAGACCTGCTGAATTTTTTTTTTTTTTTTTTTTTTTACACTTTCTTTGCCCGAGGAAGTCTAGCCCTGGTCAGAGGGAGATTCCTCGGGTTCGGGTTGGAACCGAACCGGCTGGCCATCTGGGTCAGCAGACTTTTTAGTTCTCTCGCCCCTGAGCCTGCCCAATCTTTTTCCAGGGTGGCTGCAGGAAATTCTCATATCTGGCAGTATGACTGAGGTGGTCAAACCTCAGACACAAACACATGTGGTGTGTGGGCCAGCCTGGCAAAGACTTCCCACAACATCACAGTGTTGAAACCAGTGGGCCCATTTTTTCTTTTGGGTTTCTCGGACATAATGCCAGCCTAACCAGAAAACTTGCCCTTTTAACAGTGCCAGGCAAGACACCCTTATCGGTTCCTAATCAGAGTCATTTGGTATTGGAAAAAACGTAATAAACTGCTTTTTTTAGAACCGATAAGAACCAGGAACCGCACTCTAAAATATTAATTTTAGTTTTAAATGAGTTTTAAACCCAACTGATCGGTTCAAACGAACCGATAACTTACAAGTTCCACACAGACAAAACCTTCAATTTACTTACGGTTACCACAGATAGAGCTTGAACCGAATGGTTTTATGTTAAATAGAAACTATTCTCGGTTAAATCCAACCGAGAAAACACTTTTAAACCGAGAAATGAACAGAGCAGAAGGAGAAATCTCGGAGCAACTGTTCACTGAGGCGGAGTAAAGAATCTGACAGTTCAGGTTTGAAATAACACAGATAGAGCTGCTTCTTAGAACTCGTGGCCAAAATTCTATTTTGGAATGGTTTTAACCATTTCACCTCCGGGGCAGTTCTAGAGCTGGATCAAACTGCTATTGTCATAATATAGCAAGACTTCATGTTGTTTGAAGGGTTCTAGAAATTTCCTAAAAGCATAGGGTTTGGGGAAAATGTTATCTATGTAATATTGCTAAGGAGAAGGGTGTGAGAGGGATGTGAGTAACAGTAGGTGGAGGTATTGGTATATTTGGGCATCTGGTTGAAGGAGGATAGGAGTCAGTATAGCTAGTCTCCACATGTTGGAAATGTGAAAAGGGGGATCCTTTCCTGATGAATATATTCCTCATCTTGACTCAGAATAATGGAAAAACCCATAACAGTCTACCATCTGTTCATTTTCTTTATGATGCCAGGTGTGCAGTTTGGGATCTAACAATGAAGGGTGGATTGTATTTGTAAAAGGGAGTGTCCCAGGGGTTTGGACTTGGAGTTTGGGGGCGGAGGGGGGAGAGTAAGAACAATGTTTGTTTTTTCTCTTTTTTTTTGTTAATTCTCATGATGGTCAGTCAGTTCAGTATGTGGGAACAGCATTTTTTTAAATTCTAGTCTTTTATTGTCATTTTCCAGGTTACGATGAAAACAGTTTGCATCTGGATGGCTCATTCAGAGCAAAGCATTGGACACGTCCTTCGGTGCAGCAGAAATACTTAATGGAAAGTTGACATTTTGCAGCAAAAAAATAATAATTAAAATTAAATCCCCATCTGGAGTCGGACCTGAACGAAGACCAGTTATTTATTATTTATTTATTGTATTAAATTTTTTTTTTATTTATTTTTTTTTTTTTTTTTAACAGCCCAATCAGTACTGGATCTGCATTTTACAAAATGCCAATAAAACAAACGGTTGAAGAACTGTGTTACAGTAATGTGTAGTTATTTATGGTTGTTTTAGCTGAACAGTAGTACGTAGTGGCCCTTCAACTTCTGGTGCTAGGTTGGGCCTCAGTGGCACATGATAACCATCAGTAGATATTTGTCTCAGAAATTAATGGAACTCAAGGAAGAGGATGAGAAGGAGACAGGAGGACCCACCAATGGAGGAAAGTCAGGTGGAAAAGCTAGTGGCTATTAGTGGCAACAGAATCTCTCACCACCACCACCACCACCACCATCATCATCATGGCATGCCATCTCGGTGCCATCAACCTGCATACATTTTTGGACAGTATACATTTTTGAATTGAGACAGGCTCATTTTTAAAAAAGTGAGCCTCTTTATATTCTTCATAGAAAGACATGTTCTTTTGTCATTCACTTTTGCCCCAGCAGCACTAAAAATTCTCTCTGAATATGTGCTGGCGGGTGGGCAACTGAGGTATTCAATTGCAATCTCAGTTAAAGAAGGCTAGATTGATATTTTTCTGTTGCCAATAAAGCAATGGTTCATCACGTGCAGTAAGACTTACAGTCTCCTCCATATAATCCTTAACCATTTTTGCGGCAAGGACTTCTGGTACCACAATAGCTGAATGAGCTTTCCCAGCTATCTTTATCAGATCAAAGTCTGACAGCATGTCCCACAGTGGTTTGTCCTCTTGTGGTATAGCCACAGTTTTCGTTGGTGTTTGATGACCAAAAACACCAGTAGTGGTGGTACCAGCAGCAGCAACGGCAGATTGTGCTCCCTCCCCACCAGATTTTGTTCAGAATGTTAATGTTGCCAAAAGGGCACTAATGATGTACTACTTTTCTCAACTATACATGCTGACACTTTCAAAATTAACAGTTCACGATAGTATTCCAGGTCTTTAAAGTCATGTGGTTTGAAGAAGGTTTCAATTATATCCTTAAACCGAGGGTCCAGAAGTGTGGCCAAAATGTAATGTTCTGCTTTGCACATATTTACAATGCGCTCGTCAGCCAGGAAGGTTTGTAACATTTTCCAACAAGTGATACAGCATTGATGTCATCATTGTCAAACAACTGACTCAAGACACTCTAGTCTCATCCTGATGAGTGAAATTAAGGGTAGGATCTGGCTTAGTCCAGCACCATCAGAGCTCACCACTCGGGTAGCCTCCTCAAAGGGTTTAAGGATACAACAAAGATTCTCCATCAGACATCACTGATTGGGGCTTCTATTCACATCTCCTTTCCCAATGCCATGTTGGGCGGCATATTGATGGATGGCTTACTGCTGTTCAAGCATTCTCTGCATCATGTAGCAAGTGGAATGCCACAGGGTTGGAACTTCCTGTATCATCTGGTGGAGAGGGACGCTGTTTTCAATCTGAATCTACTGCAACAACTTTCGGGCTTTCATAGAATGGCTAAAGTGGGTGCACATAGTCGGCAGCTGCAATCAAGTTTTGAACATTTCAGTCCTCACTAATAAAGTTTTTACCACCGAGTTAATTGTGCAAAAGCATGGTACACGTAAACTACAAGCCTTACTGCTTTCACAATATATGAAGCACTGTCAGACACTATAAAACCCTGGTTGCAAGGACTTTGGAGTCAGCCACTCAGCAAACTTTTCTTCAAGGCCCTCCAGAAGATGTTCCGCTTTGTGGTCTTTTTCAAAACCATATACACATAAAGCTGCCTGCCTTCGAACAGTGAAAGTCCCTTGTTTCTTGCTGCTGCTGCCGTCACCAGTGCCATTACATGGTGAGGAGGGAGGAAAGTTTACCCAATGGCCAGTCACAGTCATATGGTCAGTCGCCTGCCCACTGGTCCACATATCTGTCATGACATGAACCTTTTTGCCCACTGAACCTTTCAGAGCATCAGAGACACTTTTCTGAACAGCGTCATACAAGTCTGGGATGGCAACACTTGAGAAATAGTTCTGGCTGGGGACCTGATATGTTTGGCACAACAATTTCCATTAGTGCTTTAAAACCTGGGTTAGCCACAAAGCAGAATGGGAGCAAGTCGGTGGCTATCATCTCCCCAATTGCCTTTGTCAATCACTTTGCCTCAGGCCTACAGGGCTTATATTACTGTGACTGCTCAAAACAGTCTTTCAAAGAAATTTGATGGCTGCTACTCTTGCTGTTATCGCCAGATTTTCTGGGCTGCTTCCCTTGACCTGTACTGCCATGAGGGTGGATGTTGTGGCCATGGATGGAATACGACTCCTGTTAGGCTGTGGTGGTAGACTCAGAGGGGTAAAGAAATGAGAAACTGAGGATGCTGTGATTTGACTGGAAGGAAGACTCATCATCCTCCACCTCTGCCATCAGTTACTTCATCACCTTGGTAAACTTCCATTACCTCATCCTCCTCAGCTGAGTGCAGCAGTGCAACAGCTTGTGTGTGTGCTCCTTTTGTGCTTTTTGATACTGATAAATGTGAGATTTGTTCATATGCCTTATCATTGTTGATGTTCCCAGTTGAGTACCCACTTTACCATGATGTAATTTTGTTTTGCAGAATTTGCAAACCACATGGCTGCCAGATGATTTATCTTGTGTGAAAAAATAACACACAACGGATTTCACAGATTTTGTTGCACTGCTGCTTATGGGGAGGATATGTTCATTACTACCACTGCCACCACCACAGCCTCTACTACTTCCACTATCTCTTTGAGGTCTTTTTGATGCACAGCCTCTCTTACTGGTTGAACTACATTTCTTTCTTCCCCTCGTGAAGCCTGTCCATCTTCTGTCCTCTGTTGTTCCTCTGCATGTGTGGGTGTCACTCTCCTTATGCCCCACTATCACTGTTTTTTTTACCACCACCACCACCACCACCACCACCACCACCACCCTTCCGAGAACTCTTTTTTTTGTTCTTTTTCTGCCCCTGTATTCCTCCTCTTCATCCCAACTCCCCAGAGCTACTGCTAGGTGACATATTGACTGCTGCCTTATCTACTACAAACTCAGGATCTGTTCCACTGATTTTCCCCCTCACTCATCTGCCTTCTCCTCATCATCATCATCATCATCCATCACTCTGCTAAGACTGGCTGCTGCACTATGATGGCCCTTGTGCTGATCCTCTGAGTACCACGACGAGTTACTCCTGCAATGTCCTGAATTTTCTGTACTGTTGTCATGACTGCCTGAGAAGTGCTGTTTTTTTTTTTTTGTTTTTTTTTTTAACCACTCATGGTTTTTCTCCCTAACAGCACTACTGGCTGCATCAAGTACTTTAAGTAGTAAAACCCAGGGAGATTATTTTCCTAACGGGTAAATACAGCATTACTGGCTGCATCAAGTCAATTACTTTAAGTAGTAAGACAGGGATATTTTCTCCCTAACAGGTAAATACAGCACTGCTGGTTGCGTCAAGTCAGGTACTGTAAGTAGTAAGACAAAGGGAGATTATTTCCCAGACAGGTAAAAACAGCACTGCAGGCTGCGTCGAGTGAGTCAAGTACTTAAATAGTAAAGCCCAGGGATATTTCTTTCCCTAACAGGTCAGTACAGCACTGATGGCTGTGTTGTGTAGCTGCGCCCAAATCAGGGAAGATTACTCCCAAACAGGTGAATACAGCACTGCTGGCTGCACTGAGTCAAGAACTTTAAGTAGTAAAATAAATGGATATTTCTTCCAAAAGAGGTTAGTTTCAGTTCAGCACTGCTGGCTGCGTCGAGTAGCTAAGAATACAACAAAATTAGCCAAAATACCAAATAGGTCAGTAAAGCACTAGTTTGTGCAGTTGTTGTGTACTTGGGATTGGGAACACACAGGCACAAAGTCTTTTATAGCAGCAGAGAGAGAATCTGATTTTAATTTAAACTGTTGGTAAGTATAAGTATATTTATTTATATACAGTATAAGTTGTTAAAATCAGACTCAGTCAGACCACAAAAACAGCCTTGCCTTTGCATAGGCTGTTGTCTTGAGCTCTCCTCCCAGACAGTAAACACTGAAATATATTTTATTATTAATCTGCCCCAAGACAAAATAAGATGCTGCCCGCTTAATGCCTAAAAAAAAAAAAAAAAACTAATGAACCTGTGGCAACAAGGGAGGAGCTATCCGAGTGTCTGTTACCCCTCCCCTTCCCCACACAAACTTCTATGCCTTGCTGTGCTGGTGGTGCTGTGTTACAAATAACAAATTACTTATTTTACTTTTAAGGCTGGGAGTTCCAATCAATTTAAACTTTCAGGTTTCAGTTCAATCATTCACAGGACCACAATCTATGAGCTGTTCTGTATATCGTATGTAGTATAGTGACTGGGCACCCGCCACTCGTTCCTGCTGGAGTTTTCCCTTCCCCTCCTGACTCCCAGTTAAATGCCCTCGATCCTCTGCCCAGTAAAATAAAAATTACATCAACTGCATTGCTATTTACATACACATATATATATACACATATATATATATATATATATATATATATATATATATACATATATATATATATATATATATATATATATATATATATATATACACACACACACACACAATATATATATTATATATATATATATATACACACACACACACACACACACACACACACACACACACACACACACATAACTTTTTTTTTTTTGGAAAGCTTTCAGTTTCAACAGTGAGGTTTTCCTCTTACATGGAGGATGGAGTCTAGCAATTATAGAGAGTACAGCAGTTCACTGCTCGTGTCTGTCTACTGCTCTTGTCTCGACTTGAGTCACACACCAACTGCCAGAAAGAAAACTGGTGCTGTGACTCGAGATAGCCGGCCACCCACATGACTCTGTTCTCTGTTGACCAACAGATGGAGTTGTCTCTGTCCGACAGCCTTTTGCAGCAAATCACCCACGTTTACAAACATTCCAGGCAGGAATAAGGCTGACATGTGGGGTTGACCGCTGACTGGGCTGTCATCCGATTCAGAGTCGTCATTGGATGACGGGATGTAGTCTGCACCAGGCACTATCTACAACATGAAATATGCAAACTTTAATTCACCCCTGCAATGCCTGTAAATTTAAAATTTACGAGTATTGCAGGGGCAAACCGGACGAACCAAAGTTTGCATATTTCATTCATATGTTCACGCATGGCGGACAAGCGCAGACATCGGGGGTTTGACCATTCAGTCTGAATGGTTGAACTGAACTTGCAGCCCTACTGGTGATGTAGTGAACTTGAGACAGTGCAGGGCGTGTCTCCCGTCTCTCCATCTTTCCTCCTGGTATTTCATGCCTATGAGCTGGGATCTTTTGTATTCCTGGTTTAATCTTGCAGTTCTGTGTTTAAATCATGTCTTCCCACAGGGCTCTGTTGGGATTTGAAAGCACATCGGAGTTATGTTCTGGACGCCGGGGGAAGGGGTAGCCCTGAAGACACTTGGATTCAGATGCCCAGTTGGTGGGAGTTTAGGGTCACACTGGAAAAGCAGTCATGAGTTAGCGGTGCACTTTTTGGTTTCTCTTTTATTAGAAGAGAGACAGTGTTAATATTTTGACGTGGAGTTACTGGGGTGATCTACGTTGGTCCCTGTAGATCACTCTTGGCTCATTTTGGGGTCCCATTTTGCAAACTTTTACAGTTTCCCCAGGTGAGGGGCTGTGGACAGTTAATAAATAGGCTGCATGTAGTCCATTCTTTTATCAGGCAGTCAGTTCATCTCTGAGAGTCAGAAGGCAATAGCTGGTTGTCAGTGTGTAACAGAGGAGTGCATTTATTAGTTTTGTTAGCAGCACAACGTTTGTGCTGCCTTCATGTTGGTATTGTTTAGTAATCTCTACCAGTCTCCAGTATGTGTTATTCCTTGCTGGCCCTGTAATAGTTATAAAAACTGTGGCACGTTTTTACAAATATTTGTACACTGCTATGATTGTCAAGCATTTGTTAGGGTCACGGTTAATGTTACAACAGGTCAGATACATTTTGCTACCTCTGGGGTCATGGATTGAATTCTTCTCTATAATGGCAACTCCAATAAAGGTGATCGCTTGGAATGTTTAAAGGCCTAAAACATCCCATTAAACACAATTGGGTCTTGTCTCATTTAACCCCTTCGCTGCCAAGGAAATTTTGCTAGAAATATTATAGGGATACCATGGAGTCCATACAGTTATGGCTGAGTAGGCTGTCTAATGTTAAACCCCAATTTTTGCACCTCAATAACTCTGAATAACTTTGGCATTGTTCAACGAAACAGCACAAAATTTGGCATGCATAGTCAGGCTGTCAGAGTCACATGAAAAGTTTTGTGATAGCATTTTGTTCGGCTTTCAAGACAAAGAGTGCCAAAAAATGGAGAGAAAAAAAAAATACATTTGGTTTCCCTATATTTAACACTGAGTATTTTTTGCTCTCACCTACAGCCTAGACAGTGTGGAAGTTTTTCACAAAATTTTCAGAGCTAAAAGAGCCTATGCCAAGGGTGTGCCTGTGGAAGGTTTTGTAAAAAAATATTAAAAATATTATAGGGTTCTAGAGTTAACGATTTTGTTAAACAAGAAATGTGAACAGTAAAAAAAAAATTGTGTGCTTCTTTTCATGCTTTACCTCTTGTGCAAAAAAAAATGCTGATCAGGACAGACACCATTGTTTTCTTTTTAAACTCACAAACACTGAAAATACATAAAAATGATATCTTTAAAATAAAAATAAAAAAAAAATAAAAAACAGCTAGATTCTGCTGTTTATTTAAAAAACTTGCTAGAAATACCTTTTCTGGGCACCTCAAAATCCAGGGTGCCCAGCTTAGTAACAGGAGCCATTTACCTACGTTCTCTGTATGAGAACAGCGGGAGTTTCTTGAGTTCTACAGTCACTGCTGGAGTCCTGCTGCTGGCTGCAGTGACAGCAGTGAGATATCGATCCTGTGTTCTCTCTCTCTCTCTCTCTGTATGTCTGGTTGTCCGTTTCTCTATCTACCTAACTACCTATTTTATTTCTGAAGTAGACTGGAGTGCCCACCCACCCTTGTACCACTTCTTTCCCCATCCTCTTCCCTGCCCTCCCAAGGTTTTCTTTTATGTATGTATTTTTTAGGCAGATCAGGGTGCCCACTGGTACAGCCCCCTTTGACCCCCCCTTCCAAGTCACCCACCCCTGTTCCCATTTTGTATGTGGCAGCACTAGGCTGCCCACCACCAGTGCCAAACTGTAACCTGACACTGGGGTGCCCAATCCCCAGTGTCACAATAGCATCTGTAATAAAGAAAAGTATTCCTTGATGTTTTTTTCTTTTTTTTTTTAACCCTGTTAAAAAGAAAATGGTACCTCGCTGATCTGACCCTCACCCACCCCACCCTACCCCAACCTTGCACTCAGCACCCACCACCCCACATACCCTCTCTCACCTGAACATGTCCCACAATGTAGATCCACTCTCCTATCAAAGACAACTCTTGCTGCTGGAACCACTGACTGCAACAGGAGAAAATAAGTGTGGTGTAATATATTTCAATGTGGGGTTGAACTTTTGATTCATAACTTTGTCACTTTTACATATTTTGACCCCAAATTTTCACAACCCTTGTTCATGAGGTGGGGTCATACGAAGGCTATTTTGAAAATTTGGGGTCAAAAATATTCAAAAATAGCTGGCAGTATAGCCTAGAGGTTAGAGTAATGAGCTGTGATTGAGCTTGGTTCAGCAGATTTGGGTTTGAGTCCCCTAACCTCCACTTACATACTGTGCGACTCTGAGGAAGCCACTTAACCAGCCTAAAGCTCCTGGGTTGCCCCTGAAAACAGGCAGTTGTCCCTAGTGGGCCTTACCTGGTTAACAAAGAATAAAACAAAAAAAAAAAAAAAAAAAGAGAAAGTTATGAACATATGTTGAAATTTCTCTATGCTCGTAATTTCCAATATTTTGACCCCAAATTTTCAACATGGCAATTTCTTCACACCACCTCATGAATGTGACAGCTGGGCCAAAATATGTTTTCAAACCTGTGGCGTGGAATGAGCTCAGAACTTGCAGCCGGCTCAAAGGGAGGCAGAGTGAGCTTTCCAACATGAAAAGAAGGTCCCATGGAGGGACGGGATCCTGAACAGGAGGCTTCAAATGCAGGATACCCTGCAAGAATGTGCGAGATACCTCCAGCTGGGCAACAGCTTGGCCCTCAATAGGTGCATGGTACGCAGAGATGGTGGAAAGGTGCACCTTAAGAGAGGAGTACCCCAGGCCTGAGTCCAAAAGGGAAAGCAGGCACTCCAAAATCAGATTCGGATCCAGGTGATGAGCAGCAGCCCATAGGGAGAAGCACTTCCACTTCAAGGTGTAGACGGCTCTAGTGGAAGGTTTTCTAGCAGCAACCAGGACATCAGCGACCCTTGAAGACACCACAAAGTGGGCAATAGCTAGGTCTGCAGGAGCCATGCATGTAACATGTAGAGACTTGAGGTCGGGATGGACCAGAGTGCCCTGGTCCTGGGAGAGCAGGCTGGTGGCCAGGGGCAGGTGTACTGGAGGTTCCACTGCCAGCTGCTGCAGCAGGGGGAACCAAATCTGATGCGGCCAATGGGGGGCTATGAGGATCATCGCCAACCCCTCTGACTGAAGCTTGAAGAGAACCCTCTCTGCAGGAGTGTGAAGGGAGGAAAGGCATACAGGAACCTCCCTCTCCATAAGAGGGACAGAGCGTCACAGTAGAAAACTCCAGGCCCTGCATGAAGCGAACAGAAAAGTGGCAGTTTTGCGTTTAGTGGAGATGCAAAAAGGTCCAACTCTGGATGGCCCCACCTGTCCAAGACATCTTCAACCACAGAGGAGTTCCCACTCATGAGCCCTCAACCTGGACCAGTTTAGACTGTCAGCCAGGGCATTTTGGTCACTTGGAACATGGACGACAGAGCTCCAGGTCGTGCTCGATGGCCCAGTACCAGACTCTCATTGCTTCCCAACAAAGGGGGTATGAATGAGTGCCCTCCTGCTTGTTGATGTAGTATACTAAGGTTCATACCAAGGAGAAAAGAGCAAAAAAGGCTATTACAGCCCATAGGCCGCTCCTGTCCATTTACCCATAGTACACCAGCTTGTGTACCTCTAGAATGTAGGAATCTAGTCTTTGTTTAAACTGCACTTTATTTTTGGAGCAAATATGTTCAGTAAGTTTATTCCATGGGGCCACCTCTCTGTGTAAAAAATGCCATCCTTCGGTTAGTATTAAACTTAATGTGTCTTGGCTGAAGTGGGTGGTCTCTAATATATTTTTCATTATTTTTGAATTGAAGGTTTAATTCATTAAGTAGATAATTTTTTTGCATTATGTCGAAGCATAATAATAGATCCCCCAAACCCTTCTTGCATACCTCTCAACCTTTTGTCCCCCAAATGTGGAACATTGCCTGTCAAAATGTGGAACAAATGGGCAAAATATGCATCACTTAATCAAATCTTTACTTAAGATGCTCAAAACACTGTTAAAATGTTGCATTTATGTTCAAAAAGTCTGTTATTAATTTAATAATTTATTTTTTTCCATTATTTACTATGGATTTTTGCTTTAAAATGTTGACTTTGAATGTGGAACAAGTCCTCACAATGTGGAACAGGGAGCTTTTTTGAAGTAAAATGAGGAACGTTCCTCATAATGTGGTACAGTTGAGAGGTATGCCTTCTCGTCTCCAGGGACATCAGTTGCAATTTGTTTAACCTTTCTGCATAAGTGTTATTTTTCAGGTTATGAATTAGTTTGGTTGCCTGTTTCTGTACCGTCTCAATTTTTTCCACATCCCCTTACTAATGGGTCTCCACAGAGGGGCTCCATAATCCAACAATAGTCTGACATATGCCCTAAAAAAAAGAGTGGCATGATTACCTTTTGACTTCAACTTTTAATTTTTCTTTTTATGTTCCACATTACCCTTTTGCTTTTAGAAGCCGCTTTGTTACAGTGAGATTTATATCTAAGTTTATGATCTACGAGTATTCCTAAGTCTTTCTCCTCAGACTTCCGGGGTACTGTTCATAAAGTAATTAGTTTCACTCTTTGACTACTCAGGTGAATCACACAGCATTTGTCAATGTTAAAGCTCATACCCTTTTTTGGTGGCCCATTTGTAAATGCAATCAAGATCTGCCTGTATTCCAGCAGCCCCACCCTTGTCAGTAACAATACCAGCTAGTTTAGTGTCATCTGCATATTTACTTATCCAATTTTGCGTTCCTCTGCCCATCTGTCATGAATACTCTAAAGAGTACCAGACCAAGGACGGACCCCTGTGGCACCCCACTAGTCACCAGTACTGAAGCAGAGTAATAGCCATTTATGCACACTCGCGGAGTCCTATCCCCCAGCCAGCTGCCTATCCAGCAGACTACTCTATGATCTAGGTTTATCTCAGTAAGACTATGCATTATTTCTAGATGAGGGACCTTGTCGAAAGCTTTAGCAAAGTCCAGGTATATGCAATCCACAAATTCCCCCTTACCCAATGCAGCTGAAATCTTCTCATAAAAACAAAGCATATTTGTTACACATGATCTACCCAACACAAATCCATGCTGCTCCCCGATTTGCTTCCTCCAAATGGTTATTTATTTTGTCTTTCAATATGGATTCCTTTAATTTACCTGGGACAGAGGTCAGGCTGATGGGTCTATAGTTAGTGTGATCAGCTCTGTTACCCTTTTTGGGGATAGGCACAACATCTGCCGCCAGCCAATCTCCCGGGACCTCATTATCAGCTGATACTATTAGTATGCTACTGACATGTTACGTTGTCTGTCTGCACCAGCAGCGGGCCGGGAAGAATGTGTGTCTGGAGGGCCTGCAGAGCATAAAGAACTGCCCGCATCTCCAGTACATTGATGTGGAGATGCTGCTCCGCTTTGAACCAGGTCTTCTTGGTCTGACAGTCGGCGAAGTGAGCAACCCATCCAGACCCGAGGCATCCGCAGTGAGGATCTGCTGAGGGGATACCGCTCAGAAGGGAATCCCTTGCAGGAGATTGGCAGGGTTCTGCCACAACTCCAGGGTCCTCCTCACAGGGTCAGAGACCATCACCAGCTGATCCAGGTAGTCGGTGCGTTGGTCCCACTAGACCCGAAGGGTCCACAGGGGAACCCTCATATGCAGACGGGCCAGGGGGACTGTGGCTGTAGCCGCCATGTACCCCATCAGGCGAGGAACACTCTGGCCAGGATCTGTCGGCTGAAGGAGACTAAATGGGCCTGCTCCATCAAGCGTGCCTCTCTGTCCAGTGGCAGAAAAGCTCTGCCTTGGGAAGAGTCCAGGAATGCCCCAATATACTGGAGGAGTTGGCATGGAAAGAGACAAGACTTTGGCAGATTGATCATGATATCCAAGGCCTGAAAAAGCCAGAAGGTGCATTCCAGGGTCTGCAGCAGAAGGTCCCTGGACAGGGCTGTCAGCAGCCAGTCAGCTAGGTAAGGGAACACATAAAAGCCCTGTCTCCTCAGAGCCATGGCTACAACCGCCAAGCACTTGGTAAAAAGTGAATGTGCTGAAGAAAGGCCAAAAGGGAGGGCCTGGAACTGAAAGTGGTCCTCCTGGAAGCAGAAACAGAGGAAACAGCGGTGGGTAGGGAAAACCTGGATATGAAGATAGGCATCCTGCATGTCAAGGGAGCACAGCCAGTCCCCCTGGCAAAGAAAGGGTAGCAACCCCTGGTGAGTGACCATTCTAAAGTGCTTGTACTCTACGTACAGGTTCAAGTGGCTGAGGTCCAGAATCGTCCTCACATCCCCTGTAATTTTATTTTGGGGGGCCTCCATTTCCCTCCTTGCACTGGAGGATCCAGACTCCCAGCACTGCTCTCCACCCCCACCATCCCCAGGCTTACCCCCCGGTGGGTGTCCCCTTCCCAAGTAACTCTACTGCATAGCACTGGCTTGCCTCCCTCCAGGGTGGGGTCACGGGAGTAGGACCCTCCCTCCATGGACCTTAGTCTACAGCAGGAGCAGCAGCAGAGACAGGGGCCACCATCAGCGGGCTGACATTGTTTGTGCGAGTTTTTCCTGGTGGCAGGAACGTGCAACGATGTCAGAATCGCCCTGCCCCTTAACGTGGCACTGGCCGTGATGGTAACTTCCAGCCGAAGCTCTGCGGCTAAGCTTGCTACCGAACAGTGACCACATATTGATGACACCAGGGCGCGAAAACAATTTTGTTACTCCTGACATCCTCGGCGCACGGAGGAATGGCGGACGAGGACTTTGTTCTATAGCTTGTGGGGGACCTGTGCCTCCCCGCCTCCCCTACTAAAGGATTCTCAACCCAGGTGGGGTGCATGTCGGTGGGGCAAAAGCAAAAAAAAACACAAGTTTCGGGCCAGGCACAACAAAATGCAGTAGCATCCGGACCCAGACCCAAACCCGAATCCCATGCACCGAAGCAGCGGTCAACCCCGACGCCACTACGGCACAGGTCAGCAGCAGACCACAGCACCACCCCTATCCCTCCGCCCCTCCCAGCTATGCTCATGGTCGCCTCCCCGCAGGTGTGTACTACAGCAACATCCTGTCACTGCAGTCACCCACCCCACCACCTCCAGTCGCCTTGCCCCCCCCATCCGCCATTCGGCTGCCACATTGCGGCATTGTTTCAGACAGCGCCTTAATTCAGGCGCCGATGTCACAGGCTACCCCCCAGCCTCTGCCAGAGGCCCACATAGCACCAGACACTCCCACCCCCCTGGAGAAGAAAAGCACTCCCAGGGATGCTCAATCCTTCTCCCCCAGCCCACCCTCCAACTCCTGAGTCAGTCACTGAACCCAGGATGTCGGGGCCACAAGCAGATGCCTTGCCACTGTGCCAGCGTAGAACCCCCGTTTTCTTGGGGATGAGAAAGAAGTGGGAGCAGAACCCCCTTCCTCTTTGAGCTGAAGGGACCGACTCTATGGCTTTTTTGCCTAGGAGAGCCTGAATCTCTTTCCAGAGGAGGAAGATGTGGGCTGCAGGGCAGTGGGAGAGCAAGGGAGGATTTTCCAGGGGGGGGGCAGATATTCTAGGGTGTGACCGTGCTCGATAAGCTGTAAACACCTATTGATCTGAGGTCACTGCTCATCACCTGTTGAGGTAAAGGAAAAACCGACCCCCGACTACCTCCTCCAGTTGGGCAAGGAGTCAGGCAGTGGATCCTGGGGTGGGCAGAGTGACTGTGGGAGTTCTTGGGCCCTAGAGGCAGCCACTCCAGCTGGTGGGGTTTGGGCCTTGCGCCTGCTGGCCCTTAGTGGGCTGGCGAGAGGGCAAATGAAAGGACTGACACTGGGAAGTTCTAGGCTGAGATCGGTAGAGGGAATGCACTGATCTAAGGGCTCTGCTCGACTCCTGGAGGCGGGGGATTATGTTCTAGGTATCTCCTCAAAACAGGACAGAACCCCTGAAAGGGGCATCCAAAATGCTGGCTTGAACATCAGGCACAAAGCCAGACACCCTCAGCCAAGAATGGCGGTGAAGGCAGATGCCTGTTGCTGCCCCACGGCCGGAGGCATTAAACAGTGTCATATGTTGCCCGCAGGACATGGTTGCCCACATCCAACCCGGATTTCAGGAGTAGGGCCAACTGTGTTTTGGTAGAGTCCTCAAGGAAAGTTTGAACACGATCCCTCGACTGATCCCAGAGGGCATTCTGGTACTGCACTGTATCAGCCAAGCAGTTAAGTGTCCGAATGGCTAGGGTGGCAGAGGCATACATGCACTTACCCAACTGGTCTAGCTGCGGAGACTTCTTGTGGGGGGGGGGGGTACTAAGATGTTTGAGTCTCTTTGTGCGGTCATGGGGCTGCATTCATGACCACGGAGTCTACTTCGGGGTGATCCCCAAGGAACGGCTTACCCACCGGCGCATGATAAAGGCTATCCGCCTTTTTAGGTACAGCTGAGGTGGAAGAAGGGTGGTTCCACGCCGCCTTAGTGACGTCCTTGTAAGAGTCAATTAAAGGAGTTACAACCAAAGGGAAAGTCTCCTTTTTCCTGAGTTATATGGCCAGGCGATGATGCTCTGGGTCAAGTTCCTCTGTTTCTCATCCCATGAGGGATTGAATATGGCACAATGCCAAAGACAGAGGGGCCATCAGGAGTGGACTTAGAAGCCTCTTTTGCCTGGTCCTGTTCCTCAGAGGAGCCCCCTGGAGCCCTCTGACGACTCTGAGCATAAAGAGAAGGAGTCATCTTCCGAATAATTACTGTCAGGGACCAGAGTCTGAGGGTGCCAGTCATCCACACACTGGCCGGAGCCCCCGCCAGAGCAACCTGTAAAAGACCCTGTAGTACGAGGGTCACTGGATCCTGCCCAGTCTGTATCCTGGGGTGAGGGTTCCGGAGAGAACGAAGTGGAGAGGGCCTTCTAGGTGTGTCCTTATTTTGCATGAAGGACCATCAGGCATTAAACAAAGCGGTATAATCCACCAGCGGGGGTGGGTTACAAGGAGGACTCATGGGACTCAAGGAACTGAGTGTCAGGGGCTGAGGGGCAGGGGTTGAAGTCCGCTGCCCTGAAGAGTTGCCAACCCCAAAATGGAGATGAGGGCAGGTGGCTGCACCACCATCAGCCCGGATGGAGTGAGGGCTGATGAGGAAAGAGGGGCCGACCTCCCAAAGGAGAAAGACCTAGAAGCGGTGGCCAGTCTGTGCGGTGACTGTGAGCGAGAGGCTGACTGGGGACGGTCCCGATGCTTGTCCCAGTGCTTATGCTTCCCCACTCAACTTCTTCTTCTGGGAAGAAGGTGCCCCAGAAGACTGAGCCAGGGCAGTAGAAGAACCTTTGGCCTGAAATTCCTTCTACATCATGGTCAACTTCTGCTTTAGTAACTAGCTTTCTAGGGTCTTCAAGCAGCATCTCAGTATGGCTTGGCTGAAGTCCTGGCAGTGCTGACACACCTCGGTGTTGTGGTTGGGGCCTAAACAGAGCAGCAGGAAGACTGATTGTCTTTGGCTGGTATCTGCTTGCCACAGGCACATTTCAACAGCCAATCAGAAGAGGAGACTGGAGAAGATAAACTTGGTAGAAAAACAAGGAAAATTAAATGTAAAAGGCACTTAAAAAGAAAAAATGAAGCAAGGGTAAAATGCGCGAAAATGGCAGTCTGAAGCAGGCGTCTGTAAAGGTCCGACGTGCACAGGTTGACAGCAGGAAAGAACTGAGGTAAGTCTGGAGGGCAGCCCCCTTTATTGGATAGGCGTACGTCAGCGTGCTAACGTCGGTGAGGGCGGTCTCTCATGATAGACTGCTAGCTAGAAGGTTTTCCATGGGGTCCTGGTGCCTTCAATCCTACTGGTGTTGCCCAATTTATAGAACCAGGAGAAGAGTGGGAGCCTTCGAAAAGATAAGGTTAAACTTTCTTACATACTGTATGTTGACCAGCAGGTAGACAGTGACACACACTCTGAACAAGAGTTAGCACAGGAATAATCGGACTTAAATATTTGTAAGCATCTGAATGGGAAGCTATATAGTTTGCATGAATAAACTATTACTTGGGAGACTGGTATAGGGGTATTTGTGTTGTATTGTTAGTTTCTACAAGCTATTTCTAGGTTTTGTTTCAGTATATAATGTACACTGAGAAACTAATAAAGTACATTTGAAAAAAATAAAGGTTGATCGTTATATGGTTCATCAGAGGACAATCTAAAGGGCTGATTACACAATGAAGTCTACACTGTTCTGAGTGGTGCAGAGCATTTACACTGGTGCCTGCAAGGATGTGTAAATGCAAGCCGCATCACACTGGATGCATGCATTGCGACTTGGAGCTAGCCCTTTTTCCTGGGAACACACAATGGAGAGGCAGTTCTGAGACAGCGTCTAAACAGTTCGCAATGCCCAGATTGATGCAGACCCCCACTGCACATCCCCTTCTTATGCTGCCTGCCGGAGACACTGAAAACACAGGAAGGCCATCAGAAATGCTACACAGCCACAGTTTGTAAACAGAGGATGGCAGTGGAGCAGAGGGATACGATTCAGATGGCAATGCCCCAGGAAGGCTGCACGTAAACGTGCCTAATAAAGATGACTGAGATGATTCCCCCCCAACAAAAAAATAATTACAGTATTTTAATTAAAAGAAATATTGTTTCATGATTCACTAGCAAAATCGTCAAGACATACTTTACCAAACCATGTCAACGTGCATAACTGATAGCGTGTGCACTTGGTAATACATAACCAAATGGAAAAAAAAAATTTTCTAAATCCAACAAGAATACAAAAAAAAAAAAAAAAAAAAAAATCAGGAAAATTACTGAAAAAAGTCCAATACTACAAATACATGAAAATTGTCATGAAAACTGTTCTAACAAACACAAAATGTTTAAAGCACAAAAACAGAAGGGTCCAGCAACATAACTCTGAAACCATAATCATGGGTGATTTTAACATTAACTGGCTCTGCCCTGAGGCTTCTACCTATAAGGATGCAGCCGCGGCGCATCACCTCACTCAGTTGGTCAATGCCCCCACTAGGTGTAACTATAGGACAGGCTCCCTTACGCTCCTAGACTGGATTCTGTCTAACCACCCTGAACGTATTTCCAATGTTTCTGTACTCCCGGATACAATAAGTGACCACTCGCCTGTCATCTGTTCCTGGTCTATCAAATTCCACAAGCCCCCTCCCAAGCTAATCTATGCCAGGGTTATCAAACAGGGGCACCTTCAGCTGCTAAAATCCCATCTAACCAGACTGAACTGGGCAGTGCTTGACACCCTCAGTGACACCAACAAAGCATTGGACCTATTTATCAAACGTTTCAACGAAGCCTGTGACATCTATGCACCAGTGAAAAAGATGAAGGTCAAAGGACAGACCAATCCCTGGGTTACTACTGACCTTTTAACTCAACTCAAGCACAGAGACCACCTCTGGCATTGTGCTCATGCAACTCCGATGCAAGTAAACATACAAAAATACAAAGCAGCCAGAAATGATTGAACCCGAAAAATACGGAATGCTAAACGCATCTATTATAAAGAGGCTCTGACCAACTCTTGGGGCCAGGGGAAAAACTTCTGGAACAACTTGAAAGAACTCACGGGCAAGGATCCTAAAGCACCACCCACTATGCTCAACCTTCAAGGCACTCCTACACTTGAACTAGGTACCATCAGCCGGACTTTTAATAATGTATTTACAGACCTGGACAGTGTCCTTCCATCTAATTTTTTCAAAGACCTCTGCTCCAGCTCCTCCCACGTGACCCTCCCACTTGATCGTACAACCCCACAGTTTTTTTTTTTTTTTTTTAAGGAGGTCCCATCACAAGTAGCTTAGAACTACATTCAAAAGGCCATCAGCAAACAAGGGTACAGTGGTGACTCCCTTGACCTGAAACTGCTGGCACAAGTCCTCGATGAAATCCTAGACCCACTAACAAAGATCTTCAATCTCTCACTCAGATTGGGCCATTTCCCCTTCCTCTCTCTCTGGAAGAAAGCCACTGTCACACTGGTTTACAAAAGTGGTGACAGGACGCTCCACACCAATTACAGACCTATCTCACTCCTCCCCCATTATCTAAAGCGCTGGAGCGAATAGTGTCGGACCAACTAGTTGAATTCCTGGATAAGTACAAAGTCCAGTGCCCAGAACAGCATGGCTTCAGAAAAGGGCACAGCACCACCACTGCACTAATGGAATTTACAACTTTCATCCACACCACGCTTGACAAAGGGAGCTGTGGGGGGGCAGTATTTATAGACCTGACCAAGGCCTTCGACACAGTTAATTACCCCCTATTGCTCAGGCAACTATCCTCCATTGGGATCTCCAGTGATGCCCTTCCATGGTTCACCAGCTACCTTGATAATTGGATCCAACGCGTAAGGATTGCAGGGATATCATCAGATGAAAACCAGTCCTCTATGGAGTCCCCCAAGGGTCTATTCTGGGCCCTTTACTCTCCTCTCTCTTCAATCAACAATCTCCCTAGTGTCTGCCACCAAAAAATATTACTATACGCAGATGATGCAGTCCTGTTTTCCAGCCACCATGACATTACAGTCCTTGAATCACAGCTGCAGCTCGACTTCAAGCGCATCGAAGACTGGTTCAACTCTCATAAACTTGTCCTGAACCACAGCAAGACCAAAGCCATGTCCTTCTGTAACCGACGGAGCAGGCACAACTCTCTGTCCCTCACCATCAAGCACCACACTGGGAACCCATTCAAAAATGTTAAGGAGTTCAAGTACCTTGGTAACACGCTGGATAGTACCCTCGCCTACACTCGGCATATTGACACTGTTGCCAAGGCCGCCAATATACGGATTGGACTGCTACACAAACATATGCACTGTATGCCTGCGGATGCCCTTAAACTAGCCATCTACAGCTCTGTCACATCTATCGTTGACTACGGCCTTGCCTTCAACGGCTCTGCCTCAACAAGTGCCCTCCGCAGGATCTCAGTTTCTCTCAACAAAGCCTGTAAACTATTAACGGGTGCTGCCTGACAAACTCACACCTGTGACCTCTATGCACAGACCAGCTGGCTACCCCTACTCAGCAGAATAAAATACCAGACCTGCTTACTTACCAAATAGATTCTCCTCGGTCTCATGCCACCTGGTGTTAGCACACTCCTTACTACCTTCAATGGCACTCAGCAAACGCGCGGTGCCCAATCTCTAACCTTCAGGTTCCCAGATGTCATACCTCCATGGGTCAGCGGTCCTTTATCTATAGAGCTCCTCTATGGTTCAATTCCCTCAATAAAGAAGCACTTTCCTCTGCTACACTTGGACTCTTTAAAAGGAATCTTAGACTTTACCTCACCTCTTCCACTCAATGTGATCGTTTCACTGAATAGAGTTCTCTCTAAACACCTCCCAGCTCATTCGTATCCCACAGCCCGCCCTTTCCCTAGTTACACTCTCTCTGGCACCGGGCCTTCTTTGTGACTCCCTTCCTGCTTCCCTTCTCCACTGGTACAAGACAAGACATCTTCCCCACCTACTGACAGTGGCCCATTAGCCTGCCTACTCCTCCCCGCCCCCCACCCGTCGCACGCCACAATATTAATTGCTTCTTGTGCCTCTATCTCTTATTGTTACCTCATCCGCTGCCTACTCAAGCTGCTTGTTGTATGCATATTATCTCAAAGTGTGTTGTTACTGTATATTTTTTTTTTGTTTCTTTATTGTGCATTCTTTTACTACCTCTGTATGTAAGTTGCCCCTCACCCTCTGATGTGGAACCTTTGTAAACGAGTAGTTTCTGCTCAAAGGTATTTGTAATCCGAGAATTTAATAAAAAAAAAAAAAAAAAAAATAGCTGTGAAAAAAGTATGAAGTCATACGAACACACGAAGAAGCCAGCAGAAGAAGGCCATTTGGTCTTTTAGTCTGCTCATAATGCAGGGTACACAGCTTGAGCCGCTGTCCCTGCCCTCCTCCTCATACCGCCCTACCTCCCTACCCATGATCCTTACCTTCCCCCATGCATATCCCAGACTCTTTTTTTTTTTTTGAAATTATAATCTTTATTTCATTTTACTTACTTTTAACAATCGATTGCGTCCACAGAGTACATATAAAGTAAACAGGAAGAGGTACTCACTGGGAATTCCACAGACCACACCTATCAATTATTCCAGAGCGAACTTATGAAGAGTTCATACCAGACTGATTAATAACATTAGATATTGTAAGCCAGGGAATCCAAGGTGATCCCGTTCGTGTTGGTTCAGGAGCAATGTAGTTCATGCATCAGATACTATATTCCAGAGAGAAATGTAGGAAATTAAATGTATATCCTGCGGTACATTATACAGACATTATGGTTTCTCCTTTATAATCAGGTATAAAAGAGTGGAGTGGGGGGAGACCCCTGGATCCATGCAGGCACTTCTACAGAATCTGTTGGGGTAGACTGGGGGCTGAGCTAAGGCACAACGTCTGGTCCTTGAGCATATAATATATAAGCCACCTGTTCCATCTATCACTGAATTTCTCCTGTTATTTAGGCTATATGTTATTTTTTCCAACTGATAAATTTGTTTAGTGATTGTCCACCAGTCCTTCACAGTTGGGATTCTAGAGGTCAACCAATTTTTTGTGATGGCCTTTTTCCCTGCCGCCAAAAGTATGGCCAAAAGTTAGCGGGCTCCCGAGTCCTTAAAGACTGGAGGAAGAATAGACAGGATAAATACCTGCGCGGTAAGTTGAATTGGCCTATCAAATATTCCCTGCAACTCTGCCTGAAGTGAATGGATATATGATATTAGCTTAGGGCATGAGAAGATTACATGTGTGAGGTGGGCCCTTCCCTCTCCACACAAACGGCAGCATGTGGAGGAGTATCCGGGGGAGTAATGACTTGTAACCTCCAGAGAGTTGAAGTAGCGAGCTAAAATTCTCTAAGAAAACTCCCGCCACTGATGTGAGGCAGATGTGCGGGCCACCTGCCGGCAGGCCTGTTCCCAGTGTTCTATTTCTATAGAGCAGTCTAGCTCTTTTTGCCATTTTTGATGTAATTCAGTTATTGACGCTGGGTGTGTTGCCATCAAGGAATGGTAGAGGGCCGAGATCAGGTGTCCCTGACCTGGGGTGCTAAGTAGGTGATGCAACCAAGTGAACAGAGGGGGTCAATGCTCAGGGTCACGCACCTCGGTCAGGAGTGATTCATAACAGTGTCTTAGTTGTAAGTACCTATAATGGTGGGTGTTAGGTAAGTTATATTTTACTTGGACTTCCCGAAAGGACCAGAGTGTTCCCAAGTTTGTAATTTGAAAGAGGCAATTCAGTCCGTATCTTGTCCACCGACGGAAAACATGATCCATTCTACCGGGATAAAAGTCTGGGAGTACTGCAATTGGGCAGATTAGCGGAAGGAAGGCGGTGATAGAGAATTGCCGTTTGATCTGGTTCCAGATTAATCAGTCTATGTTGCAGTTCTGGGGGTAAGACCACAGACCCTGCCCCACGGTAAAGCTTGGATAAATACTCCAGGTCTGGGATTGCATCCTGTTCAATGTCTGCCCAGTGCAGTTTGTCATTTGACAGCTGCCTTGCCAATATATGCGTAAGGTGGGCTGCTTGGTAATAGCAGTAGAGATTAGGAAGGGATAACCCTCCACGGCCTCTAGAGCTAGTAAGCAACTTCAGTCTGACTTTCAGCCTACGACCTGCCCAGACGAGAAGTTAGAGATTGCCCTTTCCCAGTCCCGGAACACAGTCCGTGGCAAGGTGATAGGGATATTATTAAAGAGGCATAGAGCCCTTGGTAGAATAACCATTCTAAAAAGTTCTATCTTCCTTGAGAGACTCAGCGGGAGAACTGCCCAGCTGGCTAGATCTTCTTTAAGGTGAGTAGTAAAGGGAACAAAGTTAAATTTATAGGCATCCCTCAGGTCCCTGGATAGATTAATCCCCAAGTATTTTAGCTTCCCTAAGTCCCATTTGCAGGGGAACTGCTCCCAGACGGCCAGGTCAGGGGAGAATTGAAAAGTAAGGATCTCTGTTTTTGAAATATTTACTTTATAGCCTGAAAGATGTCCGAAGGTTTCTAAAATCTTATTAATTTTGGGTAGAGATTCTGCTGGGTTCTGTATGTATAAAAGTACATCGTCTGCGTAAAGCGCAATACAGTGCTCTTCTCCAGCCACCTCTATCCCCTGAATGTCCTCAGACTGTCTGACCAGCTGTGCTAGAGGCTCCATAAACAGGGCGAACAAAAGAGGGGGGACAGAGGACACCCCTGCCTTGTGCCTCTATAAAGAGGAAAAGGTTTTGAGTGATGTCCTGTGATTCGGATGAAGGCCTTCGGGGACAAATATATATTTGCAATTACCTGAATCAATGCACTGGGCAACCCCACGACCTCCAGAACAGAGTATAAAAAGGACCAGTGCACCCTGTCAAAGGCCTTTTCTGCATCAAGGCTCACCAAGGCCGCAAGGTGTTCCAAGTCATTCATCTTTCGGATTATGTGGTAGGTTCTCTTTATGTTATCCTTAGTAGTACGGCCTCCTACCAATCCGGTCTGATCCCTGTGTACTATCTGAGGGAGCACTGTTTCCAGTCTGTGGGCCATTATTCCCATAAATATCTTATAGTCAGTATTCAAAACCGAAATTGGGCGATATGATTCACAAAGTTGGGGCTTTTTACCGGGTTTGGGTATAACGAAGATTGTGGCATAGGCCCAGGTAGGGGGTTGGGGATCTCCATCCAGAACAGAGTTACAGGTGTCTAGTAATGTCAGCAAGAGCAATTCTTTACTGGTTTTATAGAACTCTGTTCCGTAGCCATCAGGTCCTGGAGCTTTCATTGTTTTAGCTTGGGCAACAGCTTTAAGTAGTTCCTGGCTTGTAACTGAGCTGAGCAACTGTTCCTCCTGCTCCGAAGTAAGCTTCGGGAGAGCCAGGGGCTGTAGAAATTATTTTATTTTTCCTGGGATGCTCGAAATTCTGGGGTGTATAATGTGGAGTAGTACGCTGTGAAGGCTTCTGTTATGTCCGAGATCTTGTTCAGGGGCCTACCCTCGGCTGGGTGTCGGATCGTAGTTATGACTGTGGCTTTCTTTTGCTTCCTTATTTGATAGGCCAAAAGCCTAGAGGCTCTTGGCCCTACCTCATAGTATTTCTGCCTAAAGAACGTCAAAGCAATTTCTGTCTGCTGCAATGCTAGTCTATCTAGATCCTGTTTAACCTGATTAAGCTGTGGAAGGACCGTATTGTCCCCCTGTTTATGTGCCTCTTGCAAGAAATGCAAAGTTTCTTCCAAGGCGGATTTATGCTGTCCACGGGCTTTAGCTTGTAGTGATGTGTATTTAACGAGGTGGTCCCAAAGTACAGTTTTTATAGTGTCCCATAAAATACCTGGTGGGGTCTCGGGGTCTGTATTGTCTTCCAGGATCTCTGTAATCTTATCTTTTAAGAAGTCCTTGAAATGTTTAGACTTGAAATGGCAGGGATTTAAACGCCACATTGTGGTCCTCCTCTGTAGGCCCAACCTCCAGGAACTGGTTACGTGTGCGTGATCCGACAGGGAGATATCACCCAATTGGACATCCATCAACAGGTTTAGGTGTTCAATTTGGGTAAAGCTTAAAATCAATTCTGGAATAGGTGCAATGGACTGCTGAATAATGCGTATAGTCACTGGAGTGGGGGTGCAGATATCGCCAGATATCTGTCCATCCCACTTCAGATAGAAACCTGCATAGGAACTTCTGCTGGGGTGTTTTCCTTGGAGTGTTAAGGCTTGAGAAGTCCCGCTCGGGGTTAGGTAACAAATTGAAATCTCCAGCTAGTAACAATACTCCTTTAGTAAACTGCGCTATCCTGTCTAGCAGTCCCTTAATTTCAGGTACTGATGAGTCTGGTGGGATGTATATATTTGCTAGAGTAACCTCAGTCTCCCCCAGCCGTCCTCTAAGCAACACCAGCCTGCCCAAGGGGTCCTCCCACTTAGCTTGCATTTGCCAGGGGGTATGTTGTGGGATAATTATTGCCACGCCTCTTCTCCTTCCACCACGGAAAGTCGAAGAATAAAGCTCCCCTCTTTTGCTATCCTCCCCAGTTTAACGTGCTCAGCGTGACTGAGGTGAGTCTCTTGCAAGTAAATATATCAGCTTTACATTTTCTTATCTGCGAAAGGACTCTTGTACGCTTAACTGGGGTGGAGAGCCCATTAATATTCCATGATAGTAATCTCACGGGGGTCTCAGCCATATCAAGGTAGAAGCAAGGTAAGGGTTTAATACTAGTGTGCCACATGGATCCTAGGGGGGGCCCCCCCCCATGTTCCCTCCATCAATTGAGAGCAGAAACTAAATAGACACAATCGATAACCTGTATATACAGAGCTATTACAGTAAAGTTTTACTTTAAGATCATAGCAAAATTGATTGCCTTTAAACTGGCAATTCAGCAACATCAGAATAATCAAAGCAGTAATGATTAAATTGAAACCGTGGGTAAACAGAGTGAAAAGCTTATAGCTTACTAGAGCCAACTTGGCACCAGCATTCACCATTTAAACATCAACTGGATTAACTCAAGTTAACTTCCAAATGTCGAGAGCCTCCAAGGTTCTCGTGTGTGAGGAATTCCTCACTACAGTAAAAGGGGGTATCTACGTTAGAGAGACCCCTAGGCACTTCTAATGCCTGGTCTGAGTAAGGGGAAGGGGAGTTGGTTAGTCACACTCCCGAATTCAGCCAAATGGGAAGGTGTTTTATTTTCCATGGAGAGAGGGCAAGGGAAAGGAAAAAAAAAAAAAAAAAATCCGTGAAGTGTTGGTCTGCTTCTCTTCAGGTAGTACACAAATCAATTGTTCTGTAAATTCTACCTCAATTTAGGATTATAATCCAAATACTAATAGAAGGAGAAAGGTGTACCAATGTGTGGTAATTTTCTATGAAGGTTAGGAGAGGGAAGGGGGGGGATGGGGTAGAGTCATACCATCGGGTAACTGTAGGATATAACATACCTCAGTGAGGTTTATACCATGAGAGGGGTAGTTTCGTGGGGTGGGGAGGGTCGCTGTACATGGTTTAATCGGTTACCCGTAGGGGCAAGTTGCCCTCAAAGGCAACAGTGCAGGCAGCTGCTCGAAAAGGCTGTGATCGGGAGAAATCACATCAGTACATCAGTTGTTCCAGTACTAAAGCAGTTCTAAAGCTTGAATGCCAGCTTCAGATGGTAGGCAAGTAACTAAATAGTGTCCGAAAGCCTTTCGGCTGAGTGTTAGTCCTTTGCCTGCTGTAACTATAAAAATAAGCTAAAAATATGGGATAAAACAATGAGGGCAAACCACCATTGGACCTAAAACATGTTTGGAGCGATAATCACTGATGGAAACCGCCACTGCATGGGTGTGAGCGAGAACGGTGACAGACAAACATTCATACAATAGAGGTAAAAGGGAGGGGGGAAAAAAGGGGGAGGGGGAAGGGAAGGAGGGGAGAGTTGACAACAAGCTGGGTAAGAGAATCAGAAGCTAGAAATAAAATAAAATAAAACTGAGCTTTTAAAAGTAATAAGTGTAAAGTAAGAACCAGGCAGAGAGTAAAGAAGAGGCATAGGATATGCGTAGATGACAGGCAGGCAAGTTCAGATTTGCTTTAGTCAGTCGCAGCTCAGGTTCAGCGGGATCCGCCGAATTAAACAACCAAGTATTTAAATCCTTCTAGTGTCCAGCTGAAGAGTCAAGTTTTCAATTTGGATTGCTCTCGCAGGGAGTTGACGATGCTGCGAACTGCCTCCAGCCCTTGACATTTTCTGGCCTCGCGCCGACTTGATTGCCAGACCTGTTGCGATAGTTTTGCAGCTAGAGTGTCTTTAGGCGTTCGAGTAGGTGGCTTTTGAATCTCAACTTGGTATTTTTGGAGGCCTTCAGCCGCTTCTTCAGCCGAGGAGTAAGTAAGTTGCCCATCCGGATGGAATACAATCAGCTTGGCCGGGTAGGGGGTCCGAAAGCGCAGACCTGCTGACTTTAGCGCTTTTAGTATAGGAATGTATGCTTTTCGTCTGGCCATTAATTCGGGCGCGTAGTCGTTTTCAAAAAACAATCGTTGTCCCTTATAGTTGAGCAGACCCTTTTCCAGGCTGTATGCAGGGTGAGCTCTTTTTCCTGGAAGCGCAAGAAACGGACCAGTATGGCTCGTGGTCTGGAATCAGGGGGAGGCCTCGGGCCCAAAGTGCGGTGCACTCTCTCGAATTCCAGGGTGGATTCAGCCGGGAGGTCTAGTAGTTGCCGCAAAAGGTGACGCACAAACTTATGGGGATCGTTCCCCTCCTCACCCTCTGGAATCCCCGAGATCCTAATATTATTGCAGCGGTTGCGGCTTTCGGCGTCTTCGGCTCATTCCTGCAATGCTTGGATATTTTGATTTAGTTGCGCTATGGCCTGCTCCGCTCTATCAATTCTGGTGTCCGAATCGGTTGTATGCTGCTCCAGTTCTTCTTGTTTCTTTTCTAGCTTCCCTATGTCAGTTCTAAGGGCCGCCGTGGTGGTTCTAAACTCATTTCGGAAGTCCCAGAGTTCCGAAAGGACCTGCGTCATCTGCCTTTGCAGTGTAGTCAGAGGGGGCTGGCTGGATGGTCCTCCACTCCTTCGTGAGGTGGTTGAGGCCTGCGAAATCTCGCTGCCTGAGTCAGACAATCCCCCCCTCATCTGGAGCTGAAGATGATTTTTTCCCTGCGTTTCATTATTATAACACCTCCTGGTGTAGTATGAACTAGAATCGTTAATTATTTAGCGGCCAAAACGGAGGTTTTATTTGCTGAAGCGGGAGCTCACCTAATTAGGCTTGCATCGGGAGGGTGACGTCACCGGAAGTCGATCCCAGCCTCTCTTAAAGAAAAACTACACCCTCATATCATTAACATTTTATTTGTTTCCATGTCAACAGACAACTCCTTTCCTGTAGTTGTGAGGGCTGTATGTGTTACCTTTAGTTTGTTTTCACTGCTCATGGTAGCCCCTGTGGTTGCCCTGGGAGTCTCCACTTCATGGTTGTTGAAATCTCATTTTCCATGAGAACTGCATTAGCATATGAGAACATGATGTCAGATCACCCAATTATACCATGTATCTATATGCTGAAAGAACAAATACCCTGCAAAAACTCTCTGGAAACTCATACACTGAATGAAGTTTAAAGGGGAAAAAAAAACTGCATTATAATTTAGATAGTTTGCAAAGCTCACTGAAGGTAAATGTGGTATTTCACACTTTCTTGCAGCTTGTTTCTTTTAAAACTAATTAAGCAGACAGGCATACTAGGGAGTTTAAAGGGTGATTACACATCATGTTCTCACATGCTAATGCAGCTTTCAGGGATAATGAGATGTCAGCAACCACAAAATGGAGCCTTCCAGAACAGCAACAGGGCCTAGTATGAACTGTGAAAACTGACTAAAGCATTTGCATACATCCTTAACAGTTACATGAAAAGAGTTGTCTATTGACATGTAAACAAATAACATTTAGAAGATACGAGGGTATAGTTTTCCTTTAAAGCCGATCACGGTCTTCAACAAGACCACCTCTTCTGGCAGCGCATTCCAAGTGTCCACCACCCTCTGTGAAGAGTGCTTCCTGACCTCCCTCCTAAACCTCCCACCTCCCACCTTAAGACTGTGCCCCCTCATGTTACAGTTGCCACTCGGCTTAAGGAGACTCCTTATCCACCTTATTTATCCCTTTCAAGTACTTGAAGGTCCCAATCATGTTCTCTCTCTCTCTCTCTCTCTTCCAGGGGGTACATGTTCAGTGCCCTACACGAAAAAAAATGTTTAAAGGTGAGAAACCCCCAAAATGGTATAGAACACAACTGAAACAACTATTACATGCATTTAGTGCTACAAATAAAGTGATACTCGAACAAACTAGTACGAAAATGTCTCACACTCTGCACAAAGAAAGTCAGGATTCATGCGCAATTTGCATGGTCTTGCTCAACTCAAGTTAGCACTCAGGCCTTGCACAAAGTAAGTTATGACCCTACTTTCTCAAAAAGTAGGGAATTCATGGCAAAATAAACTATGTTAATGCATCATTAGGGTTCCAAAGCCACAACAGCAGGGAAATGTGGTGATAGGGTCCCCCCCTTCCCCGTGACCCAAGGCCAAGCTACAGGTCTCAAGGTATGTCCCATGGGTCTGCTGCTGCAAGCTACAGGTCTGGAGTTCTGTGGCCCTGTGAAAAAAAGTTATGGGCTATCTCCTGCTTTGAGCACCTGTGCAAAAAGGTTAGCAGTGATCTCCTGCTTTGGGCCTTACCCAAAGAAAGTTATGTGTGGTCTTGTGCTTTGCGCAGGACACACAAAGCCCTGTGCAAAGAAAAGTTATGACATTGCAGACCTTAAATGAAGCACCAGATTCTCAGGGCACAGGTCAGGATCTGTAGCAGCAGACCCATAGGGCATGGCCCCAGAACTGCAGCTTTTGGGTCATGAGGCTAAGGGCTGGGTGAGAGGTGGTGGGCACCCCTAAGGCCATATTTCTCAGCATGTATGGCTTTGGAACACTAACAATGCATCACATTTACCAGCATTTGTGGCTTCTAAACACGAATATTGCATTAATGTATTTTTTTTGTAATAAATATATTTAGATTTGCATATAGCTGACAGTCTAGTATACAGACACAGGGGACACCCTCTGTTATGTATAAAAAGGGTAAACATCATTAGCAGAAGTTCTTATCGATATGTTCTATTTTATTAGGAAGCTTTACCAATTTAATGGCAAGTTTAAAGACTAACATCTGAGAGAACAGCAGAAAAAAATGTTCAATCTGCAACTTCTGTCACATTAACGAGGGAGGCGAGCTAAATAAGAAAATGATTATAACTAAAAAAAAATATATGAAAAATGTAGTGTTTGATGGGAAATTGATTTACATAATTTGTTTCAAGACTTGAACATATGAAATTAAAAACTGGAAAATAGCATAAAACAAGGTATATAACATGCAACGTATGTTAAAATCTCTGATATTATTACAAATAGTGAAGATTCCTCTATAGATGTGAAACGGAAGATCGATTTATGTGATAAAGTATACCGATAATGTTTTTATCCAAGTAGGACTACAGAAACCTGATTAAGTGTGCCTAGGAGGGGAAGAAAACCGCTCAAACACAGTGGTAATGGATTTCAGGGGGGCGGATTTCGTGGGCATGGGCAGGATACTGAGGGGGAGCTTGAGCCAGATCAGGCCAGACATGGATGTAGGCAGTTTGTGGGAGACCATTAAAAAAGGGGTACAGGAGGCTACTAGCTTGTGTACAAGGGTAAGGAGCAAAAAAGGCAGGGCCAGCAAGCCGTGCTGGTGGACCAGGGAGGTGCAAGAGGCAGTAAGAGGTAAGAAGGCTGCCTACGCACATTTTAAGCATTCCAGGGGGGAGTGAGAGAGAGGGGAATACGAGCTGTCGGCTAGAAGGGTCACAAGGGTGGTGAGGGGATCGAAGGCGAGGATGGAGTACAACCTGGCTAAGGATATACGAAGGGGAAGAAAGGGTTTTTATAGATACATACGGAAAAAGAGGAAGGGGAGAGCACAGATCCCCAGGATTAGGACTGGGGGTGGATAGGCTCAGGAGGCAGGGGAGCAGGCAGAGGTACTGAACAAGTATTTTGCCTCGGTTTTTAGGGAGGGAGGCATGGTCTGCATTAAATCAGAAAACGGAAGGGGGGGGCAGCTGAGAGGATAGGGCATAGAGAGATGAGGGGATCAAAAGAGACCGGGGCACCAGGCGGGCCAGGCCCAGAAGAGGACGGGGCTTTTTCTGAAGAGAGGGCTAGGGAGGGGAAATCCGAGGGCAGCGTGAGGAAGGCCCTACGGGCGCTAAAAACTGACAAGGCACCAGGACCGGATGGGTTGCATCCAAAGGTACTGAAAGAGTTGGCAGACGAACTAGCAGCTCCACTAGCTGGGCTGTTCAATGCTTCCCTCCAGACAGAAAGGGTGCCCCAGGATTGGAGGGTGGCTCACGTGGTGCCCATCCACAAAGGAGGGTCTAGGAAGGAGATGGGAAATTACAGGCCTGTCAGCTTAATGTCAATGGTAGGCAAACTAATGGAGGGCTTCATCAAAGGGAAGCTCGGGAGGCAACTGGATAGGCTGGGACACATGGATGAAAAGCAGTATGGGTTCATCCCAGGGAGATCGTGCCAGACCAACCTCCGATTTCTATGACTGGGTGACAGGGACACTGGACAGACAGAGTCCAGTGGACGTCTTACATCTAGATTTTAGTAAGGCGTTCGACTCTGTTCTCCACTTCGGGCTGTTGGCAAAGTTGGGGGAGATGGGGGTGGGAAGACAGATGCTTAGATGGGTGGGAAACTGGCTTACAGATAGAACACAGAGGCTGGTGGAGAGAGGGACTGTCTCCTCCCCTAGGAAGGTCGTCAGTGGGGTGCCACAGGGGTCAGTACTGGGACCACTCCTGTTCAATGCTTATGTCTCCGATAAAGGGTCAGGAGTCAGGAGTAGGATGAGCCTCTTCGCGAACGACTCTAAGCTGGGAGCACTGGCCAACAGAGAGGAAGCAAGGGTGGCAGACCAGAGGGATCTAGACACCCTGGAGGGCTGGGCAAGGAGGTGGGGGCTTAGGTTTAACCTGGAGAAATGTAGGGTGTTGCATCTGGGGGTCAGAAACCCAGAGCATGTTTATACCTTGGGAGGTGTTCCACTGCAAGCCACTTCGAGTGAAAGGGACCTCGAGGTGGTGGTAGACACCAAAATGAACAACAGTGAGAACTGCAGAAGAACGGCGGCAAAGGCAAACAAGTTACTGAGTTGCACAGCCCGGGGAATAACGTCTAGGAGGAGTGAGGTGATCCTACCTCTGTACAATGCCTTGGTTAGGCCGCACCTTGAATATTGTGTGCAGTTCTGGAAGCTGCACCTTAAGAAGGACATAGTACTGTTGGAGAGGGTCGAGAGGAGGCAACCAGGATGATCCAGGGCATGGGGGATAGGACCTATGAGGACAGGCTGCAAGCCTTGGGCTGTACTCACTGGAGGAGGAGAGGAGAGATAGAGGGGACATGACCAAGGTTTTCAAATATGTGAAAGGGATTAACAGGGGTGGAGCCAAAGAAATGTTCAGGCTAAAGCAAAGGGGCAAAACCAGAGGGCATAATTGGAAACTGGAGGGAGGAACCTATAGGGGAGAACGTAGAAGGCATTACTTCACAGAGAGGGTGGAGCCATGGAATGCATTGCCTGGGAGCCTGGTCGAGCAAGACACTGTGGAGGGCTTCAAGAGGGGGTGGGACAGATGCATGGGGGTACTGAAGCCAAGACCGGCCCTCACCGGGGACAAGGGGGGGGGGGTGCCCGTTAAGGGCTGGATACCGAGCAGACACGAAAGACCGACAGGCCTATTCTGCTGGCTTTTAGTATGTTAGTATGTTAAGTGGCAAAATTAAATAGCCACAGAATGTTGATGTGAAATTAGAAACAGAAAAAAACTGAATTTGACGGCAGATAATGTCCGCTTGGCCCACACAGTCTGCCCCTTTTTCACTACCTACATTATCACCGCAGACCCTATTTGATCTACGGTTCTTTCTCCCTCCACCCTTCATACCACGATTCCCTTATGCCTATCCCATGCACTCTAACTCCAAAACTATTTTCGCCCCCACCACCCCCATTGAAGGCTGTTACAGGAATCCACCACTCTTTCTGTGAAGTACTTACTCACATCTCTCCTGAATCTATTGCGCCCCAGCTTCATAGCATGTCACTTGTTCTCGAGCACCATTTCTTCTGAAAAATACTCCCTTCCTGTACCTTATTTACCTCCATGAGGTATTTAAAGGTCTCTATCATATCCTCCTCTCTTCCAGGGCGTACATGTAGAGGTCCTTTGCTCTCTCCTTGTAGGGCTTTTGATGCATACCCTGCACTATTTTAGTTGCCCTCCTCTGGATAGCCTCCACAATGTCCATGTCCTTTAGAACTGGACACAATACTCTAGGTGGGGGTCTTGGCAGCGATCTATAAAGAGGCAACACCACCTCCCTCTTTCTGCTGGTGATTCCCCTCCCTATGCAGTGCACCCCAGCATCCCACTAGCCCTCCCAACTGTCTTGCTGCACTGCCTGACCACCTTAGGTCATCAAATATACGATTCCCCTAGGTCTCCTTTCCAGCTTGGTGGTAGCCAATACCACTCCACCCATTTGTACTGTGCCCCTGTGTTTCTGTGCCGAAAGTGCATTATTTTGCATGTTTTCACACTGACACCCAGTTGCCATACCCCTGACCACTCCTTGAGTTCTCTCAGGTCTCTGCTCGTCCCTTCCACCCCTGGAGTGTCCACTCTATTAAAGATTTTGGTGTCATCTACAAACAGGCAGACCTTCCCCTCCAGCTCCTCTGCAATGTCACTTACAAAGACATTAAAGAGGACCGGTCCCAGCACTGATCCATGAAGCACCCCATGGTCACCCTCCCTTCTTCGGAGTGAACTCCATTTACTACCACCCACTGCCATCTATCCCCTAACAAATTTATTACCCAGTTTACCACCTTTGAACCTACTTCAAAGCTACTCAACTTGCTCAATAGCCTCCTGTGTGAAACGGTACTGAGAGCCTTACTGAAATCTAGGTAGGCCATCCATTCCACCCCTATCTAATTCCTTGGTCACCCAGTCACAGAAATCTATCAGATTTGTATAACATGACCCACTCCCCAACCGTGAATCCATGTTGCTTCGGGTCTTGCAACCTACTGGATTCAAGATATTCCACAATCCTTTCCTTCAGCAGTGATTCCATTAGCTTTCCCACCACCAATGTCAGACTGACTAGACTATAATTGCCAGCCTCTTCCCTGCTGCCACTTTTGTGAAGTGGGAATACATCTGCTCTCCTCCAGTCCTTCAGAACCACTCCCATTTCCAATAAGCTGTTAAACAGGACTGTCAGAGATGCAGCATGTACCTCCCTGAGCTCCCCTAATACCCTTGGATGCACCCTATCTAGTCCCACTGCTTTGTCTATTTTCAGATTAGGGAGTCTCTTCAGGACTCTCTCCTCCAAAACCAGACTAGTGCCCACCTCCCTCTCTCCAATGCTCCTGTTACTTTTTTGTGGCCCCTGCCCTTCTCCTTCCTCTGAACAATTAACAAAAGTATATGGTCAGGATGCCTGCCTTTTCCTGGTCCTCCTCTGCACAGTCTTCCCCTCCCACCCCTTTTTAACCTTACAATCCCACCCCTTGTCATACTCTTCATACCTAAAAAAATGTCTTACCCCCTAGGCTAGTTTCTCTTCAGTTTGTGCCTCTGTGCTCCTTACTGCTTTTCCTGCTTCCCCTGATACACCTCCCTACCCCCTTTCTCTGTGTTTCTTTATGCCTTCTGAATGCCACCCTTTTAGCCTTTACCTTTGCCACCACCGCTTTCGAGAATCATAGCAGTCTCTTTTCTCTTGCTTTTGTTCACTTGCTTGACACAGAGGTTTGCTGCCTTCACTATGGCCCTTTTAAGCTTCACCCATTGTTCCTCCACCCGTCAGGTCATCCCCACACCCTATCCCCCACTAGGTCATACCTGTAATCTATTTTGTGGCCTGCACACATTATCAAATGACTGATCAAAAATTGTATTTGAGGAAGATGTTTAACAAGAGAGTCGTTTCCCCTTTTCTCACACATACAGTACATGCAACTAGCAGACCAGAGACCCACCTGTGCCTTCCCACGAGTGTGTTTTTATGACAGCAGTTGGAGCCTTTCCTGGTCTTTCTGAGGATCGGAATATGAATCAATTGTGTAAGCACAATAAAAGTCCAGTGTCAGGATGTAAACAATGCCAAGTCATGATTTTTAAATAAATATCTTAAGTCAAAACAACTTTTCTAAACAGAACAACCAGAAGAACATTTCAAGTTCTGTGGTTGCTAACGTGTCTTTTCTATTTAGCCAAGGCCTTCACAGACCAAAAAAGGTTGCTCTGGTCAGTTTAATACCTTCAGCAAGCCACAATTACTGCAATTTATACAAAAATATATGTTGTCTGTGTACTGCGGTGTGATGAAGCAGAAGGTTGTACCATAGTCAGCCGCTGTATAGTTGAGAATCTCAAAGCTCCAGCATTTGTAATCGGCATAATTCTGATACATTTCAAAAATTTCCTTGGTAAATTGCTGGCAGATGTCACCTAGAATATGAAACACAAACACAACCTCATGAAATTGTCACCTAAAATTAACAGCATACAAATAAAACTTTTCTAAAACTAAAAAATACTAAGCTAAGACAGTTTTTTTTCTGGACCAAGCACCCATTTTTCTAGCATCCCCCCCCCAAGGAGAATGGGCTTTTGGCTTACCCCAAATGAACTGCAGCACCTTGTTTTCTATTTGGGAATGTGACAGACTGCCTTCACAGCGGACACCAATGTGACTTTATGGTCAGCTGTCAATGGATGCATCAATGCCTACCTACCCTCCCTCTCTCTGCAGGAGCCAACGTATCCATCCTGCTACCAGTCCCAAGGTGGAACATTCAAGTCCACTCGTGTCCATCTGTAATTATGGGTAGTGCATTTAGTTTAAAGATATACAGATATCTAATATGCATTATTCCTTAAAAAATAATCAAGTAGTGCACAAAATACAGTACAGACAATAAACCACTCTATAGAACTTTATTCTTAAATGGCTCAACACTGTAGCAATTATCAAATTGCACAGAACTATAATCTACTTAAAGGCTAGAGATGTGAAGTTAGAAATTAGTAAGACAATGGCCGGCCCGTATGCACAGAAGTTGCACTACTGCTTGTGATGGTGGGGACCTGCATTTGGGAACAAATGCAGGTTGTTGGGGGCTGACTGAGCATCCCAGAGATGCTCTCCCTCCTCCGGGGAAGAGAGGGTTGGCAGCTGTGCTGCTCCACTGCCACTTTGGTGACCACAGGTGGTACGGCAGTCGGAAAGGCATAGAGAAAGGGGGGATGCAAGCTGGTGCTGTGCACAATGCAAGGTTGTGTGCATGCGCATACTCACTGGTTGCGTCCTGAGGGAAAAGGGGGACCTACAACAGGGAAAAAGCCCGGCCAGGTAGGATGAGCACCATCTCTCCGCAGGCACTACACCAGTGACACGGCGCTCCTCTATCTGGGACCTGGTCCATACGGTGAGAGGCTTGGCCAGCCACGGTTCGGGAGGGGTGAGACAAGTGGAGGACAGAGTCTGAAGGTAAGTACACAAGAAGCTGAGTGATGGGGCTGGGGAAGCTGGTGCGACGGAGGGCCTGGCTTGGGGGGGTGGGGGGAATTAGTGAGATATAGTATATTGCATCTAACATGAATACCAGACTACATATCCTCCATAGCGAAGTCTGACAAAGCAAATGCTTCTGGACTCTTGATTTTAAGTCTTGTTTTTACGAATAAACCAACCTCCTGTTGTTCTTCCCGATGTCACCTCTAAAATGACATCTTTCTCGTCGTGTTTCTCCTTTGGTATTAAGATCTGAAAAAGCTAAGCAGAAAGAAGATAAGTGAGCATGGTTCACACTTTTCAAAACCACACCAAGGTGGCTATCAAGTCACTGCAGATGAGACTGCCTGCTCTCGTCATCTCTCACTACTCAAAGTATTGTAGCACATTTCTACCAAAACCACTGCAAAAAAGAGGCAGTTATTGACTACTGAACAGACATGTTCATATTTATACCCAGTCTTGGATGTAACTTTTCTGCAGTCTTATCACCTTGGAGCCTGATCCTGTCAGATCGCAGAAGCTAAGCACAGTTGGGCTTTGTCAGTAGTAGGATGGGAGTCCTCCAATGAACACCAGACAAGTGCTACAGGAACGAACTGGTGCTGGCCGTTCTGCAGGGGCAATCTCCCCTTGGTTTAAAAATAACCGTACTGATAGTCCAAAATGGTGTCTGGGGGACACTGTGCTGTTGGAGGTGCCATCTTTTTGATGAAACATTAAACAGAGGTGACGTCTCCCTGTTACAGCAGTTGTCCAGGTAGAAGTTAAAGATCCCATGACAGTTCTGGGAAAGAGAAGGGGAATTTCCCTAGTTTCCTGGACAAATTTCCATCATTCATTGAAAACCACCAACAGCATAACCTAGTTCAATACCAGTCAGCTTGCTTCTGTATCCTCCTCCTCCAGGATGAGGCTGAACACAGGAAGCATTTCCTAACCCTCCTTTCCCAGTCAACAAACACTAAATAAATATATAAATAAACTTTCACAATGCCTGACTGAAGATGTCAAGCTGATATTTCTATCAATAAAACTCAAGAAAGTAGACAGTTTAAAACATGTACCATTTCAAAGAATTAAATTCATGAAGAGCTGCCGACAAGCTCCAGGCAGGCAATCCCCACCATGGAGTTACCTCCCCTACGAGTTATTTTACTTTAAAAAAAAAAAAAGGTTTTTCTTTTTTTATTCATGGAATTAAAAAGTACTTACACTCATAAAACCTGACTTGTAACTTCCTGATGCAAGCAGAGTGGCCGCCAAGCATTGCAGCACCGCCCCTTAAAACAGCAGTCCAATGACGCTAAATAGGGAATGGGGTTGCACGTGCTCTATGGAGCTACTATTAGGAGTAGGAGAGGAGGCTGCCTAAATATATTGTCATTACCTTTACAGGCACGTACACCTATATAGGGCTACTATACAGTATATATTATACATTAACCCCCTGCAGGTATACGTGCCTGTAAAGATAAAGTACAGTTACGTTCAAACTTACCGTAACAGTACATCTTCAAGAGAATCTCTTGCAGCAAGCCACTATAGAACTAAAGCCGTCAGGCACCAGGACCACACAGAAAACTAGCTAGCAGTCTACCAGGGCTGCCCATGACGACGATGTCAGCTGATGTCATCACTCCCACATAAATGTGGGTCGCCCCACACCCTCCTCAGTTCCCCTACCGGAGACCATATACAGAGGACCTCCTCCTGGGGAACCGATGGAGGGCCAGAGGTTTCCACTACTGTGAAATGTGAACCCAGAAGGTATACCAACCTGAAAGAGAGCAACAAGGACAGAGAAGCCGGTGGGGGCGGCATGGCTTGCTGCAAGAGATTATCTCGAAGATCTACTGTTATAATAAGTTCTTACATAACTGTACTATTTCTCTTACATCACACCACACCCGCCACACCTATAGAACAAGTCCAAAACAGTTCTGACAACAAGAAACAGGCAACAGGAGCAGAGTGGGACAAATCAGTTTGGAACTTGAGGTCAGTTTGGCCGCTAGCTTTCAAAATTTGGTAGCTAAATCAATATTTTTTTTTTTAGAGACTACCTTTTTAAGAGCTCAAAAAAAAAAAATAAAATCACTCTGTGGGCAGGTAGCCAGCTGGCTAGTAACTTTCAAAATCTAGTAACCAAACCAGTTTTTTAGTGGCCATTGGCCACCTGACTACCCAATTTGTTCCACCCTGAAGAGGAGTGGCCATGCCTCTGGCAGAGTGGCTACAAACAATGCCAGGAAGTTCCTTACTGTACTTCCTATAACAGAAAACTATACAGTTCGCCAACCATTTGAACAGGCACAGTTTAGAAATTGGTACATCTTCTTTCCCAAGGGTGAAAGAAGCAGCTGTGAGGACTTCCTGCAGTCCCTTTTACTGTGAACATAATATCCGAGTATTCCATGTACATCGAAAGTATGGAACAATGCTTCCCCCGGATTGGCATGCTCTGGGTAATACAAAGGCAGGTGGATGGCTTGATTAAGGGTAAACTCAGACATCGCTTTAGGTAAAAACTTAGGATTGGTACACAAAGACACCCTGTCTTTGGGGAAAACCAAATAAGGAGACTCGCATCAGAGCTTGAAGCTCAGAAATCCTCCAAGCAAAAGTAATAGCCAATAAAATTAACGCTTTCCATGACAGAAACAGTAGCTTGTATGTTGTGGTCTGCTCAAAAGGAGTAAAAGTAAGTTTCTCTGACATGAAATATAAGTCCCGGGGTGGAACTGGGTTGTGGATGGGAGGTTTCAGGTGAAGAATGCCTCTCAAAAATGTACAGGACACCTCCCATTGTACCACCGTATGGCCATCAAGAGGTACATGGAAGGCTAAGACAAGGACCAGGAGTAACTTAATGGAGGAGTATTGCAGAACAAAATCGGAAAGGGACAGCAAGTACTCCAAAATCTGATTCACTGGACAAGTGAACGGATCCAGATGATGGGAAGCCACCCATAGAGGAAAGCGCTTCCACTTCATGGAATAACTGGCCCTGGTGGAGGGCTTCTTAGCAGTCAGCAGGGCTCAGCCACTATTTGGGACTCCCCAAACCTAGCTATGGCTATCTCATCAAGAGCCAGGCATGGAGCTGTCATGACTTGAGGTCTGGATGGACTAGTGTTCCCTGCTCCTTGGACAGCAAGCCTTTACACAGGGGCAGGAGTACTGGAGGTTCTGCCACCAACTGCTGCAGTAAGGGGAACTATATCAAACTTTATTTAACCAGGCAGTTACATCATTGAACAAGCTCATTTTCAAGACGGTCCTGGACACATAGGGCATATTTATTTACAGTAATACAACAAATCGTAGTACACCAGACAGTAAATGCAGCATGTTACAGAATACAAAGTCAGTAGGCACTGGAGCAAAATTAGGATGGCAAATAGATATATACATACATACATAGACATTTCAGCGTATACTGGTAGAAATCTGTAGAATACAGAGGGAGGAGAGGAGAGGATGTAAGACACAATGGAGGGCAGGGAGAACAGAGGGTGACAAGACACATAAGGGAGAGGGAAGAGGGCAGCCTACTATGGTGCAGGCCCCCAACGGATATCTAATGAGGCCAGAAGGGAGCCACAAGGATCAACTTTGATCTTTCCATCTGACGTGTGTTCAGCACCCTCTGAAGTAGTGGGAAGGGAGAGAGAAGGCATAGAAGAATCTCCCTTTCCAAGAGAGGGACATTGTGTCTCACTAGAAAACCCCACGCCCTGGAGCAAGTAGAAAAGTGGCAATTTTGCACTGAGTGGGATGCAAAAAGGTCCAAATCTGGACTACCTCACCTGTTGAACTTCTATGACTGAGGCCAACAGCTCCCACTCATGCATCCTGGGCTGCCAAGACATTTTGAGTGCCTGGAACATGGACTGCTGACAATTCAAACACCATGAAGTCTTGCTATATTAGGACTTCTTGCAGTCAGCCACAGCACTTGAACTGCCCCGGAGAGGAAACAGTTAACTCCAGAGAATCTGGAGTTCACAGCGCGAGGGCGCTCTGCCAAAGCTCTATCTGGACAGTTTCAAATGAAACTGCCAGATTCTTTACTCCGCCACTGAACAGTCGCCCGAGATCAGCTCCTTCAGCTCGGTTCAGCTTAGTATTTTTCGGTTCATTTGAACCGCTAAAAGTATTTATTTTACCGCATTTCGTTAAAGCTCTATCTGGTAAACCGTAGTACAATATTGAAAGTCTGTGTGGAATCCAATTATCGGTTCGGTTTTGAACCGATCGGGTTTGCTTAATTTAACGCTTTAAAAGTGTTTTGGGGCTTTAGAGGCGGTTCCTGTTCTATCGGTTCTAAAAAACCTTGAATTTTAAAAGGGTTTTTCAAATACCCGTGACACGAAGTTAGAACCGACAAGGGGTCTTGCCTGGCACTGCCATTAAAAAGGGCAAGTTGTTGGTTAGGTGGCATTATGTCTGAGAAACCCAAAGGAAAACCGGCCCATTGGTTTCAACACTGTGATGTTTGTGGGGAAGCCTTTGCTAAGGCTGACCCACACACCACTTGTGTTTATTGTCTGGGGGCTGACCACCTCCTGTCAGACTGCCAGGTGTGTAAAAATTTTCCTGCAGCCACCCTGGAAAAGAGATTGGGCCGGCTCAGGGAACGAGAGGCCAAAAAGTCCGCTGACCCGGATGGCCAGCCCGGTTCAGCACCCACTGGACCAGAGGGAGTGCCCTCTGACCAGGGCGAGACTTCCTCGGGCCAAAGGAAGGCTGGTTCAGAGGAACCAGTCCCAGCAAAAAAGACAAAGAAATCAGCAGGTCTGGAGTCCAAAATTGTCTCTCCAACGGCTGCAGAGATAGCTAAAGCCATACAGATTGTTCAGTCTTTGTCTCAGGGATCTGTCGAACCCCCTACAACTGGTAAAAGGGTGGTTCGTTCAGTCCCAGTGGTTCAGGATTATGATGTTGAGGGTTTTATGAACCACAGGAGGGGAGGAGGAATTTGATCAGTATGTTTGTGACTGGGAAGGTCTGACGTGCCCATTGAACCGACATTTCTCCAGACAGACCTTTAGAATCTCCCCCATGCTGTCCGAGTCCCATTCTCATTTTATGTTTTACAAAAAGGTTGCAGAAACCCTCCAGCTTCCTTTAGAAGAGGCTGTGGATGAGCAAGAGGAGCCTGATTATGTTGAAATGATGGATATTCCAGAGTCTAGGAGGTTGTCTATTCCTTTGCATAAGTCATTTAGGAAGCAAACAACAAAGATTTTAAAAAATCCTCATTCTGTCCCTCCTGTAGATAAAAAATGGACAGAAGGTATACTTTATCAGGCCCTGATACAGACTTCCTCACTGAGCAGTGTAGTCATGTAGGTGTGGTGCAAGCTGCAGCCTGTGACAAGGTAATATTCCCCTGGCCTCACATCCTCCTGATAAGGATTCCAGGAAGATTGATGCCATGGCGAAAAAACAATATATGGCCGCTTCTTTGGGACTCAGGCAGGCTAATTATATGGCTTATGTGGCTAGATATCAGAAATCTAGATGGGACACAATTTTGCAGTTAGCCAAGCAGGCCCAGGGCCAGCTGGCTAGTGAGTTGGAACAGGTGGCTGCTGATGGTATTGTTCATACTGCTGTTGATGTTAATGATGTTTCCTCTAGGGTCATGGCCACTTCTGTAGCTTTCCGTAGGTTGGCAAGGCTCAGATGCACTAATCTGTCCCAAGATACTCAGTCAAAGGCTATGGATTTTCCTGTAACGGGAAATTCTCTGTTTGGTGACCAAACAGAAAATTATATGAAAAAGATGGATGAATATAGGACTACCTACAAAAGTGCCCAAGCTAAGGAGAGGCATGCCACTCCACAAAGGCACGCCCCCAGAGGTAGGGGCAGGCCTTTCCACAGGCCCTTTTACCAATCTCAAGCCTCCTCTGCCTTTTCACAGAGGGTTTTTTTCAGAGGCAGAGGTAGACGGGGCACAGGTAGACTGTCTCTCCCTCAGCTCAAAGCTGTTGCCAAGCAGGCACCCTGATGGGGTGCCCAGGGCAGATTCTCCTGTACCAGTGGGGGGCAGCTTGGCTTATTTCAGCCAGAACTGGCTGTCCCTAACTTCGGACAGATGGGTTCTGGAGGTAGTAAGTCAGGGTCTGGTTCTCAGCTTCAAACAGTTCCCAAAGATGAGAGCCAGGCTTTTTCCACCTGCAAATTCTACAGAAGCCCTTGCTTTGGAAGCAGAGATTTCTTCTCTTCTGGACTGCAAAGCAGTGGAAAGGGTTCCCCCTTGCCATCAGGGCAAGGGACTGTACTCAAGATATTTTCTTACCCCAAAAAAGACAGGAGAATGGCGGCCCATCCTAGATTTAAGGTACCTGAACAAGCATCTTTTGAAACCAAAGTTCAAATCAGGACAGACAACACCACAACAATGTGGTACATCAACAAGCAAGGGGCACTCGGTCATCAGCCTTGTGCAATCAAGCAATGAAGTTGTGGTCTCTGGCTTACCCCTGAACACCTCCCTGATAGCACTCACCTTCCAGGGAAGGACAATGTCCTGGCGGATGCCCCTCAGCAGGATTTCCCAGGGCCATCACGAATGGGCTCTTGAATCCTCAGGTCCTGGGGTCGGCCTTGCCAGATGGGGCACCCCTCAGATAGATCTCTTCGCAGCCCCAGACAACCACCAACTTCCTCTATTTTGTTGCAGGCCTCCAGTGCTGGGCCCAGTCCCCTGGACGCTTTTGTTGGATTGAAAGGAAATTCCTATATGCCTTCCCCTTCCTCCTCTCTTCAGGGTATTGGTAAAAGCAGAACTCAGCCCTGCAGAGTGATTCTGATTGCTCCAGACTGGGCCAGACAGCCCTGGTATCCTCTTCTCCTGTTCCTGACAATCCACCTCCCTGAGCTTGCCCAGGACCCACGACTTGCTGACCTGTGCACAGGGAGAGGTGGTACCGGACCTCAAATCCTCCACCTCAAGGCTTGGTTCTTGAGGAATTAGAATTTGCTGATTTGCACCTTTCTCAAGGTGTCCTGATATTTTAAAGGCTTCTAGGAAGCCTTCCACTAGGGCCACTTACAATTCTAAGTGGAAGAGGTTTTCCTTCTGGTGTTCTGAGAAACAAATTATACCAGAATCTGCTGACTTGGCCATTTTATTGGACTATTTGGCCCATCTAAATTCCCTAGGCCTTAGACCAGCTACCTTGAAGGTTCATCTGGCAGCTGTTTCTGCTTTTGTTTCTGCAGAGAAGCCTGTTTCCTTCCTCTCACCCTGTGTTTTCCAAGTTTTTTAAAGGGTTTACACTAACCTCCCTTTCGGGAACCAGCTCCTGCCTGGGACCTGAATGTTTGCATTGCTCAGTTAATGCAACCTCCCTTTGAGCCCCTGTCTTCTGCAGATCTCAAGTATTTAACATGGAAAACTGTTTTTCTAGTGGCTATCACTTCTGCCAGACGTATAAGTGAATTGCAAGCCCTGTCAGTGGAAAAAGATTTTATTTCTTTTCACAGGTATAAGGTAGTCCTCAGGCCTAACAGAAAGTTTTTACCCAAAGTGGTTTCAGATTTTCATCTGAACCAGTCCATCTCTCTCCCAGTGTTTTTCACTGAGCATTCTTCCTCGGGTGAAAGGAGACTGCACAGCTTGGACGTCAAAAGAGCCCTAAGCTACTATGTGGAACGTACCAAGGGTCACAGGTTCGAATCCCTCCAACTCTTCCTTACCTATGGAGAGGATGGCAAAGGGAAACCTGCCACTAAGAGGACAATTGCAAGGTGGATTGTCTCTTGTATCCAGTTCTGTTACCAAAAACTAGGTAGAGAACCCCCCTCAGGACTGAGGGCCCACTCCATCAGGGGTACAGCTGCATCTCTAGCGGCTGCTAGAGATATTCCCATTTTGGAAATTTGTCAAGCTGCTACCGGGAAAACAGTTCACACCTTTACCAAGCATTATTCCTTGGACGTTCAGTCCAGGAGAGATGCTCATTTTGGCACAGCTGTGCTTCAGAGCCTATTTCCTAAGTAGGTTCTGACCCTCCTCCATGGAGGTACTGCTGTGTAATCTGCAAGAAGTCCTAATATAGCAAGACTTCATGGTGTTTGAAGAAAAAATTACTCACCTTAGTTATTGCTTTTCTTCTCATGGAGTCTTGCTATATTAGGACAACCCCCCCAACCTACCCCTCTCAGAACTTCTACTTGGGTAAGGGGTTGGCAAATTAGTGCAAGCACTGTGTCATGCCATTTTACTTCCTCCCTACTCCCCCCTTTTTCATTGGGTTAGGGAATTAGGTAATCTGTTTGTTAAGTGGTATATGGCCCCCTTCCTGGACTTGAGTCTTTTTGGGAAGGGGGGGTCTAATAGTGCTTGTTAGGGGTGATACTAATAATAATATTACCTGCTTTGTTGTTATTATTATTCTGTTGTTATTGTTTTTCCTACTAGTAGGTAGCCACTGGGCTAGTGTAGAACTTTCCACACAGACTTGCTTCTTATTCAGCTTCGTAAAGATCTGGCAGTTTCATTTGAAACTGTCCAGATAGACTTTGGCACAGCGCCCTCGCGCTGTGAACTCCAGATTCTCTGGAGTTAACCGTTTCCTCTCCGGGGCAGTTCAAGTGCTGTGGCTGACTGCAAGAAGTCCTAATACAGCAAGACTCCATGAGAAGAAAAGCAATTACTAAGGTGAGTAATTTTTTCTTCTAGACCGTGTGCTACAGCCCAGTACCAGACCTTCACTGCTTCACTGCACAAGGGGTACGAATGAGTCCCCCCTTGCTTTTTGATGTAATGCACTATGCTGATGTTGTCCATCGGCACCAGTAGAGGGCCCAGGGACAGGTAGTCCTGAAAGGCTTGCAGGCCGTACAAGATGGCCCTATTATCTAGAACGTTTATGTGGAGGGAACTCTCGGATGCAGTCCGGGTTCCCGGAGTCTGCTGAGGGCCCAGGTGAGTGCCCTAGCCCATCCCCAAAGCATCCGTGGTGAGGATCTGATGAAGGGAGGCAATCAGGAAAGGAACCCCCTTCCCCCAAGATTGCTGGGTTCCATCCACCAGTGAAACACTTTCCTTACCAGTGAAGAGACTAGAACCTTCTCTTCTAGATCATCACGCATGAAGCCCAGCAGCTGCAGGAATGTTCTAGCTGTCACATAATGGTTGCTATAAAGGAACTGGTCCTGTTCTATCAAGCACTCCGCCCTGTCCAAGGGTAGGATGGCAACACCCTGGGCTGTATCCAGTATGGCACCATGTACTAGAGACGTTGACAGGGGGGGGTCAAAGCTCACTTGGACAGATTGACCGTAAACCCCAGGGCATGGAACAGCTGTCTGGTATGTGTTAGGGTGCGAATGAGTTGCTCCTCAGACTAATACTTTGAGCAACCAGTCATCCAGGTAAGGGAAGACATACAGTCCCTCCCTCCCTCCTGATGGCTGCTGCCAGTACCGCCAAGCATTTGGTAAAGACTCAGTGCAGAAGACAAGCCAAAGGGCAATGCCTTGAACTGGTACTGCCCCCCCCCCCCGGAAAAAGACTCTGAGGTACTGCCTGTAGGGGTACATACCTTTATGTGCAGGTAAACATCCTGCATGTCCAGATAGCATATCCAGTCTTCCTTGTGCAGTAGAGGCAGCAGGGCCTTGGAGGGTTACCATCCTGAACTTCTTGTATTGGATCTAGAAATTCAGGTTTCTGAGGTTCAGCATGGGCCCCAAATCCCCCCCGTGGATTTCCAGACTAGAAAAAAGTGAGAATAGAACCCTCTGTTCCTCTGGAACTGGTTCTATGGCCCTTTTCTGCAGCAGCATGTGAATTTCCTCCAGCAACACTGGAACATGATCTGGAGGGTGGCTTGAATGAACCGGAGGAAGATTAGGAAGGCACTCCAGGAGTTATATCGTATGGCCTTGCTCTAGGAGCTGCAGTACCCAAGCATCTGTTGTGATCTCCCTCCACCTGTCTAGACGGAGGGAGAAGCGACCCCTACCACCACCTCCTGCAGCACTTGAGGGTGGGGGTCTGACCAGGAGTCATGTTGAGGCAGGGCCAGCGGCTGGACCACATCTCCACCTTTAGAAGATTTGCCAGTGGAGGAGGAAGGTGTGGGCATGGCTGTGGCTGCTCAGCACTTGGCTGTCAGGCACCTGGCTTGGGTCTGTGGGAGGCCCTATGAAAAGGCACCTTCTGCACACCTCTGTGGGCACGATAAAGGGAGTGAACCAAACCCAAGGTTCTCCCAGAGGCCTGAAGGTCAGAAAGGATGTCCTGTACATCCACCCCAAAAAAGCTTGTAGCCTCTGAAGGGTGCATTCAAGACTGACTGTTACATGTCCATGGCAAAACCGGACGTCCTGAGTCAAGAATGTCATCTGAGACAGATGCCAACTGCAGCTGCTCTAGCAGAGGCATCCGCAGCATCAGAGACTGCCCTCAAGAGGTGCTTACCCATATCAGCCCATGAGTGGAGGGTCTTAAGCAGCTCCCATCTCTGGGACCCTCAGGAAGGGCATAAGCCACAACTTTGCCCTTCTTCCAAAGGGTATTTTGGAACTTGACCATATGGGCAATGTAGTTAATAACCCTGATGGCCAATGTGGAAGAGGCATAGGTCCTCCTTTCTGGACTCCTTATGCAGGGGGGAAGGGAGCTGAGGTCTCTTGGACCAATCATGGGCAGCATTTATTACTATTGAATCTGTCCTCTGTTGCTCTGTGAAGAAAGGCTTCCTTGAAGGAGCCTGGTACAATTCATCTGCCTTTCTGGGCATCGCAGGAATCATATTTTGCCTGTACTAGGCTGGAAGCAGCAAATATCCACACTACTCAAGGAGCACTTACAAAAATCAGCTTTATTAAATTGTAAAATCACATATCGCCAAACAAAGCATCAGGTCGAACAAACAACCTTGACTAGTTTTGCATTAGATGCATCATCAGGAGGCTGAGCCAATCATTGAATCAGGGTCTTAAATTCAAAAAATCTTAAAGTGACAATGCTAAATTGTGCAACATTTATAAATCTGCAAAGTGCAAAAGTGCTAGATCACACAAATTAATACAAAAACACTAGTAAGTGGTAACCACCCAATAAAAAACATCAAGCCCAGGAAAGCTACATAAATATTAAAATACCATTTACCAGAGTTTTGTATTGATTTATGTCATTTTAGGTAGTATCCTTCTGCCAAACAGCTGCTGTAATAAGCATCTATGACTCTCAAAGGAAAACATGGCCAAAAATCAGAGGTTCCCAAAACCTGGAACGTAGAATGTTATTATACAAAACTTTCCAAGGCATGTCAAGCAGTTGTGAATAAGTAATACCACGGCTCCTAATTTTCAAAAAAATGCTTCCTTCATGTACAGAGGAATTACTAGAGGATAGTAATGCTTTTAATTTCCCCATTAGCCAACAAGGCCAGTACCACAGGCTTAACCCAAGGGGACCAAACAGTCTCAGGGAGCACTAATAAAGGCCTTCTATAACAAACAACAACAACAAGTGAATTGCAAATAACCCACCCATTTAAAAGGATAATGGGTAATATTCAGTTTTAACAACTAAGTCTCCTGTGGGGGTGGGGGTGGGGAAACACACTTGAAAGAATAGCTTCTAAGGTCATGGCTGGGAGATGCACACGCACACACACACACACACACACACACACATTATATACAGGGGATATGACATGGCCTGCGTGAAGATATCATTTATCTTCATGCGAGGCCAATGATATCTCACGAGTGGCAAAGCCACGACTAAGATATCTTGATGTCATTGGCCTCGAGTGAAGATAAATAGGATATCTTCACTCGGGCCATGTTATGTTCTGTTTATACAACATGTTTTCAAACCACAAACAAGTCCCCCCAAAACACATGTTTTGTTTTGGCCCCTGAGAGTATCTGTCACATCCCCACTTAACAGAATTACCCATATATCTTGTTTATCAGACAGCAACCTCCCCACCACCACCACCACCACCACCCCCGGGCTCTTATCATGCCATAACTGCTAAAGCAACTGCAATTTTTTTTTTTTTTTAAAGTTATGTGGTTGATCCTGTGATTGTTCGGTGTTTCTGTGTATGCTCTAAATTTGTAGTGTTACTGAGCTCTTTCAGTATAAAATGAGGACATGTCAGAGTTAAAATAAGTCACAGTCTGTGTATAGTTATAGAAATATGATGCTTTTTGAAATTGGCATAATCAACCAGATAAGTTTTATAAAAACAATTTCCTCATGTCTTACGCAAGTAGCTTCACTGTCAGGTTTTAAATTGGTAGCATGGCTGAGCGCTTTCAACATAGTACAGTGAGGAACTGTCAGAGATTTTAAATAAGCAGACTTCTTGTGAAACATCTGAATGTTTTTTTTTTCTTAAGTTTCCTGAATTGCTGAGCTTTTGTGAAATATCCTGCCAACAGTAGATAGAAGAGAGAGATGGAGTCACACCTTTACAGAAGAGAAAGCACACCCGAGCGACTGTTGCTATAGCAACGTTACTATAGCAACACTCACTGATGCTCCGGTGACGGGCTCGCTTGTCTCGAAGGTGCGACTCCGGCTGTTTCTTCTTTCCACTATTGGCAGGATATTTTACAAAAACTCAGTAATTTAGCAAACTTTAAACAAACAAACAAACAAACAAAAAAAAAAAACAGATTCCGACATTTTACATGGAGCGTGCTGTTTTAAAATTTCTGGCAGGTCCTTACTATACTACGGTGAAAGTGTTCAGCCACGCTAAGAATTTAGAATCTGACAAAGTGAAACTGCTTGTGTAAGAAATCAGTAAGATCAACCAGATAAGTTTTTTTTTTTGGTTTAAATAACTGTTTGAAAGTGATGACGGCAGGATTATCTAGTTGTCAGAGTCGCGTGGTGGTGGGACAGTTGCAGGTCGTGGAGAGGCGTCCGGGTACAGGTCGTGGAGGGGCAGAACACGTTTTGCATGCTTTCGTTTTCATAGCAATGACATATAGGAACATAGAGATAACACCATGTTCCATGACGTATAGGGACATGGAGATACAGTATCAGTGATATGTCCACTGCCTGCCCCAGATATCACTTTTTATCCCTGTATTTATACCAAAACACAAGGAGTGTGTGTGTGTGTGTGTGTGTGTGTGTGTGTATTTCATGTATTCGATATATACAATAGGGCCAAGAGTTTTAGAAGTTTTGTTATGCTCTCTTGTGTTCTGTTCCTGTTTATTTGTTTGCTCATTCTGTGTGTGAGCTTTTCTGAATGGGCCGACAGTGTTATAAACTCTGGGAGACACATGCGTGTGCTTTGCAATGCTATTTATTTATTTATTTTATTTTATTTTTGTTGGCCGGGTAAGTGCACTAGACAAATCCTGCCTATTTTCAGGCACGACCCGGGGGAGTAGGATACAGGTGAATGACAACTGACCTTGAACCAGATTAAGCTGATGCTAAATGAGTTAGTTTTGGGTAGAAGTGAGAAACAAACTTTTGTGAGGCTCTATTGTTTAGAAGTCTGGCTGCAGTGAAGCTGAGAGCATCACAGTAATTGTAGTGAGCTGAGAGGCAGAGTGTCAGAACAGGTGATACTGTTTTCAGTGGTAATTAAGTTAGCTGCAGGCAGAGTGCAGAGTGTTCTGTGAAATTGTGCTCTTTAGGATTCTGGCTGTAGTCAAGCTGATAGTAACAGTAACTGTAATGGGTGAGAATCAGAGTTTGAGGAACAAGTGAGAGGGTGTTTCAGTGGTAGTTGAGTTAGCTGCAGGCAGTAGTTTAGACTGTTCTGTTCATAATTCTGGCTGCAGTCACAGTAATGAGCTGGAAGTTGGTCGGGGTGGGGGGATAGGTGTATTTTGTAATGCTCACTGAGTTAGCTGTAGGCAGCAGTGAGACCTCTGAAGTAGTTTTGCATTTGTGTCTATGGTAACAGCACAGGTGTTTCTTGCATGCTGAGGGAGAAAGCTGCCTAGAGTGATGACCTTTTGTGACCTGTGTGTGTAAATGGCTAATATCATCACAGTAGAGCAGAGGATAAAGATATCACACTGAAGTGGATGATAACAGTGTTTTATCTCACTCATTTACTACTCACCCCTATAGTGTGTGTGTGTGTGTGTGTGTGTGTGTGTGTGTGTGTGTGTGTGTGTGTGTGTGTGTGTGTATAGATAGATATAGATGGTAGGTAAAAATTTATTTTTATACAGGTGATACATGTCATTTGGACATAATCCAGTTTACAAGACAGAACGGTGTAATTTCCTATCTAAATACATACAATAAGATTCCACATTTAAAACACAGATGAATACAAACAGCATAATATAACTGAAATACATCCATATAAATTATAAAAGGAAATCTTAACAGATTCCAACACACATCTGAAAATATTCAACACTCACAAATGTGAGTATATAACTCCTTTACGGTTTGAGTAAATGAGGAGTAACTTGTAATTTCTCTCACATCAACAGGGAGATGATTCCAGAAACCAGCAGCTTGATATAACAAGGACCTATCCCCATATTTATTTTGAAATTTTCCTACAACTATTTTATTTAGATGAACTGATCTAGTTAATAACAGTTTATGATAGCATTTCACTGGAAACAGTAACAGTGAAATTGGATGATTCACCGATAAATATTTCATTTGATAAATTAAGGTTAACCAATGGCACTGATAATTTACATCCAAAGGCAATCAGTTTACTTTATTCAGCAATAAGCAATGATGAGTCCAATAGTTCCCCTTTAACACGTATCTAGCCACTCGATAATAGGTTTTGTCCAACTTAGTCAGCAATACTTTGTGTTCCTGTATATTAGTTCACCATATCATAACACTTTTCCTATCTAACATTGTTAAGCAATCAGTACTTAACGCTCCCACCCTTATATTAACTTTTTTAATCAATTCAATAATGTGGCTGGAAAAGGACAAATGTTCATCAAATGTAACCCCCAAGTAACTATAGTCCTTCACCTGTTCCAACTTAATTAAATTCCCTGTGTAAATACATAAATTGTGAGTAACATCACCACTTTTTTAATGAAAATTTCATGCATTTTGTTTTTTTTTTGCATTCGCAATTAGTTTCGACCTGGTGAACCACCCCTCTATCCTTGAAAAATCAGACTGCAGGCTAGATTGCAATATGTCTTCCATTTTTCCAGATGCAATTATTACCGTATCGTCGGCATATAATTGGATCTCTGTTTGCTCCGCAATCTGTGGAAGACTATTTATGAATATAAGGAACATAAGAGGTCCTAAAATTGAATCCCTGAGGGACTCTTCTATTAACATTTCTTCTCTCTGATAAACATCCCTGTACCTCCACTCTCTGGGATTGATTATCCAAATATGATTTTAAGCAATCTAAAGGATCATCTCTAAGACCTATTTCCTGCAGTCTCTCAATTAACAAGGGGTGGTCCACACGGTCAAAAGCCTTCGAAAGATCTACAAAAATAAGCGCCGTCTCCATACTGTTTCCCAATGACCTGTTTAACAGGTCATTAAATACCAAAAGAGCTGTTGTGGTAGAATTATTTTTTCGAAAACCAGATTTTTTGTTGTTAATACACTATATTTATCCAGATAATCCATTATCTGGATAGAAACTAGTTTCTCCAAACTTTTTGATAAAAGGGGTAATAAGGCTATAGGCCTATAACTGTTAACTTCTACCACATTTCCCCCTTTAAAAATTGGCTTAACTCTACTCTCTTTCCAGGATGAGGGAAAATATCCAATTTGAAGACTCCAATTAAATAAGTATGTAATAATTGGCGCTATATTAAAAGCTGCTAATTTCAAAAATTTACCTTCTAAACCATCATTACCAAAAGTTTTGTGAATATTTATATTTTGAAGTATTTTATAAACTTTGGTTACAGTCAAAGTTTTAAATCTAAATTGGGGGGGGGGGGCATTTTGTGAAAATTATGTTTTAGTTTGTTCCAAGTCTGATTGACAGGGTATTTTGCAATTAGGAAGATCAACAAAAAAATGTATTTAATATGTTACAAATGTCCTTCAAATTTTCAATAAGGATGTCACCATGTTTTAGCCTAAGTATCTCCTCCGAGGTATCACTTCCTGGTTTGGTCAATTTCTTAACCACTCTCCAAAACTGTCTTGGGTCTGTACTCTAATCTATCTTAGTTTTATAGAATTAAATTTTTGAAGCCTTAATTAACCATTTACATTTGTTTCTAGCAGCTTTAAAAGAGATCCAATCCATATATATATATACACACACACACACACACACACACACACACACACACACATATATATTTTTTTATAGACACACAAAGTAATATACATACAGAAAAAGTAGTATCAAAAAAGGTTTTAAGTATTTTTTTTTTTTTAACTAGACTCCACCCATTTCAACTTGTACCTTATTGCTTAGCCAGATTCAATTTGTGTTCTCAATTTAATTTAGCCAAATCTCCAGCTCCAGACTTTACACAAAGTATAGTAAGGAGCTCAGTCTGCTGCCTGACACCAAAAAAATATACAAGGGACAATGAGGTACCCCCAAGTGGTCTCCCAACACATTTAGCAAAATTCTATAGGCCTCCAGAAAAGAGACCATACAGTCTGAACCAACACACAGACTGCTGAACTGATAAACCATCCTGGACCACTATACACAAGTCATTTGCATAAGCAATGGTTTTGAGACTCAACACCCCTTCGGAAATCTGTAAGGGCATAATAAGATGGTCTCACTCAAGTTTCTGCAATAGAGGATCTAAGCAGAGAATTTACAGGACAGGACTGAGAAGATACCCCTGCCACATACCCTTACATAGAGGGCAAGGGTTCCCTAGCCAACCACTGACCACCAGATTTGTGAACGTATCCTAGAAACATAGAATTTGATGGCACATAAGGACCACTTGGCCCACCTAGTCTGCCCATTTTCCTACCTAACAGATAAGCTGCAGATCCTAGATAAACAACAGCCTACTTCCTCCTACCCCCCCCCTCCACCAGGACTGCCTTATGTCTGTCCCATGCATTCTTGAACTCCCCCACTGATCTTGATTCCACGACCTCTTCAGGAAGGCTGTTCCATGCATCCACAACCCTCTCTGTGAAAAAAATACATCCTCACATTACCTCTAAGCAGTCACCCCTCTATCTTCAAACTGTGTCCCCTTGTTCTAGCACATCTCTTTTTCTGAAAGATACTACCCTCTTGGACTTTGTTGATTCCCTTGAGATACTTAAACGTTTCTATCATGTCCCCCCTCTCCCTTCTTGCCTTGAGGGTATACATATTAAGCTCCTTTAGTCTCTCTTCGTTTATCTTCTGGTGCAGTCCCTGCACCATTTTGGCTGTCATCCTCTGGACAGCCTCCACTCTGTCTATGTCTTTGCGGAGATGGGGTCTCCAGAACTGCACACAGTACTCCAGATGGTGTCCGACCAACTGTCTGTACAGAGGGATAACAACTTCCTGTTTTCTACTGGTGATGCCTCTCCCTATGCATCCCAGTATCCCCCAACCTTCCTTACTGCCTTCTCACATTGCTTGCCCACCTTTAGGTCATCCGATATAATTACCCCCAGGTACCTTTCCATTTTTGTTGCTGTCAGTATCTAACTCCCCAGTGTGTACTCTTCCCCTGGGTTTTTGTTTCCCAGGCACAATACCTTGCATTTCTTTGCGCTGAATCTAAGCTGCCATACATCTGACAATACCTCCAACCTTGCCAAGTCCCTTCTCATCCTTTCCACTCCATCTTGTGCATCAACCCTGTTGCAGATCTTTGCGTCTTCTGCAGACATACTTTTCCTTCCAGTTCCTCTGCAATGACACTTAAGGACATTAAAAAGGACTGGTCCCAGTACTGAACCCTGCGGTACCCCACTAGTAACCCTCCTTTCTTCACTGTGGACTCCATTTACTTCTACCCTTTGCGTCCTCTTGTCTAGATATTTTTTTATCCAGGCTACCACCTTGTGACCCACTCCAAGGTTGGCTAACTTGTATATTAATCTTTTGTGTGGGACTATATCAAATGCCTTGCTAAAAATTTAGGTAGGCCATGACCACAGCCCCTCCCTGGTCTACTACTTTGGTCACCCAGTCAAAGAAATCTATTAGATTCATCTGACACCATCTTCCCGCTGTGAATCCATGCTGCTTTGGGTCTTGTGCCCCACTGGCCTCTAGGTACTCAACAATTCTTTCCTTCAGAAGTGATTCCATCATTTTCCCCCACCACTGAGGTCAAACCAACTAGTCTGTAGTTTCCTGCCTCTGCCCTGCTCCCACTTTTGTGAAGAGGAATCACATCCACCCTCCTCCAGTCCTCGGGTACCACCCCATCCTCCCATGATTTGTTAAACAGAGAAGTCAGTGGTGTCACTAGTTCTACCCTTAGTTCTTTTAGAATTCTTGGGTGAATCCCATCAGGCCCCATTGCTTTGTCCACCTTCAATTTTACTAGTATTTTCAAAACTCTTTCTTCTGTGAATGGACTGGTATCGACCCCCGTATCCAGAGTGTTTCTCTTGTTTGGTTTAGGTACCTCCCCCTGCTCTTCCTTTGTGAATACTTAGCAGAAATATCGTTCAGTATCCCTGCTTTTTCACTGTCACCCTCTGCCCACATTCCCTCCCCTTTTTTAAGCCTCAGTATCCATCCCTTGGTCTTTCTTCACTCCCTAATGTACCTATAAAATGTCTTATCCCCCTTCTTAACAGAGTTGACTATCCTTTCATCGGTTTGGGCCTTTGCTATTCTGACTGCCTTCCCTGCCTCTTTCGGCTTTAACTGATAAAGTTCTCTGTCCTGCTCCTCCTGTGTTTCCTTATATTTCCTGAATGCTATCCTTTTCTCCTCAACATTCCCCGCTACCTCTGTTGAGAACCATAGCGTTTTTTTCCTTCGTTGTGTTTTGTTGATTTGCTTCACACAACGGCTTGTTGCCTCTGTGACAGCGGTTTTGATTACTTCCCATTGTTCCTCCACCCCTCCTTCTTGCCTGTTTGCTAGTGCTTTTCTGAGGCACACTCATTTTCTCCAAAGTCATCCCTCCTAAAGTCCAATACTCTTGCTTTTGCATGGCTTGACTGTATGGCTGTGTTTATCGTGAACCACACTGTTTGGTGGTCGCTTGTTCCCAGATGGCTACCCACTTCTAAATCAGAGATTCTTTCTCCATCCCCGTTTAAGAGTACCAGGTCTAAGATTGCCCTCCCGAGTGGGTTCCAATACTAACTGTCTGAGGCATGCCCCTTGTAGGGCATCAAGAATAACCCTGCTCTTGGATGTGCCTGCAGCAAAGATGCTCCAGTTAACATATGGCATATTCAGGTCCCCCATTAACAATATCTCCCCTTTTTCTGCCATTCTAAGGATGCCTTCTATCATTTCCTTGTCCACTCCCTCCTCGAGATGGGGGTCCGTATACAACCCCCATGCAGACTGTGGTGCCATTTCCTGTCTCCAGGGTGACCCAGAGTGTCTCATCTGCTCCCCATTTACTCTTCAGATCTGTTGCTTTGATCCCTTCCCTTACATAGAGAGCTCCTCCTCTTTTAACCTCCCTGTCCCTCCCGTAGATTGTGTATCCTGGTATGTCGACATCCCAGTCATGGTTCTCTGTGTACCATGTTTCTGTGACTGCCACGATATCCAGGCATCCCTCTTCCATCAAGGCCACTAGTTCACGGAGTTTGTTGCACAGACTATGGGCTTTGGTACTGATCACCCTCCATTTTTTGATGGCCTTACCTCTTTTAGCCCCATCCCTGTCCTTACTGCTTTGCCTTTTTTTGCATCATTTACCTCTGTCCTGCTCCTTAATGACTTCTCTACCTTGGTGTTTACCTTGATAATTACCGTGTTTTGTGGGGGAGGCTGGGATTTCCCTGCTCCTTTTCGTGCCTCCCCCCTTGGCAAGTTTAAATGCTTGCCAATGAAGCATTTAAACCTATCACCTAGGATCCTGGTCCCCGGACAGATGCAGACCATCGTACCAGTATAGGTCTGCATCCCTCCAGGTGGGTCCCCAGTGAAGCCAAAACCCTGAGCTCCACACCAGTTTTCCAACCATTCATTGAATTCCATGGTGTGGAGTACCCTAGCATCACCCTTGCCATAGACAGGCAGCACCTCCAAGAAGGTTACCATATGCGTTACTTGTCTAAGGCCCCTCCCCAACTCTACAAACTCCTCTTTCACTGCTCTGATCCCATTCAGAGCCAGGTCATTTGTCCCTAGGTGAACAATGACATCCAGCTCCCTCCCTCGTGCAGCTGCTCCCACAATCCTGAGGATTCGCTTCCTGTCCCTCCAAGCCGTGGCACCAGGCAGGCACCTTAACTCTCTCTCTCCTTCCTCCCCTACTACTACCCCTAGTGACTGAGTTCCCCACCAAGAATTGTTGCCTTCCCCAGTGGGGTCCTGTGTCTCCCTCCTGTGGGTCTCCTTTATGGAGGTTCCCAGCATCTTCCTTGGTCTCCACTGCAGGTGTCTCATAGAATAACCACTATCTGCCAGAACAGCATATGAATTGTGGAGAGGTACAGCTGGAGGGATGCACCTCTGTTCCACCACCCTCTCCCTCCTCGAGTCCACCTTGGTCCAGCCGCTCCTCTTTCTTAGCAACCTCTGAGGTAGCGGTGGTGGCCCTGGAGGTCCCAGAGTGTGGGAGGAGGTTTCATGAATCCTAGCCAGGTCAGCCTGGAGACGGGCAACCTCCTCCCTCAGACCAGATAGGTGCCTGCAAATAGGGCAGCATCACAGCCTCCAAAATATCTCCCAGAACACTGCTGCCCCACAGCCATTGCACTGCACCACTCCCATCATGTCTTATTTTGTGTCCCCTCTCCTGTTGCTCTGTATGCTTACAACTCTCACCCTTCCTGTCCTGAACAGCAACTTCCTGTATTCTTCAGTAGTCTCCATCTTCCTTGCTCAGGGTCAGACCTCCACCAGCTAGGGGGGAGAAACAGCTATTTTTTTCCTACAGAGTTGAAAAAAACTAATGTTTCTCTATGATCCTTCCCTTCCTACTGCCAAAACAGGAAGTTCCTCTTGTCAGTCAAATCCAGTGGCTATAAAAGTAGAACTGGCTTAGGGTGGAGGGGTGGGATGGAGGGCAATTAGTAAGAAAAAGGGCAGCTTTTTTAGTCAGCTGCTTTCTGCTCTAAAAGCAAGATATCTGTCTTCCAAAAGCTAGCAGCAGGAAGTTGTAATTTGAGTCATCTGCTTTTCTACTGCCCAAGCCACACCCTCAATTAACCTCTCTCCCCTCCTACTGATTTAGCAAACTAAGTTGATACAGTACCCTTCTCCAACACAGAAACGCACATACTGACTTTTTTTTTTTTTTTTTAATAAACACGGAATCCAGTTTATAAGCTGTAAGGGGAAATCACAACTCTGCAAGACGTACCATAGGGAAGCCAGGTCAAATATCTTGTGCTGGTCCAGCACTAGCAAAAACCCTTGTACTCTACTGGAATTACCCCTTTCTACTACCTCACACAAGAGAGTTATCAGATGAAACTGAATTGTCCTACTGGGGACAGAGCAAACATGCAATGGGGATACCAGATGCCCAACAGCTTGAATCAATCTGGATGTTAACATTTTAGAATAATTTTTAAATCGGTATTGAGAAGGCCAACGAGTCTCCAGTTATTTAAGACACTCTTCGCTCCAGCTTTATGCCAAAAATTAAGACCTTTTTTCATTCCTTGGCCAAAAGCAGACTGGTACAGTAAAAAATTGAAAACCCAAACCAGCTTTTCAATTAGTACAGGGACTACTAATTTATTGAATTTGATAGCTAAACCATTAGACCCAGGGGTAGTGTCATTGTTAGGGCTGTAATTTTTTCACAGTAAAAAATTGTGAATTTCAGTCAGTTCACAGTGAAATTTGTTTTTTTCTGCTCTAAAAGCAAGATTTCTGTCTTCCAAAAGCTAGCAGCAGGAAGATGTAATTTGAGTCACCTGCTTTTCTACTGCCCAAGCCACACCGTCAATTAACCTCTCTCCCCTCCTACTGATTTAGCAAACTAAGTTGCTACAGTACCCTTCCACAGTAGAAATTGCACATTTAATTTATTTCAAATTTTGTTGTAAAAAATCGTCCCCAAACAAAATTCTCCCATGCCACAAGCATGATTTACAAATCTTTCTAATGTGGCACGGTAGAATCTGCGTTATATAAAAAGCCCCTAAACAATTCAAAAAAAGTCTGTGGCATGATGGTGACTCATTGTCTAATGAATGAACTGCAATAGAAATTTCACTAGTGAAAACAGCAACCTGATGCGAGGGGAAAATATCATCTGGGATCTGGGTATAGTTAAGATATGAAAAAAGCGTCTCTTCCTGAATTAAAACTAAAATCAGAGCTAAAGAAATTCCACACACAGTTAGAAGCAGTATCTAGTATTCCCCGTTTCTCATAGTGAAAGAGACAATTTTTAACCTTAACACCAGAAAGAAAAAAATTACTCACCTTAATAATGTTGTTTCTTCTAATGGAGTCTTGCTGTATTCTGACAGTAGTAGTGAGTCCCAACCTTCGAACTGCCCTGGAGATGAAAGAGTTAACTTTCCATGCCAGGCATGGAACGCTGAGCTCTAGCACGGTTGAGACTCTGTCTGTTGCTGTTTAAACTCAGACCGTCAGATCTTTACGAGCAAACTCACTAAGGCCCTGTGTGGAAGCTGTAAACCTACACTAGCCAACTGGCTACTAAACATAAAAAATACATTTTTTGGTCCCAAAACAAAGACTCAAGTCAGGAGACCTAAAAAATGAAAAACACAACACAAAATCACCCAAGAAAAGGGGGTGAAACAACAAGGTGGGCATCTACTGAGTGCCAACACTGCCACTGCCCACCCACATCCCAAAACAGAGGTTCTGAGAGAGGCAGGAGGGGAGGTCAGAATACAGCAAGACTCCATTAGAAGAAACAACATTACTAAGGTGAGTAATTTTTTTCTTCAAACAACATGAAGTCTTGCTGTATTCTGACAGTAGCAGACTACCAAGCAGTACCTCCATGGAGGAGGGACAGACCTACTTAGGAAACAGGCTCTGAAACACAGCTGTGCCAAACCGAGCATCACTCCTAGCCTGAATAACCAAGGAGTAATGCTTGGTAAAAGTGTGAACTGTTTTCCAGGTAGCTGCTTGACATATCTCTAAGATAGGAATATCCCTAGCAGCAGCCACAGATGCAGCTGTACCTCTGGTAGAGTGAGCCCTCAGGCCAGAGGGTGGAACCTTACCCAGTTTTCCATAACAGAATTGGATACAAGAGACAATCCACCTGGCAATGGATCTTTTAGTGGCAGGTTTCCCTTTACCAACCTCACCATAAGTGAGGAACAGTTGGAAGGAGTCAAACCTGTGACCCCTGGTACGCTCTATGTAGTAGCTAAGGGCTCTTTTCACATCTAAACTGTGGAGCCTCCTCTCGCCAGAGGAGGAATGGTCAGTGAAGTACACAGGAAGAGACACAGATTGAATAAGGTGGAAATCTGAAACCACCTTAGGCAAAAATGTCCTGTTAATCCTGAGGACCACCTTATCTCTATGAAAGGAGATAAAAATCAGGCTCCACTGACAAAGCTTGTAATTCACTTATGCGTCTGGCAGAGGTGATGGCTACCAGAAACACAGTTTTCCAAGTCAAGTACTTAAGCTCTGCTGAAGACAAAGGCTCAAAAGGGAGTTGCATAAGCTGAGCAATGCAAACATTAAGGTCCCAAGCAGGCGCAGGGTCCCTGAAAGGAGGGTTGGTGTGAAGCAATCCCTTGAAAAACTTGGAGAATACAGGGTGAGCTGAAAGAGAAGAGGGCTTACCTGCTGAGACAAAAGCAGAGACAGCTGCCAGATGCACTTTCAGTGTAGCTGGTCTAAGCCCTAAGCCATTTAAATGGACCAAATAATCAAGGACTGTGGGCAGATCAGCAGACTCTGGGGAAGTATGCTTTCCAGAGCACCATATGGAAAAATCTTTTCCACTTGGAATTATAAGTAGCCCTGGTGGAAGGTTTCCTAGAAGCCTTCAGAATATCCACTACGCCTTGGGAGAGGTGTAAATCAGCAAACTAACTCTTCAAGAGCCAGGCCTTGAGATTGAGAGATTTGAGATTCGGGTACCAAACCCTCCCCTGAGCGCAGGTTAACAGGTTGTGATTCCTGGGAAGACACAGGGGAAGATGGACTGCTAAGGCTAGAATGAGTGGATACCAAGGCTGTCTGGCCCAGTCTGGAGCAATCAGAATCATCTTGCAAGGTTGAGATCTGATTTTGACTAGCACTTTGAACAAGAGAGGGAAGGGGGGAAAAGGCATACAGGAACTTCCCTTCCCAACTGAGAACTATGGCATCCAGGGGGACTGTGCCCAAGACTGGGGGCCTGCAACAAAAGAGAGATCTTTTGCAGCCCCAAACAATCACCAACTTCCTATCTGTGGGGTGCCCCATCTGGAGAATATCACCTCCAAGACCAAGGGATCCAGGGACCATTCGTGATGGCCCTGAGATATCCTGCTGAGAGCATCTGCCAGGACATTGTCCTTGCCTGGGAGGTGTACTGCTGTGAGGGAGGTGTTCAGAGAATAAGCCAGAGACCACAACTTCATTGCTTCTGTGCACAAGGCCGTAGACCGAGTGCCTCCTTGCTTGTTGATGTACCACATTGTGGTGGTATTGTCTGTTCTGATCTGAATAACTTTGTTCTGAACAGACTTGGAAAAAACTTGTGCTAGAAATACTGCTCTGAGCTCCAACAGGTTGATGTGGAGCAGAGACTCCTGAGGGGACCACAACCCCTGGGTGGTCAGGTCGCTTAAGTGAGCCCCCACCCCAAGAGGGAGGCATCTGTAGTAAGGATTAAGGAGTGGGACTGAGTGACAAAGGGGACTCCTTGTCTCAGATTGCTCTGATCCTGCCACCACTGTAGGGCCTGGATCAGGGATCGAGTTACTGGGATCAATTTGGTCAGAGGGTCCTTCCTTTGAGACCAGAAGGCTCTCAAATGGAACTGAATGTCTCATCTGAAATCTTGCTCCCTGCACCACTGCTGTAGAAGCAGCCATGTGCCCCAGGAGCTGTAGAAAATGTCTTGCTGGTCGGGATACCTGCAGGGTGAATGAGGAGGCCAGAGAGATAAGGGTCCTTGCCCTGTCCAGGGGAAGGAAAGCTCTGGCCTTTCCTGTGTCTAGCTCTGCACCTATAAAGGTGAGGAGCTGGACAGGCTCTAGAACTGACTTTGAAAGGTTCAGGAGGAAACCTAACGAGGTGAGCAGTTGCTGAGTTACCTGTAAGTGTGACCTGACTTGGTCTGGGGACTGGCCTACTATAAGCCAGTCGTCCAGGTAAGGGAAGATGGCAATCCTTTGCCTTCTTAAGAGAAGCAACTACTACTGCCAGGCATTTTGTGAAC